>NSJW01000562.1:0-600000 GCA_019955255.1 Castanospermum australe | reverse complement strand
AAACATTCTGCAGTTGTCGTCGCCGGCAAAATGAGGGGCTCTTCAGCCATAGTTGTAGCTACGTTCAATGGCCGTAGATCTTTTGAAATGGAATTTTGATCAAAAGCCATACCTACGAAAGCTATTGAGGTCACAAAGAAACGTAAATCAATTCCATGAAGAGAAAAACAAAAAAAAATGAATCGAAAACAAAAATCCAATCCTAGGTATTGATTCCAACATTGGGATCGAGTCCTAGTCCTGAAAAGTGTAATTAAAACCCTAGTAAAATTGAGCAAGACAAGGCGACAATGTGACAAATTGAGAGAGAGAGAGAGAGGGAGAAAGGGTACCAGAATTTGAAGATTGTAGTACGAGTGATAGACAACATGGAAAGATGACACCGTGACAAGCGTGCACAACACAACACAACGAAAAATCAAGGGTTTTTATTCATGAATGATGAACACCCAGACAGAAACAGGGACAGCGACAATGCGCAATTTTGATATTTTGCCGGGAAAAAGACAGAAAGTGGGAGGGTTCAAAACGGGAGAAGAGAAGAAGAAGGAGGAGGAGAGGGTGCAAGGTCGCAGGCAAAGCACAGAAATATTAGACTTTCTCTCACCAAATATTTCCCCACCAAATCTTTCTCTCACCACCGAACGAAACTGTCTCTCTCTCTCTGATGTTCTTTTGTTTTTTTTTTTTATTTCAAAAGAAGACTTTTTCTTGGGGACTTTCCTTCTTTTTTTTCTTTTTTATATATTTTATAATATGTTAAAAATATTAGAATACCTATTATTTTAAGAATTTTATTACATTACTAGTCTCATTTAGTTTCTGTTTGTAATAATTCTACTATAATATTACTTAATTTAAATTATTAATTTAAACATAAATATAAGATTAATTTTTTGTATTCACACCACACATATCATATCATAATACCATTAAATTCCTGTTATTTAAATATAATACAAAAATAAATATAATTTTTTAGTTTTTTAACCTTGTAAAGATTATGAAATATACTAACTTTTTATAACATCATCATTTTAATTGATTTAGTTGTAATTTTTTATATTTTGTTTTTATTGTCAAGTTACATAAAAACTTTTCAGCCAAAAATTTTTTAAATCATTTTAATTATAAATTTATGAAAATAAAATAAAGTAATTCAACTCGTATGATATATATTTAGTTTTATTTAGTTTTTACATAAAATAATTTTTCAATTAAAATATATATATATATATATATATATATATATATTATTAATGTCTCATTTTTTTTTCTGCATATACTTTTAAGTAATGTTTGGTTAAAAGAAGTGATTTTGGAAAAAAAAAAAGAATATATTAGTATTTAAAATGAACTCATTTTATAATTTTGATTTAAAAAGTGATTTTGAATATTAAAAATAGAAAGAGAAAGAAATGTATGTTTAAAAAAAATTAGGTGACATTGACAGAAATTAAAATTATGTATAAATCAAATAGAGTAACATAATAAATTAGTTTATTCTCAAATAATATGACTTAGATTTAATATATAAAAGTGAGTAAGAACAGTTTAAAATGTTTCTAAAAATTAGTAAAAATAATTTTAAATAAATAATTAAAAATTCACATTCTTTTTTTATTTTTTTATAAAAATTTTAAATACAGGAAGAATATCCTCTCTTTTTTTTTTTCTTAAATTCCTCATTCAAAAATATCATTTTCGCTCATCAAACTTAAAAAGAATGCATTGATTGACTAATGTTCATGTAGAAGGTGTTTTGGTTTAGTTAAATTTGATATTTATAACCAGATAAAACTAGACACCACTTTGAATATTGAACTAGATTTGATGTTTTAAAAAATTAAATATCCTGTTATTAGGGAAAGGGTAATTTTACATGTAAGTGCTAATACAAGTTAATTAGTTGTTAGAGTTTAGCTTTCTGTTTTAGTTGGTTACAGGGCTTTATAACTCTTGAGATGTATATATATCAGATTCAGAGTTTTAAATAAAGCAACCTTTCATTTTTCCAATTTTAAAAGTGTTCAATATGGTATTACAGAGCTTTTTTTGCTACACATAACTCTGAGACTCTTCATTTCCTTCTTCAGAGCTTTTCACTATGTGTCCATGGCTACTTTTGCCAATGTTCATATGACTGATTCTGCCATTTCTTCTTCTTTTGTTCCAAATTCAGCTATGGATTATCTCCAAAATCCTAGCAATCCCTACTATATGCATCCAAATGAAAATCCAGCACTAATTCTTGTTTCTCCCATTCTTGATGGAGTGAACTATCATGCGTGGGCTAGATCGATGAAGATGGCTCTGCATTCGAAGAATAAAGTTGGCTTCATTGACGATTCAATCAAGATGCCTAATTCCACATATCCAATGAATCCTATTTGGTACAGAGTTAACCACATGGTTTTTTCCTGGCTTCATCATTTTGTTAATCATAAGATCACTCAGAGCATTATATGGATGGATATTGCTACTGCTATGTGGAATGATCTTCATGAACAATTTTCATAAGGAGACATTTTTCAAATTTCTGATCTTCAAGAAGAAATTTACTCCTTCCGTCAAGGTGAATTATCAGTCACCAAGTATTTTACTCATTTGAAGGTTTTATAGGAGGAATTAGACAATTTTAGGCCTATTATTACTTGTAAGTGTACTACACCCTATGTCTGTGATGCTAGCACCTATGCCACTAAGTATAGAAAGCAAGACTATGTGATTAGGTTCCTTAAAGGACTCAATGAGCAGTTTACCACAGTTCGATCGCAAATTATGTTGATTGGTCCACTGTCATCTCTCAACAAAGCCTTTTTCCGTGATAATCCAGCATGAACGGGAATTTACAATTGTTGTTTCTTCCGATACGAAGATGTTTCTTAATGCTTCTTCTAACCCTACAAAACCTAGTTCCTTCAAGAATAATGGTTTTGGTCATGGTCAATCATTAAAGCAACCTTTCTTGTCTGCTAAGAATTTTGCTGCCACTCATTCTTCATCTATGATACCAACTAGAAAGTCAACAAGAACTAGAAAACCACCATCATACCTACAAAATTATCATTGCAATTTACTTTTTTCTTCATCACCTCCACCAAACAAAACCAAATATCCTATTTCAAACTATCCGTCATATGAAAAATTAGACCAACATCAAAAACAGCTTAGTCTATCCATATCCATTCACATTGAACCAAAAACATACAACCAAGCCAACAAACATGAATGCTAGATAAAGGCTATGGAATATGAAATTGAAGCCCTGTAAAAGAATGAAACTTTGGAACTTACAGACTTACCAACAGGAAAATTACTCATTGGTTGCAAATGGGTGTATAAAACTAAGTACCAAGCTGATGGCTAGGTGGAAAGACACAAAGCTAAACTTATGGCTAAAGGATACACGTAAACCGAAAGGCTAGATTATTTTAAGACCTTTAGTCCAATTGCAAAAATGATTGCAGTAAGGTTGTTCGTTGCTTTAGCAACTACGAAATAATGACATTTACATCAATTAGATGTAAATAATGCCTTTTTACATGGTGATTTGCATGAATGGGTTTACATGACCTTACCCCCAGGATTCCAATATGAAAAGCCTAATCAGGTTTGTAGACTTAAAAAGTCCTTATATGGACTTAAACAAGCCAATAGACAATGGAAATTTAAAGCTGACAGCAACTCTTCTTTCTTCTGGTTTTCAAACAGTCCAAGTCTGATTACTCATTGTTTGTGAAACATAATTCCTCATCTTTCACTACTTTACTGGTGTATGTAGATTATGTGATAATTGCAGGTGATACTATCTCTGAAATTGAGAAAATCAAGTTAACATTGGATCAGGCTTTTAAAATCAAAGACCTGGGAGAATTAAGATATTTCCTTGGCCTCGAAGTACATAGAACTAATGATGGTATTTCTATTTGTCAACATAAATATGCTTTGGATATATTGTCTGATGTTGGTCTCCTTGCCTCAAAATCAGCAAAAATACCCATGGATAGTAAAACAAAGCTACAGAAAGATAATGGTGAACCACATTCTAATAAGTCATCTTACAAGAGGCTAATAGGAAGGCTTCTTTATTTTACTATTACTAGGCTTGACATATACTATGCAGTCCAGCAGCTTAGCCAATTTCTAGAAAATCCTATGACTGCTCACTATAATGCAGCTACTAGAGTCCTTCGCTACATTAAAGGAACACCTACTGCAATATTATTTTTCTTATCAAATTCTGATATCAAACTTAAAGCCTTTGCTGATTCTGACTGGGCAGGTTACATAGATACTAGAAAATCCATCTCTGGGTATTGCATATTTTTGGGTCCAGCCTTGATTTCTTGGAAATCCAAGAAACAAAACATAGTGAGCAGATCATCATCAAAAGCAGAGTATAGAGCCCTCACCACCACTACTTGTGAACTTCAATGGATTACCTATCTCCTAAGTGATATCTGTGTTCATCCTGACATGCATGCAATTATATATTGTAACAGTCAATCAGCCATCCATATTACAGCAAACCCGACATTTCACGAACAGACCAAACACATAGAGATCGATTGTCACCTAGAACGGGAAAAGCAACAACTTGGTCTCATGCATTTAATGCATATACCTACTGAAGCTCAACTTGCAGATGTTCTTACTAAACCTTTATGTTCTGTTCGTTTTAACACCTTATGTTCCAAGCTGGGTATGATCAATAAAACCATACTCCAGCTTGCGGGGAGTATTAGAGAAAGGACAATTCTACATGTAAGTGTTAGTATAAGTTAATTAGCTGTTAGAATTAGTTAGCTTTCTGTTTTAGTTAGTTATAGAGCTTCATAGCTCTCGAGATGTACATATATCAGATTCAGAGTTCTTAATAAAGCAACCTTTTATTTCTCTAATTTTGAAACTATTCAATACATGTCTCTTGAATTTATTAAACAACTTAGTTATTCATTTCCTAGTTGCTCTAACAACTATACAAATTTAAAAAAAAAGGAGTTTTATCACCATAATATTTATTAAACTAGCTAGCATTTTTCATTTCGAAAATAGTATTTTTCCCCTTCTTTTTATATATTATGTAAGAGAAAAGCATCGAGCTGTTAATCTACTAACATGACACGTAATAACATGACATGCACATATTCAATTTGCAAAAAGTTCATAATAGAGAGAATCCACGAGCTCTTGGTATAGTAGAAATAAGTTACGCCTCCAAACATAAAGATTACAGTTCGATTTTTGAAAGTTATATTTCATAAGAAAGATTATATCAGTATCACTTTCGATCCAGGAAGATTAGGCCGATGACTGAACACTATATAAATACTTTTAATTTATACTAAAAAAATAATAGAAAAATATGGAGACAGGGTAAAATAAAGTTTATGATTACTTTGCTTAGTAAAATAAGTAAGTACAATAGTTGAAAGTCGGCAGTCAAGAGTCATCAATCCTCATAGTGTTGGTTGTTCGTTATGCCTCTCTTTTGGTAGGGTTTGTTAGCCTTTCTATTAGATAATGACCTTTTAAATTCTTTAATAAAGAGATTAGAGTCCCACCAGAGCCAAAGAAAAGAGGAAAAGATGAGAGTAGGGAGGCTTTCTAATTAATTAAGGACTATGAGGAGACAATTATTATGAATAATGTTACACATTCAAAAAAAATAGTTAAAATTTTCTTAACAAAATTTAATTATATTTAAGAGTGGTTGTTGAATATAATAAATTATTAAAAATCATTCACTTATTTAACATACTAAATTACTCTATCAAAGATTTTAACAAAAAATTCTAATTATATTATTGCAAAGGCTGTGTCTGAAACTAATTTGGAAAGTGGATAAAGGGCTCCACAGAAGCATTCATTGTTGTGTCTTTTGGTGGCACTGAGGATTAACTTTTTCGCATCCTTGCATCTTGATTGAGGCCTTCATTAGTGCTAGAGTTTTAGGTAGTGAAAAGAGCCCACCTTGTTTATGAATTATGGTACGCTTGGGATGTAAAATATATAAAAGAGGTCATCTATGTGAGGAATATGTGCAACATTATACGCGGTTTTGCCCTTTTTCCTCTAGCACTGAGTAATAAGATTGGCCAAATTTTGAATCGTGATCGTCATACACGCTTTGAATCTTAAGTTTGTATTAGTGTGAGAAAAAAGACAAAATTTAAAGCAAAAGTGACTTTTCTAATTTCAAAATTAATATATAGATAATATTAAAATATGTAAAAGTGACTTTCCTCTTACTAATAATATTAATTTATTTAATTGACCTTTCACCCATATTTTTTAATAAATTAATAAACCTAAAAATATATTTTGACGTTAAATTACGAGGACCTTCTAAAAAAGACAAAAAAATCCATGTTCAAAATGACAAAATTTCAATAACTTGTATGATTGTACCTCCTACCATTATTGTCTTAATACCCTTTGTCAATGGCTTATTTATAGATGAAAGTGAGAAATTCCTTTCCACACATGAAAGAAATATACATTACTACATAAGACATGACGTGTGTTTAGATATGAGATAGCTGTCTATAATTCATTAACTCCCCATTCTCTCATATTTTGGCTACAGTAGCTCTCAGTGAAGTCTGTTGCAACGAATATTTTTGTATTCAATTTTATCACATCATTTTTTTATCTTTTTTTTTTAATGGCCACCATTCTTATAAAACAATATGTACAAGTTTTTTCTTTTCATACAAGCACAAAAAATATTCATAAGAATATTTATTTATGCATTTTGCTACTAAACTGATAGTGTACTCTGTGAAATGTGGCATCAATATAAAGTTGAAGAAGTTGACGAATGATTGACGGTGCATTATCTAAATCAGTTTTTGGAGGCTCAAATAAAATTTTATTTATTTTTTATTTTAATTTTTATATTATTTATTAAACTTAATTTTAATTTTAAAAATTTATTTATTTTAAAATAATTATTTTTTATTATTAAATTAAATGTAATTTTTTTAAAATATATACAAATTATTTTTTTTAAATTTATTTTTAAATAAAATTAAATTTATAAAATTTAAATTCATCTAAAATTAAATTTTATAAAATTTAATCTAAATAGAAACGGAGTAAATGGACGATCCTAGTTTTTCTGGAGTATGACCATGTGTTGCGCTATATATATCCAAGTGGCATTGACGTGAAAGCCTAATTAAGCTTTTGTGTGGACATCTTCATTTTTCATTCAATTGATTTTACCCACGGAGTTGGGGCTTGGGATTTGGTGAGGCGCACACATCATGTTGACGAAGTAAAATAGTAGTGCTCAAAGTTTACTTGAAGTAGTACTCTTGCAGCTTGCGTTCCCAACTTTGCAAGTGCATATATGACAAAAGCAATAAAAGGAGCCATTCTTGGTCTCACATCAGCAATTGTCCTAACTCTAACTTCACTGATGACAAACCCTAACAGCTGAGCTTAGTAATGCACTTCAATTTTGAGGTTTTTTGTGTGGATGTTTATCTAACACCTGACATGAATTGGGTAAGTATCTTCAGAGTTAAGTGTATATATATATGACTCATAACACTTGTCACTGAAAGCTTCACTTTTTTTATTATTATTATTATTATTATTGTGGATGCAATTTGTAAGTTAGTACATGATATAAGGTGATTAGAAATTTTAGATGCCTTGATTTATTCAATATGTTTATTACGTGTAGTTATGTCATTTTTTTTAGGTTATGAGAATTTTATTTAGTATACTTATTATGTGTAAATTTATTTTGTGGGTATGTAATAGAAGCAATCCATAATAATACAATCAAATTATCTGACTCTAAAATTTATTTTGTAGCGACATGTGATAGTAGCAATCCATAATAATACAAATTTTTATTTTTTTTATTTGGTCTACCATGATAATACAAATTTAAGTGTTTTTTTTTTTGGTTGAAGACAAATTTAATCGTTTTTTTTTTTGGATAGCGACAAATTTCAGTGTATAGATGACTTGAAATTGAAAACCACTCTTGGTCTTGGACCTAACCTCACCCAAAGTCGAAACACATGGATTTGTAAATATATGGAGCCCATGTAGAAGATGACCCAAACAATTTAGCGAATCCGTGGAAAAAAGAAGCCCAAAAAGTGTTGAAGGTTGAGTGTTCTCGTTAATGAAATAACGAGCAAACAAAAATAAATGTGTCAAGTCGAAGGGGTCGCTATCTTTCTCAGTCACTCGCTATAAACACCCATGCAATCATCAACAAAAGAATAAAAAAAATTTATAAAAAAAATTTTATGCAGGCGAAAATTTTTATAAAATAATATATAATAAAAAAAATTATAAAATAATATCATGTTATACTCATAAATATATTTATTTGTAAAGCAAGCACAAATGCACACACAGAAAAGGGAGAAAGAAAAAATAAAAGAGAGAGAGAGAAAAAGAGTTAACTAAATCAGTATTACCTTTAATTTATTTCAAATTAAGAGCAAATTTGATTATATATGTTGGCATCTTAGACTGTCAAATGGTTGTGATGTACGTTTCGCACCCGTGGTCCTTCCCGGCGCGTGGTATTCTCTCCGTCTGCAACCAACTTACTTAAGTGGTGTGATCGTATGTTTGTAGAGAAGCAAATTCATGTGCATATGCCTTGGCTAATTAACCACGGCCATTATTCACTGGATGTTGGGTGTCATGTCTCCTATGGTGCTCTTTCCCTCTTGTATTTGCCTTTATTCTATGATCGTATTGCCATCTCTCATGGGAGAGTGACAAGATAGTTCTTCTGTTTTTGGGTCCCTTGAGCCCGTTAATTCCTCAATAAAAAAAATAATAATAAGGATTTAATTTTATTTTATTATTAATGTAAAATTTTTTTATATTATCGTCTAATTATATGTTACTTAATATTTAATTTTTTAAATAATTATTATTACAGTTAATTTTTTTAATAATTTAATAATTCATGATTAGATGATGATATAAAATATTTTATATTAACAGTGAATCAAAATTAAATTATAAAAATAATAATAATAATAATAATCTATAGTATATATAAAGAGAATTCCTCCCTTTTGATCTCCACATTTTAATTTTTCAAAATGCCATCAATATTAGTTACTTAATTATTTATTTAAAAACTAATTTAAAAAAGAGATTAAAACTAAAACTATTCACATTCCATTACAGTTACAATTTCATATACAATACAACTATCCTCTCTTAAAACTTAATATTTTTCATATACAATACAATACAACTATTATAAAGGGATTCCTCCCTTTGATTTTAAATTTTAAATTTTTCATAAAATCTATTAATAATAAATTGAATATAAATATAAAAAGGAGTAAAATAGTAAATACAAACATTATATTTTATGATTAAAAATAAGTTTAAATATAGAGAATTATTTTTTTTACATACACTATTTTAATTGGCTTTAAATATATTTTATTTTTTACAAAAATATTTAAATTTAACTAAGTGATTTATAATTATAATAAAATTATAATTAATTAATTTATAACAATATTTATATAAATAAAAATAAAAAAAATACAGATTGCAAGACAAGATAATACCACTCAATATGCTAGTAATAATAACATTATCGATTACGTAATTTTAAAATTTTGTTTATATTTAATTGGGGGAGTGATTTACTATCACTTAATTAATGTTCGAATAATTTAAAAATTGTTTCTTATACATGTGATCACTACAAGGTTGCCACGTAAAATTGTCTTTTCAGCATTTCAGAGCTGGTGCGGATTCTCTCTTTTTATATTATATAATAACCCGTCTAAAACCTCTTTATGATTAAGGGTTTTGGATTCAAAATATAGGTTTCTTCGTTATAAGGGATATCTAAAAACTTGGTTATATAAAAAAAAAAAGGTGCTTACAATATTAACATTATGATTTATTGAGATTCAAATCTCACATCAAATGCTTCAAAAAAAAAATCTCAACACTTAATCCTCATCAATACTGAGTATTTGAAGATAGTCTTTAATAGGACCTACCTAGTCCTTCTCAACACTAGTTCTTATGATAGGTTAATCCTTATCAAACTCAATGCCCTAATCTCATTGAAAGACCACCACACACAAGAGGCTGAGCATATGGTTATAAACATTGGGCCGAGACTCACAACATATATACATTATATTATGAGTTATTCCTTTTTTTTTCATTATTACATGTTTTGAGACCAATACAGTCAACAATTTAAATTTTATTGTAATCTCATATAAAATAAATTTGACAACATAACTTTAGTTCTATGTTACATTTATGTCGCATTATATATTAATTGGATTGATAAAAAGTAATATTATATTATTTTAAAATATTTTTAATAATTCTTTTAATATTTAATACAATAAATATCAAATAAAAAAATATTTAATATCTTAAAAACATTTAAAAAAATCAAAATTTGCTTCGTATAGTAAAGGACAAAGAATTATTCATTGATAAATTTCTCTCAGGATACATTTAACATTGACTAAGCTGCTTGTTAAATGTAACCATGGAAATTACAAATTTCCTTTCTTTTACATTCTCTTCGCCGTGGATCACGTGACGATCTCCAAATAAAAGTGGAGGACTATTCTCTGCACTAGGAAGGTTGTAGCCTTAATTATGAGCCAATCTAAATGACAAATAATTATGATCTGTTTCCACTTGTTTCGCGCACTCTCACTGTGCGTAATATTGTCATACATTGTCACTGTATTTAACAGAAAGTAACATGGAGCAGTGTGCCGCTGCGGCCAATCAATTATCAATCAAATTACTATTTCTCATAGAGAGCGCCCAATGTCTACCACATGAACAAAATCAGCAATCGCCAATCTCAGTCTCAAATCGTTTGCAACAAGAGCATTACAAAATCGATCGTCATCAATCAGTTACCAGCATAACACTACCTCTGGTTCAATGTATTTGTAACACTGCAAATAATCTGGCAAAGGTAACGCTATGCAAAATCTTGAAGCATCAATATTAACAAACAAGGGAGGGAAAATTGGTACCACACACTATCACATTTGCAGTTTCTGGTTCTACCTTTTTGTTTGTTTGTTTCTCTTTTTTTTTTTTTTTTCTTTTTTTCTTGTTCCTCTCGCTTCCATTGCATCGGTGAATCTCAAACTTGCGTCAGGGACAAAGAGAGGGGAACCACAAAAAAAAAAAAAAAACAGAAAACACAAACTACTTTAAACACCGACGCGAGCAGAGTTTTAATCCTGTACTGCGGTTGCACCGCCACCAAAACTTTTTCCTGCTATCTATTATTCCACATTTTAGATCTGCTGCTAGACCTATTATATGACACAATTTAGATCAACTAAGAGCGGTGATTTCCATGGTTGCGGTTGCGGTTGTAGCGGGGGTCGCCGACGGCGACGCCCTGGGCGACGGAGACGGCGGCAACCTCGCGGAGAAACTCCTGAAGTCGTCGACGGACCTCTCATCGCTGGCGTCGTCCTCGAAATTCAGGGAGTAACTGAGTGCATCGTAGTGGAAGTCGGCGGAATGGTGGCGATGGTGGCGGCCGATCCGCGAGATGAAGTTGCAGCACTTCTCCTTGAGGTGCGGAAAACCGTTGGAGCGGGGCTTGTTGTGAAGCGAGGAGCTCCGAACAATCCTCGGCTTTACGTGGTGGTGGTGAGGGAAGCAGCACGATAAGCAGAGGGAGGATCGGAGTTTGCTCTTGAGAGAGTGAGGCGATCCAGAAATTGGCTCTTCCGCCATGAATGCGAAAGAGAGGAACTCTGAAAATGGACTAAATAGGTGCGAGCTAGAGGAAATGTACTCAGTAGGTGCGGGCATAGAAAGAGAGGAGGAGGAATAAGACTCTACTAAGTAGGTGCGAGCCAGAGGGAATGAGTGTGGAGGAGAAATGACCGAAAAGGACCCCGGAGGTTGCGGTGGGTGCTGTCCCGAAAAAGAACGGTCCAAATGAAATTGCTCTTGGTTGGGAAGAAAACGAAGGAGAGCGGATTCGAGGAGATCGCATTCTAAGGAAGGGCATTGTCGTCAATTCGCAGGGTAAATAAATATCGTACCAGTTCGTTGCCGCTTGGACTCGAGTAACGGCCGTTTTCTACTCTTTTTGTTTGTTACATTCCCATAACGCTTATCTATGACAATTCCCTCTCTATCTGTATTTTTGTTAACTTAAAAAAGAAAAATACTTTTTATTTCTATTTTTTTTACTATTTTGTACTTTTTTTTCCAATAAATACCTTTTTATCCTGTTTATAACTTTTTTTTAAAAGAAAAAACCACATTCTCTCACTGTTTTTTTTTTTTGTAAACCACTACATCTCACGGTTAGATGAGTATTGGTTTGACTATATCAATATGTACAAAATATTCTCTTATTTATTTAACAAAAAAAATTCTGTTATTCAGTGTTATTTTTTTTTTCAAACAAATTTTTTATTGTATTTAAAATATAAGATAATATTATTATTTTTTTTATTTTCTTGAGCATCCTCACACTTTTTTAGTATAAAATTAATTTCTTCAAGCAGTGTTGTCCTCTCTTAAAAACACTGTTTGCTTATCACTGTACTTAAGCCCTTGTAAGTATTATTTATTATTTAAAAGTTGCTACAAAAATATACTCTTAAGCCTTAAATCCATTTTCTACTTAAAAATTATTTTTAAATTATAGATTAGAGTTTAAAAGTTAGTTTTTACTTTTTACGCAATTTTTAAATTTAAAAAGAAAAAACTATTATTATATTAGATAATTAAATAAAAATTTTATTTTACACTCTCATTACTCCAATCTTATGTATGAAGTTTTAACAAATGAATATAAGGGAGTCTTTTTCATTATTTAAAATTCATAATGGTAATTGATGGAGTGGAGTGAATTACATATATAACTTTATATTTTGATCTCTTTAAATTAAAAAAAATATGAAAATTTAAAAATATGAGAAGTAAAGAGTGGTTTGTGTTCTCTTTCTTAAAATCTTAATAATTCTACTTCTTTACTTAAAAAGTCTAAACATAATGTCAGAGGTACCCTTAACTTTTCAATACTATTCGTGGTATTTGATAAATTATAAGATTGATTTAAAATTATTTAGTGCAATATAATTTTAAATAAACAATTATAAATATGATTAGCTTAGGTTATACAAGTTCAAACAGTGAGTGAAATGGTCTGTTTTATTAGTTATTGTTTATTTTAAATATTATACATTAAAAAAACGAATAAAAATATCCTGGTTATAGAATATTGACCATGATTGAAAGTGAAAATTGAGAATCTAATTGATGCTTATGACTTGTGAGTGGTTTATACGCAATGTCTTATCACCACTTGCCAAAGAAGAGAGAACCATTCGCATTCACCGTTTGCCTCTAGAGGAGACCCCCCCCCCCCCCCCCCCCCCCCCCCCCCCCCCCAAAAGTAATTCTTTTTTTTTTGGTGATTAAAAAAAAGTAATTCTGACATAGTAGCCAAAAGAAAGAATGGGAAGGTAAACTCTCATGCTTTTGACTATGCTAAATTCTCATTAATGTCACCTTTACTTGTGCGGTATTTTCGTCAAGTTGCCAAAAGAAGAGATAAAGAAACAAAAAAGAGGAACTCTCATCCTTTAAACGATTCCAAAAATTGTCATTAATGTCATATTTTTTTGAGAAATTTTTTGAATAAATATTATATATGTTAGACATTCAAATTAATTTTTGATATATTTATATTTATTTAAGGTATGTTATTAATATACTTTTTTCTTAATATTATAAATGTAAACATATTAAAAATTAATTTAAATACTTATAATAAGTAATACCTATCTTAAAATTTCTCTATTTCCTTGTGCAGCATCTTATCCGTGAGTTTGTTAATAAGTGGGCCAGATTTTTATTGACGGTCTTTTTATGGAGAATATTTATCATCGTTCACAAATTCTTTTTCCACTCCTTTTTTGTTTTTTTTTTGGGTAAAGCTTTTTCCAAAACTTTTGTATTTTATTCCTAAATATATTCCTAATATCTCTCTTGCACTTTGTATATCGCTCCTATAATTTCTCCTTTGATCCAAATCCATTTCCATTTTACTCTAGCGTAATTTGAGGCATTAACGACAACCAGTATGCTCCTGAATATCTTCAACTCTAACTAATTGAAAGATTCTTATTTTAATTTTTAAATTATGAATTTTTACAACTAAATTTATTCAATAATCACCCAACATTCAATAATACTTTTATTTCAATACGATATCATAAATTTCTTTGTAATTATGTCCGTCCCAACTAGTTTATAACTTTATATATATTTTTTATACGTAATAAAATTAACTTAAATCTGATCAATATTAATAGATATAATAACACTAACTTAATTCATATGAAGCTAGTATTATCATAATACTAACATAATCTAAATTAAACTACTCTCTATTTTTCTTATGATTTTGAAATAAATATACTAAATAGGTATAATGAACAATAACACAATTTATATAAAGTTATTTTTAAATGAAAAAGTTAAAATTATTTTAAATAATCATATAAATAATTTAAAATATAAAAACTTGTACATTGCACAAAAAAATAATAACTAATATATAATATTCATATAAAATTTAATGGACAAAGGTTTTGATAAGATATTTTAGATATTGATGATACTAAATCACCCAACTCTTCAAACTAAACATGAAATTGAATTTAATAAAATGGTGTAATTTGTTCCAACAAAAAATGACTTTTTATGCGAGTATGGGATGATCCTCTTTCATATACGAGGGGTTTATTTCTCTGCAATGTATTGAGAGTTTCCACTCTAACTTATCCTTGTAATTTTTTTTTGGGCATTTTGTCTCCGGCTTTTTATTTTATTTTATTAACCCCCCGGCTTTCTCATAAAAAACAAAAAAAACAAAAAAAAAAAGATTTTCTATGCGATGAAAAGGAAGCAGCTCATTTTTGTATTTCAAGATTAATGACGTGTAAACCTTCGTTTTGAATAATATTACTCTTTAGAGATTTTTTCTTAGTCAAGATTAATGATAAGTTTACCATTTACTTAAAAAATAATTAATCTCATAACTTACATGCATAAGAGTGTATTTATTATGTCTTATATTAAGTAAGATTTAAAATTTAATATGATATTTAAATGATATTTTCATTTAATAGACTAACTTTTTAGGATGTGTTCTTCATAAATTTGAGTCCTAACAATTTGTATTTTCACTATGAGTTGGCCTATGAAAAGGCTTACATATAAGTTAGATTAAGGTGTAGTATCTATAATCACAAAGGGTTGATAGATGAGTGAAACCACTAAAGAGGTCATTATTGATAAAGTGAAAGTCGTCATGAATGTGATATTTAAGTTACGAGACATTTTTATTCAATAAATTAAACTTTTAGAATGAGTTCATCATAAACTTAGATCGTAACAATATACTTTTTAAAAATTTTTATCTTTCATAAATAACTATAATTTTTTAATTTAAAATTAAAAATAACCATTCCTCTCTTTATATCCAAATTACTCCGTCTAAATATATGATTAAATGTAGTCATAAGTTTGATTTCGCAAGCAATCTATGACCAAATAATTGCAAGAGTGTTTCTCTCCATTTCACCCAAAATATATCATAAAAGAAAAATATTATATAACTAAATATAACTAAAAAATTTTTATCATAATTTTTAATAGAGTAATTTGACATATTTATTGACTTTAAAATAAGTGAATAATTTTTATCATTTCATTTCATCTAATAATTATATAATTTTAATTAAATTTTATCAAAAATTTTAATTTTTTTTACTGTATAATATTACTCATTATAAAAAAGGATACTCATTACACAATCCATTACTCTCCTTTAGTTTTTATTATTTAAATTAACTTCTTTTATATTACTAACGTAACGTTTGGTACACAAAATGATAATTTTATAAAATTAAAATAAAATAAAAATAAAATAAAATTGAATGGAATAGAATAATCATTCATAATCCACAGTTGGGTAACTTTTGAAATGAAATACTTTTCAATCCACTCAAATGTCCCGTGGAATAGAATCAAAGTTAGTATAAATAACATAAATATTCTTTATAAGAAATTTTTTTATCTAAAAAAATCTTTTAAACATTAATAATAATGTTTAATTTTATTTTTTTTATAATTTAATTAGAATAAATATTATCATCTTTTAAAAAAATAATGTTACAATGCCAAGTAAATACTTTATATTTATTTTTATATATAAATAAGTTTTAAAATCAAAGACATACTATTTACATGGAGATTAAAAATTATATTAATAAAATAAAATTCTATTAATTTGATAAGTAATTAAATATATAAAATTTAATTAAAAAAATTATATCATAAACTGAAATATAATATGTAGAATATTATATTATTAAAAAAAATAAGTGTAATTTTATAAAATTTTTAAGAATTTATTAGAAATAAATAATTTTATCTTATTTCATGGTATATGGAATCTCAATTTTACCTCTTTAAAAAGAAATAAATTTTATACTTTTTTTTTTAATTTTATGAAATAAGATATGAAATGATATTATTATTTTATAAATAAATATAAAAATATCCTATTTTATAAAATAAATATAAAATAAAATTAACATTCTTACATTTCAAGCGTCGTGTAAAGTCTAAAACCTTAACTGGTTCAAACACGCGCTAAATTTATGACCGGATATTTACCCGTGTGCTCAATCATGATTGATTTCGTGATATGGCTGAGAACATATATAGGTTATCCTTGATTAAAGTATGGGATTAAGCATATGTTTAGCAATAAATTATTTTTAAAAAAACAGTATTTTTTTTCAAAAGCTTGTGAGTCAATAGGATTATAATACATGAACACATTATTTTTAAGAATCATTAAAATTAAATTAAATTAAATTAAATTAATAAAAATTTGACTGGTAATAAAGAATTTAAGCAGTTCATAAGAGATTATAAATTTAAATCTCTGTATCATTATTATAAAAAAAATAATTAAATTAAATTAAAAATTAATTATTATAATTTTTCAAACAAAGAATTAATTTACAAATCAAAATCAAATCTCAAAATTTATTATTTTAAATAGACATTAAATAAATTTAACTTTTTAAGTAATTGATATTATTATCATCAAAAATTTTAATAACTTAAAAATATATAATTAGATGATAATATAAAATTTTTTTACATGTTTAATGAATCAAAATTAAATTCAAATTCAAATAATTGAGAATAGAAACTTGAATAAAATTTTTTTATCTTATTAATTACACGATTATAAGTGTATGTAGTTTTCATTGATAACAAAATGATATACTTATCATATTAAATTTTTTAATAATTATCATCTTATTAAAACTTTAATCTTCAGTGAGATCCAGGTCTAATCCAGGGACACGAACTCACGTGAGGTCCATATGCAGCGAGGATCAAGTAAATGACACTAATCTGGATCGCGTGAAGCGCTCCACCCAAAGACAAAGAGGATCCTAGGAGTTGGTGGGTCTTTTTCTTTTTTCTTTTTTCTTTTTCCCTAGTTTTTGACTGACATGCACCGCGAACCGGTAAACGTGGTGCAGCCTCGTGAATTCAGTTCGAAAGTTCCAGGATGCTGCTACGCACCTTCCTTAGTTCCTTCAACCTTAACATGTGTCTCTCCTACCAAAAAAAAAACAAAAACAAAAAACAAAAAATAAAAACCTTGGACGCGTCCTTTTCTTCTCTGTCCCCCTCCCACCAATTCCTCACTTTTCTTCGTTCGTCCCAAAATTTCCTTGCTGAATATCAGTATTATATTACCCTCTCGTTAATGTCAAAAATTCAAAGCTGAAAGCCAATGATCTTTGCCTTCCTTCCACCCTCTCCATCACGGCACACAGAGACGTGACCAACTATTTATAAATAGTACGGCACAGGTTTCATTTGTAGCTAATTACCTCTTGATTTTGTTCCCAGAATTCCCGAGCCTCCTTCAAACAGAGACCAAGTCCATGGCTGGAATGCTTCCCGGAGTTGAATGCGCTCGAAGGCGACGGTTCCATCAGAGTGGAGGATACTCTTATTCACCGCCATCCATGGCTACCCAGAATTCCACAAGGCGCTCTTTCTGCTTGTACACAACCAACCTCGAATCCCTTCCTTCCTCATCCCCTTTACTGGTTCGCATGCCTCTTTCTCTCTCTTCCACTTTCACCCTTGAATTCTCTCTCTGTTTCTCTGCTTGTAGATGTTATTAATTGCCACTGTTAATGGGGGATTTGAATGTAAACAGCAAAGGAGCATACCATACCAGGCATACCCAGATGAGAAACTGGGAGAAGCCGCCAGAGAAGCCAAACAGAGATTGGATGAGAAGTTCAGAGCACAGAGGAAATCAGAGAACAAAAGGTATAACCAAAAAAGAAAAAACTTTTTTCATGGTTTGTGGCCGCAACTCAGATCTTAATGAACCTAGAAGAAGAATCCCAGATCGGCATGTGATCTTTTCTCTCCTTTATTATTATTATTATTTTTTTGAAACTTGTAAATAATTACTAGGCAGAACAGCAAAGAGAAGTTAATAGAATGTGTGGAAGGCAGAACCACAGCCATAGAACAACAGATGCACATAGAGCTATATGGGTCAAAGAAAAGTGGGTCAAGGAGGTTCAGTTGGACCAAATTGAGCTGGAAGGCATCAGAACAAGAGGATTGTGCAGTTTGCTTGGAGTCATTGAGGGGTAAAGAGACACTGATCCATCTCCCCTGTGCCCATAGGTTCCATTCAAGATGCTTGGAGCCATGGTTGGAAAATAATTCTCATTGCCCATGTTGTAGAACGGCCATTGTTTCCCCTTAGATCTTCCGTTTCACTTTGGGAACATTATTAAATTTTTGAAGCTGTAACCTCCTTGCGATTGTGGACTTGGATGGTAAGAAATGAAGGGTTGGTAATGATGGACTACATGGTTTTGTTTCTTGAGCCATGAGGCTTTTGGTAACACTAGCATAAATGCATAATAGTAGCTAGCTTTTTGTTAGATCATTCGTTTGAAACCACCATGTATCTTGGACATTTGAAGGTCATGCACCAATCAATACACAATTGATCAAACACGTTTTACAAAATGGTATTTGTGAATCTGGACTTGAATCACTCTTATCTTTTCGAAACATCAATGTATATCTGGTAGTCACCTCTCTTCATCAAATTCGAGATCTCATCAATTCTAATCCCAGTTCAGTATACTGTATATCATTATTTTAATTTTATATGAATGTAGTTTCTATCGTTAAACAGATAATTTTGGATATAGGTTATAAAGCCAAGGAGGATGAAAAAATAGGCCACCTCATGTAGCTTTTGAATTTGAATTTTGACAAAAAATAAATCTCATGTGAGATTGGTTATAATTAGATTCAGACACAATTTACCTGTATCTGTATGTGAGTCTTGTGCTTATATTTGAGTATATCTGGTCCATGTGAAATTTTTTCTGTGAAACTCAATTCAAGCAAATAGTGGTGGCAATTTTCTATTAGCTTGAGATTATTGTGTGGAATTCTAGCTCGTATGCATATTAACATATTAATTAGGGAAATGATTTTTACACATTTTTTCACATAATCTTTTACACTACTTTTTATTATAGGTAATTGATTCTTGCACAAGACCCGCGCATATAATATAACAGTGAGTTTTCTATACAAAAATTGAACCATTAGGCAGGGCTCGCACAAAAAAATTGGTATGCAAATGCAATTATCTGTTGCTATCAATTATGTATTTTCCTAGTGCATTACTCAGGGTACACTCATGCGGTAGAAAACAGCTGAACAAGAACAATCTTACTATTCTTTTTCTTTTTTCGTTTTTTCTTACCTTTTTTCATTTTCACTTTTATCAAACTAAAAACTTGCATTTCAGAAGGACAGTTAATGTTAATTACTTTTTAAATTTACTTGAATAGGATACACGATATTGGCAGCATATTTGTACAACCACATCAGGATGAGGTCAGGTGGCCGCGGCTGTTCGCCAAAGCTCCCAAACTTTTCAAAATTTAAAAACTTACCCATACAATTTTCATAATTGAAAAAATACCCTTATAAAATATAATTTTAACCCTTAAAATACCCTTACAAGTTACCTATACTACTCATTTCGTCCACTTTTATTTATTATATAAGAGAATTTTTCTTATTTAAAAACATCTATTATTTGAGAATATTAATAAAACATTAATTAACTTTTTTATTTTTATTTTTATTTTTTTAATGAAAAGAGAATTAGTGAAATAAATAAAATCAAAAAAGAGATAAAATATTAATGAAGTGAGAGAAAGAATAATTTAATCATATTAAACTATATTTTTATACAGAATATTTAATAACTTTCTTAATTCTTAAGTAAAAACCTTAAATAATAAATAAAAGTGGATGGAAGGAGTATTATAAAGGAAATTTCCTTCTTTGATATTTATATTTTATATTCTTAATTAAAAAGCTATTACTCCTTCCGTCTACCTTTATTTGTTCTGTAAAAATTTTTTTTTGTTTCAAAATATTTGTCATTTAAGAATATTAAAAAAATATTAATTAATTTTTTTTAGTTTTACCTTTATATTTTAATGGAAAGAGAATTACTATAATAAGTAAAATTAGAAAACAAAGAAAATATTAATAAAGTGAGAGAAATAGTAATTTAATTATATTAAATTGTATTTATCTACTATTAAAATTATTTAATAACTTTCTTAATTATTTTAAAATTATTATAAATGACAGATAAAAGTAAACGGAATAAGTAATAACTAATTAAACACCAATAAAAAAGGGATAAAATTATAATTTTTTTTAAAAAAAATCATACTATATATTTGTAATTACTTTTAAATACATTTCACTTCTACAAAAGCTATCTTATTTTTATATTGACTTCTTTCAAACATATTTCACCTTTTATAAAAATATTTATTTAACTAAATAATTTATAATTACAATAAATATAATTAAAATTATTTTTATTTAATTAAATAATTAATTAAAACTTTAAATTTATAATTAAAATTTTAACATAATACTACAATATCTATCAAGATGTTGGAATAAAATAATATCACATGAAGTTATTTATTATATTAAAATAAATAATTAATCTTTATAATTTTATTTAATTTAAATTTTAATTCTTATAGCCCAAAAGAGAGAAGAAAGTATCGGTTTTATATATTAAACGGTGTCGTTGGAGGCAAGGGAAAGCAAGGAAAGACGGCGTTTTGGCTGGACCACGTGGATGAGCATTTCTTCAATCTTCACCCTAAAAGCCACAACGGCTAGTTGCTCCAGCATGTGACCGTTTAGAGCACCGTCCCGAATTCAAAATCTGAAAACAGCAGACACCCATAATTCTCGAAACCATTTTTCATCTGCAAATTTCTCGCATATTATTACTTTTTGTTTTGGCAAAAGTTGCGATCTTTGTCGAGAAACACCTTTAGCGGTTCAAGTTCTAACAGCCTAAAGATTCGAAAATGGTGTACTCGTACACACCCGCATACTACTCGACCCTCCATGATTCTATCACCTCTCTGTGCAAGACCATTCTTCCTTTTAGCTTCAAGAAAAGGGCTTTGCCGGCGGCGGAGTACAGGTTGTCGAAGCTGCAATCAGATAACCTGAAATGGCAGCAGGACTCTTTCCACCAGATGTTGAACTTGATGGGTCTTCACAAAGAAGGAATTGTAGCTGAAACCGAGGTGTCAGCTTTCAGAACTCATTTGCTTGAGACCCTTATTGCTTCTCCTCCAGAACAAGAACACCCCGTTATCTTGAGAGATAAGCTGCTGTTTTTGCAGGTCAGTAACATTGTGTTAGTGCCATTTTCGTGCTGAGAGAAAGAGAACAGCTTTGAATCTCAATCAGAAGTATTGAATCTTTGAACAATGTTCCCTTTCACTTGTTGGTTTTTTGCAGGAACTCCTTTATACCAAGTGCGTTTCCGAAGAAGACTACCATTCTTCTAAAAGGCCACTGCTCCAGAGACTAGCAGTTCAAGGAGCTGAGATTGAAGCCAAAGATGTGATCGTAGCAAGGCCTAAAGACCCGAAGGAGAATTCAGAAGAAGAATGGTCGGTGATTGACTTGAAGGACGAGAAATGCTTCCTGAACAAAGAGAACTCGAATTCTAAGAACAAATCCAAGCAGGGATCAGCTATGAAGCAGATGAAAGGAGCAGCCTCAGTTTTCAGCTTTGTCTCTTCTTACAAACCCGGGACAAACGGGATGGAGAAGAGCATATTCGATTCAGCCTCTTTGCACCCAGACCCAACTCAATCAAAATTCCCTTCCTCTTTCTCCACCAAAAATGAATTGGGGAACTCCAAGGAGAACCCCTTCTGGGATGGTCACTCAAAGGGCAAACAGAGTGAAGGACGCTCAATTCTTATGGCGGAAAGCGGGCCTCCAGAACCCATGAAGGAAAGCGGTGGTCCAGACAAGTTGAAGAGGAAACCATTCAGGACTCTGTTTCACAGGGAGCAGAGAGAGGGACATGGTGGTGGAGGTGGTGGAGATCGTGGTCATGAATCAGAGGAAAGAGCAGGGAAATCAGTGAAAAAGCAATGGGGGTTTGATGGGTTCAAGAAATGGAAGAGAAGTGACACAGATGATGAGACAGCTCCTTTGCCTCTGAATGAGAGGTCTGATAGTGAGGCCTACTCGGCTTCCTCTCAGCTTCTTACAAGGGCACTTGGGGAGGGGCCAGACACCAAGCTAATAAAGAAGAAGTTGCATTCTGATGGTTCCCCATCTGATTTTTTCATAGATAAGGTTATAGATCCTTTATCTGGTTCATTCTGTGATTTTCATTTCCTCTGAAAATACGAAAAAAAAAATTGAGCTAATTTTGAACATTCAACCAAATTTTTTGCACGATAAATAGGTTTTGGGAGACAATATAAAGAAGGAACTGTCAAGAATCCAGACGGAACTGAGCAGCACAAACCCGAATCTTAAATTTTCGTATGTATTTTCTCAATTATGTCATTTTTTTTCATAGTTATTTTGCTGTATCAAATCTTGTGTTTAGAAAACTGATACAAGTTGCTTGCTTAGAAATTTAACTGCTGCTTACTTCTTTTGTATAAACAGGAATGATCAGATGGAAGCAATTTCTACCAAACTTCCAGTGGACAAGGCCGAGTTGAAAAATTACTTTCCCAAGTGAGTCTATATAAACCACTCTTTCATACATGCAGTTTCAACTTTTGGTCACTCAACACTAGATTTATCTATTCCCAAATCAGTGTGTTACTCAGTGTCCTTTCTTATGTTTTTGTCGTGTTGAAGATCATGGTGTGACCGTTACGGTGATGTTGTGTTGGATGTGGTGAAGAAAGAATTCAAAGACCATGTTGGAGAAATGGAAAACATGCGCAACATTGCCAGAGAAAAACATGGCAACTCAAAGCGGTGGACAACATTTGAGGATGAGGAAAACTTTCACCCAAATCTTTTTGTTCATCAAGATAATTCATTTCGCAGCAGTAGCATCAATCCATTTTCTCATGGTTACGCTGAGAGTAAGTGGAACTAAGCTGAGGTCTGGATCAGCTTCTCTGGGAAACCTGATCCGGGTTGAGTCTTCCTTAGGGATGGGAGTTTTTGTTCATCAAGATAATTCATTTCGCAGCAGTAGCATCAATCCATTTTCTCATGGTTACGCTGAGAGTAAGTGGAACTAAGCTGAGGTCTGGATCAGCTTCTCTGGGAAACCTGATCCGGGTTGAGTCTTCCTTAGGGATGGGAGCATAGTGCCTACTATATATTGTTAAGACCAGCAAAAGGACTTGTAATTACCGTTTGAATTATGAATATCTAATTTTCATGATATCAATTTTCCCACAAGTTTTTACCAAACCCAGCAGGGCTCATGCTACTGCAGTCCCAAGCATTTTTTTTTTTTCACTTTTTAACCCCATCGCCCATGCTACTGCAGCCCTGGGCAATATATAAATAATAATATCAGCAATATATAAATAATAATATCAATCATGTAAGATATTTTGAGTTTAAATTAGGGAAATATATTTTTATACCCTTCTTTTTATCATTTATCTAAAAAAAAATAAGGGAAAATAAACATATCATAATACTTACAGCTCACCTTTCACCTATCATTGACAATGAAGCATCACCACCAGGAGTCAAATATAAGATCTTTAAAATACAACCTAAAACATTACACATGCAGGAAGAACTCCCATGTTTCCCTAAGCTTTGCAGGAAGATACATATTAAATATACAATCTGGCAAAGGTATTTTGCATCGTCAGTATATTTCCTTCGTTGAAAAAGAAAAAAAATACTTTTTCAATTGTGCCAATTCACCGAACAAATTATTATAATTTGGTGTTTCCTAGATCAAAAGATTATCAGCGCAGAGAAAGCATACTATAGACTAGGTTTGAGAACACAAACAATAACCAAAGTAGGTTTGGGAAAACAAGTTATAAGCCAAAAGAAGGTTTGGGAACACAAGTAAATTCAACAACGTAACTCCCCAGAGAAAGACAGGACCATCAGAGGATGATGACATGAGTTCTAGTGTAAACAAAATACTATAACTGATTGGAAGAGCATGATATTCCCACCAATAAAACAAAACCAGGGTAGACCTCCATCTGTACTCAATTGGATATACAGAGCAACAACTCTCCTGCTTACTCAATTTCTGTAGAACTGCAGCTTGCAGTAAATATTTTTTTGGGAAAAGGAATATGGGAAGCATCACAAAATTCGGATACAAAATGTAACTTTGTATAACGTATTCGAAATAGCTGTTTTATACATATCATCGCTAAGGATCAAATAGATTTTTATTATTTACATTCATATGTACAATATCAATGAGACGGTACTTCTGTGTGGGCAGAAGAATCCATGAATCCTCCACAAACGTTGCCACGACAAAGAGGGCATACACTGTAAAAGAGTTGAAGAGGGGGAAGCAGAAAAATGTTTATATAATTGGAATTGGGAAAAGACAAAATGAACAGAAAAGAATGAAGAGTGTTTGTTGCAATGACAATACCCATGTATTTCTTTGAGCCACTTATCAACACATGACATGTGATACTCATGGTTGCAAGGAAGAACTCGTATTTGGTCCCCCTCTTCATATTCCGCCAGGCATATGTAACATCTAGCAAATTCATTATTAATTTTTTATAATCTTGGGAAAAAGAAAATTTTCAACTGCTAAATAAACAAAAAAGTGATATAAAAAAAAAACAAACTTTTATATTAGCATTAAAGGCCATTATGAACTAATTGACATAACCACACTGACATAGATTTTAGCATAAAAGCCATAAACGAACGAATCATAAACACACTGACACATACACACTTCCCTTGTGGTTCTTCTTGACCTCATTTATGCACACATATTTGCTAAAGATAATTGGAATTAAGAGGCTTACTGTTCAGCATCATTGCCACCATCAGCTGCATCAACCTTTTTGTGAGACTTAAGAGGGAAAGAGTCAACAATTGATTCAGGCGCTGGGAGTGAGACCATGGATAGGGAAAGTGATACAGGTTGCTGATGGATTTCATCTAAAACCTGCAGAGGAAAAATATGGTGGCAAGTAAATTGGTTTTGCTCCACATATCAGACTCTCATTGTCCAATAGCAAAGTATAAAACCATTTTGGGTAAAATAATTATACCTAAAGAGGCAAATTCCAGGTAACCAAAAAAGAATAGATTCAAATCAGATAGATAAGTCATCAAAACATATACTTTATGCACCACACAGCTGCACCTAATATAATAACATATGCCTACCACCATTTCATGATCTGACTCATCTGAGTAGCCTTCAGTTACAGGATATCAGAGTCTTCCATTTAAGATATCAAAGAATCACAGCTAGATTTTACATCAAATTAAATATAAAGATATGATTACACATGAAATGTTGTAGACAAACAAAAAGGAGGGAAAAGGTTCAGAATATGAAGACCACTGTACAGGGGTGAATGTTTTGACGTACCCAATCAACCTGGGGTGTTCATGATGACATGAACTCAAGCATATTTTAAAATATATAACGGAATAACATCTGAATATAATTTGAACATTTCTTCTATTGGAGATTTCATTGTATCCATTCTTAATTTACAAGATAGGGACAAGTGCATAACCCATCCTTATCTCCACACTAGAACAAACTAAATAAATAAATAAAACTAAATCCGTGGCTGTATAAACCCCAATGAAATGCTCATATGGCAGCATGGGATTACATGGAGTGAAATAAAACTTGTGTCCAATGGCAATATGTAAAGTCTCCAATGCAAAGTTAGATTGAAAGGATGCAAATTTCATAAACAAACACTAGGTGACATCCTAGCACTACAAAACATTTGCTGACCTACAATAAGCAAAACAAGTAAATAAATTCATAATATTTAACAGGGAATGAAGCAAATATACTGGCTTAGGAAAAAAAAAAAGAATTTTTTTCCCTACAAAAAAATTCCATGATAAAAGCAGTCCAAGATGATAAATGAAAAAGGCCTAAATTATGAAATCCAAAATCCGACAAACTGAATTATCAGGAAACATGAATCTGGAGATATGCAATTGAATGTTAACTAAAGAAATTGAGGCCCAAAAAAAAAAAAAAAGCATCAGAGATTCAGATCATCCACACCCCAAATGAACTTATCCAGTAAGCACAGCCTAACCTGTCAATTGTATCATAATTATATATAACGAATTGACCCTCAGCAAGAACCAGGCTTAACCCAAATGCAGAAAATATAAAGAAATAAAATTAAGATGCACAGAGCTTAAATTATTCAAGAGAAACACGGGACAAGGGTGGAAAGCTAAAATGAATTAAATCTAGGAGCAAATAAAAAATATGACAATTGAGAGGAGGCAAAAACCTCAAACAGCGCTTCAGCCAGCATGACTATTCTTGAAATACTTGCTCGAGTGCTAGATTCCTCAGCCATTGGGGAAGACTCGCATGAGCACATACCATCTGCATGGAGTCCTAAAGGACAAGAAGAATTCCAACGACCAATCTCATCAAGGCCACCACGAAGCCTTTCCCAGATCTATAAAAAGTAATGAAAACAGCTTGAGTTACATGAAAGGGATAACAAATCTGGTTATCAAGTGGAAGTAGGTGACAAGCAATTAGAGGCATTCTACACTCCAAATATTCAGAATCACCTCAGATCTTGAGTGCCGCATTCGTTGATTCAATCTGTGAATTCTATTGCCCAGATATCCAGGAGCACCTCCAACCCCATCATTTGAGAAATCACCACCCAAATCAACAAGCCATCGATCTTGAGATCCTGGATCATCAGCATCACCAGCGGAGAAGAGAATGGTTGGAGAATCACCAAGCCTTCTAGAACTACGTCGTGAAAAAGCATCCCAAAATAATCTTCTACCATTCCTTCTGGCATCATGCTCAATGGCATCAGTATTGCTACCAGACAAAATGTTGGAAGATATTGCAACCACATCAACATGAAGCACACTTTCGTTTCCCTGTCCTCTTTCCCTATTGGACACAAGAAAATCTAAACCTGAAGGTATTGTCTCTCGACGAGGTTCGTCTTCTGGTAATTGAGAAGTGACTGGTAAATTGGAAACTTGAGTAACAGGATTGGAAGAACTCTGAACAGCTATAAATGCATCAGTGTGATTCTCAATAGAAATTTCACCAGAACTGGAATCTCCGTGCTCTTGAGGGGCTGAACTTCTTGGATGCATTGTCTCACGAGAGACTTGAGAGACGCCACTATCCACTGGATTATCAATGTTATTGACTGCATCCTTGTTAGCAGAAACATTTACAGAGACTGGATCTGAAGACTGTTGTTCTACTAATGAAGTACTAGCAGTGTTGCTACTATTCCTATAAGATTCATGATGACTATGACCATCACTTACCTGATAAGGAGGAACTAGCTCCTTACATTCAGACAAGCACTTCCTCTGACTACTTGTTGCAACATTTCTGGAAGAACCTTCAACAGTACTATTCCTGCTGAACTCAGTTCTGGTATCAGATGAGGTTGAAGTTTCAGCATGGGGATTGCAGTGAATTCTAGCTTCTGTACAACATGATAAAGATGATTCCTCGGTGACTTTCTGCATTTCACCATTAAATTCTGTTGCAGAATCTACCTGAAGTTCAGATGGATGCTCTTCCATCTAAAAACACAATATAAGAATGTTACTCTCCGAGTATCTATGTAAAGGCCATTCCCAGGTTGTTGCATGTGTGAGACGGTGAGACCAGTTAACATGGTTTATGCACAGAATTTCAAGTCATACTTAAATTCTGTTTTCCTCATGAGAATGGCCAAAAGGTCAAGAGCAACTATGATTTTAGAGACGTAACCCTATATAGATGCATAATTTAATGCCAAACAACATGCCTCTAAGACTAAAACAGTTCATCAAATCAATGAAAAGTAAAGGAGTCCCACTACTTGTCAGTGACTGGAGATATAGTTAAATTCAAAAAATTGTAACATGTGAAATTTTAATTTTCAAGATTTTAGAGATTTATCGCTCACTGAAGTCAATCACCTTGGGAATACAATATGCTGAATCCCAAATTACCAATAAATTGGACAGTTCAATATGACGTTGATTAATCAGAATTTATCTGCATAGAGTTGAGAGCATCTATCTGTTCTCTAAATCTTTTCCCCTTATCCTGACAGAATGATTATACCCTCAGGCCTCAGCAGATAATTTCATTGGCAAAGCTCATATGTTTTAAGCCATATTTGGCAAACTATGATTCTATATACTCCAACAACTACATGATGATCACTACAGCCTACAAACTATGAAACAATTCATGTATAGAAGATGATAATACACAATCAAACTAAAAAAACAGGGAAAAAAGAAGAAGAAAAGAAATAACCTCTTGAATCAATCAGCTTATCAGAAAAGCCTAGACTTTTACAAAATTGCGTAACCAATAAATCAAGCTGAACTGATTCGGCTTTTAAATAATTAAATTTGCATATCAATTTTATAGATACCCAAAAAGCTAACAGATTCAAAAGCTACAGCTCACGGATGCTTTCTTTTCTTTCCGATGATTAAAATTGGGATCGGATTCATCAAATCCCAAATCTGCCAAGCTCGTGAATATCGAATTTTTTAAATTGAAAAACTGTCCGCGAATTCCAAAAAAAAAAATGGGTATTAACGGAACATGTCAAGTAAGGATTTTGGGGGCGAGAGGGAGAAGGGTACCTGAGAGGAAGAGCGCGAGGTGGAGCCACCGCAGAGAAGAGAGGACAGTCTGAAGCGGCTGGTGCGGTTGACTGCGGGAGCAGGAGGGCGCGACCCCAGTCGACTAGTGGCCGAACCCATGTCGGAGAGAGGGGTGTGGTGGGGGAGAGACGGAGAAGAGAAGGTTCAGAGTCACACAAGAGAGGAGACGAGAGGCCCAGAGGCAAAGCAAGATTTGGATGCTTACTTACATTGATGACAGCGGAAAGCTGACCGACTTTGAGGTTTTCTTCAATTTTAATTATTTCCCAACTTTCTTACATTTTGGGCAAGAAACATGACATTACAATAGTGCATTGAGCTTTTTGTGTTTTTAAGATAATGTTTTTTTTTTAGTTTTAAGTTTTTAACCAACAAAAATATGGTAGCATCTTTTTTTTTTGATTTTGTTAATATATGTTTTTAGAGCACATATTAAAGAATTAAAATAATATTTATTATCTTTTATTAAATTATTTTAAATATATTTAAAAAAAATATTACAAAATATTAAAATTTTAAGACATTAAATATTAAATATATTTTGATTCCTTAATATGTGCTAAAAATATATGTTAACAAAACTCTTTCTTTCATTATTTTCTATGTTTTTATTTTTGTTTTCCTATTATTGTGCCCTTTCACAAAACGATATCTGGAATTTATCAAGCAATATCATATCTAAATATAAATATATAAAAAAGTAGTTTATAAGTTAAGGAGGGAATAGAAAATATAACTTTTTTTTTCTTACTGGAAATATAAACAAATAAAAGAAAAAGAAAACTCAATGGTTCATAATGAAAAAAGACGAAGAAAAAGAAAGGAAATTAACATTTTGTCAGGACCAAAATGGAAACAACCTAATGGGTTATTATATTTAGGTAATAAACGAGGAGTTTTGAGTTTGAATGTATTTGACTTAAAATGATAAAGAAATAGAAAAGAGAAAGAGCCAAAAGGATATTAGCAGATTGCAGCTTGGACAACCACAAATCAAATCCAAAACAGCTCCTGACAATTAAAGTTTCCTTCTTTTTTGTTTTCTTTTTTTTATTATGATTTTTATTTTAACTATTCTTTTTTCAGTTTTCTAGGTGTGTTTTATTTATTTATTTATTTTTTTGACGTGGAGTTTTATAGGCGTGTTGGGTATAATAGAGGATGATAATTGCCTCAATGGTCAAGACATAAGAGGATAGCGCCGATGAAAATTAAAATTATTTAAAGCAAAACCGCAATACAATACTTAAATTGCGTGAAATGAGACAACGTTATATCCTATACCCTATTGACTTCGTCGATAAAACATTTGTCGGTTTCTTGTTTTTACCAATGACATTGAGAAAACCTTGCTGTCATGCATGGATCACTAATCCATATGATTATTTTTTTTTTGTTGCAATAAAATTACAGTGAGAAGTTGTTTTATTCCAAAGTTTTTTGTTTTATTCCAAAGTTATGACATGGTATTGTACCAAAAAAAGTTATGTTTTGGTATAAATCTCAGTAATGATTTACATTTCACAGTACCAATATTCTCATGCATAACTACAATCCCTAATTTATAGTGAACTTATTGTTTGTCTTAAATTATTGATAAAATCATCTAAATAAATTAAAGATTTAATTTTAATTTATTATTAATATAAAATATTTTTATATTATTATCTAATCATATATTAATATCTTTTTAATTTTTTAAGTAATTATTAACTTAATTAAATTTTTTTAATAATTTAACAATACATAATTAAATGATAATGTAAAACTTTATAAACTGACAAAAAATTAAACTTAAGCTCATAAACTAATATACGTGTATTTCTCTTTTTTGGGACATCAGTAAATTTTTTGTCATTTTGTCTTTGTGTTTAGAAATCTAACCTAAATTAGTAAATTATCTATTCAAATCTTTAAGAACTCCAACTAATTGAACTAAGAGTATATATACACATTTCCAAACACATGAACACATTTTGAAAAATTGTATTGCTTGAAGACATTCTTACTCTACAAACTAAGCCAAAGAATACTTACATAAATATTCTCTGATTTTGTTTTTATTTTTTCACAATTTTTTATTGACATTACATGCTTAAAGGATATTTTTAATATTTTCAAAATAGAAAAAATAGTTGTAAACAAAAATAAAAATTACGGAAAGTGAGAGTAATTTACTCTTTAATTTAATAACAGACATCAATAATTTATATCCAAAGCAAAGTGCATCTGTTGTTTAAAAAAATTGAAACCCATAAAAGTATTTTGTGTACTATAAGTTATTAAATTTATATGAATTTGTGTAAAAAATTGGTGCGAGTTTTTATTTAAAGAAAATAATATGTATGTGAAATAACTCTTTGCTTTATCAACCATAATAAATTTTGGAGTCCCCAAATGCACTATGGCTAATTTCAACTCGAGGATCAAGATAATGGTGTGTGGTTGGCAAAGCTGAAATGCATTTAGGCGGAAAATTGCACTTTTGATAGACTTTTTTTTTGTCTTAATTAAATTACGTGTATGTATACAAAACCTAATGCATTAATTTTTTATTTTAATATTTTCACATATAAAATTAATTTATTTAATACTAATTAAATAAAATCCATACTTACTTTATATGAACAATTTAAATATACATAATTATTCTAAAAACAATTTCTTAAAAATTAAAATTAGTTATACTTAAAGGTAATTATATCAATTATTCAAACAAACATGAAATTTAATTTGACTTAAACGTATTGCGATAAAAGTAAGAAAATTTTTTATACAAAATTCATTACGGGCTTAAAAATGCATACTGGCCTTTGTTTTTCCTCCCTTAAATGTATATTGACTTATTATGTGAACATTATTAATACAGACGAGTCCGAGTAACCTCTCAACTCGTCCAGCCCGTTTACGTGTTTAAAGTGCCTTGCTGTCAGAACCGGAGAAATCAAGCAAGGACTTTTAGCTTATTGGGCTTTAGGAGGCCTTGTTTCAGCTTTTGTTGTTGATGCTGTAATCCAATTCTTCATTTTCCCGCTCAAGTTTTTGACACTGTACCTTGTTGAGCTTGAGACCATGGCTTTTTATGACCAAAAAACTAAAAAAGATCATGATTTTTTCAGGACAGCAAGATAAATGCAGTGAGATTAAAATAAGGTATTGTAATTTACATTTCTTGTTACCAAGTTGATCATTGAAAACTATGGAATTATAAATTAGACAATAAGAAAAAACACTTAGTGCATATTTGGTATGAAGTAAAAATAAAAAATAAATTTTTATAAATAAAAAAATTTATCATTTTTACTCTCATACTTAACATACTTTTATTGCTAATTTATAATAGTAAATTTGTATAAAATTAATTTTGTTTGGGCTCTCAATTTTTTTATTGTACGTTAAGGTGTATCTTTAGGTTAATTTTTATGTTAATTGAGGTTAAATTCTCCCATTGGATGATCTTAAAGGTACATTTTTTATGTCAATTTTTTTTTATTCTTTGACCAAGGTATTTTACAAGTATTAATGTGAGAGTAATATTTCAAGTACGTCTTTAACCAGAAAGCTCTCCCAACAATACATTAATCTCAATCTATGTTTGCTTTTAACAAAATTTATATTTAAATCTTGAAAAAAGAATTTGAATCATCACTTATAACAAGATCATCTTGTTAGAGAGAGATTAATACAAATTTTATTGTACAAGGTCATGGTAAGTTATAGAATCCACTAGTTATATTTAAAATTAATTATGTATTTTTCTCTTATATGATCCTGTTTTATTATTAAACATCAAGAATTCAGGATAGACAATTCTGATTGCTTAAAAAACAAAATATTCAATACCCATATTGAAATTTAAACCAATCACTTTTACATGGCTTCGTCTTTGTACCCCATTATACCCCACAGTACAATTCTTCCAGACTAAGTAGTCTCCTTCACCATTAAGATTGCAAGATTTTTTTTGTCCCTCTTCTATACACGTTCATGATTGTTAGTTGGCCAACTACCAAAAAGAAAACTTAGGCTTTGACTGTTAGACAGAAAGCAATGATGAAGTCCATTCTTCACGAATTATATATATAATAACGTTATATCCACCAGGTGGATATGCCATCGTGATTCAGTTCAGGAACAAAGGGAAAGCAGCAACAACATGCACAATCCTCCACCACCAGGCCCTCACCACCACCCAGGGCCACCCCATCCACGACCTGCTCCTCCACCTCCAGATCCTCATCCTCCTCCTCCTAATCCTGGTCCCAGAGCACCACCACCGGGTCCCCAAGCACCTCCTCCCGGGCCGCACAGCCACCCTCCACACCACCACCACGACGGCCACCACCATTGAAATATGGAGCTCTAATTTGGAGTTGGAGGAGCTTATGAATAATTATGCAGTACTGTATGATGTATTATTAAACCCTTACAGTCTAGCTAGCACAAGGGCAAAACCCTAGGTATATATAGTACCCCCACTATGTAATCTACCGTGTGGCCCTTTTGCTTTAGATGTGGTGTGTATGTATAATAATAGAACATCTTTTCTACATATGGTTTGTAATCGTGTTTTTATTACATGCTCGATCTCCAAGAGCACATACATTGTGTGTGGCTCAGATGTAGTAAAATTTTCTCATTCTATTTATGATTTATGCATTGTTCTTACTTTTCTTTGCATAAAGATAAAAATTTTATGTGATTTTCGTTCATTGGTGGACTGGCAATTGGCAAAGGCAACCTCAAAACAGTATTAAGAGCGTTAAGTCTAAGCAGCTTTAAGGATTAGTACATGAAGAATGCTGGTATAGCTAGCTAGAGTTCAAAAAATTTAAAAAAAAAGAAAAAGAAAAGGACGACCTAGAGAAAATTAATATAATATTGCATTTGTAGATATTAATTGTAGAATCAAATATTTCAGTGGATAATATATGAAGTGTTTACGTAGTGAAAGTGAGTTATATATCCAAATATAAGGATTGCGATTTAATTTATGAGAGTTGTATCTCATAAAAATAGTCATACTGTTATCAATTTCGGCGTGAGAAGATTAGCCTTATGAAATAATTTAAATGGACTGAATTATGTAAAAATATTCCTAATTCACACAAAAGAAAATATAAACATTTTAAAAATATATGGTTAAAGTATAGGTAATATATAAATTTAAGATTTTAATTTTAATTTATGAATAATATAAAAAGTTTTAATTAACAATAAATTATATTATACTATGGTTGAGAAAATTATTATTAGAATTTATTCAATAACAAATGAAATATTTTGATTATTGTAATATGTCCATTTTTCTTATTATTGATGATATAAAATGTTTTATATTAATAAATCAAATTTAAACTAAATATAAATGTATAAACAAATGTTGAACTTTAAGTTAAATTGGACGATAACAAGATAATTTACTTTCAAGGACAAACCAATACTCAATTGAATCAACGTTCATTGTGATTGAGAAATGAAAATTGATCACATTTATTTTACACACCAATAATAATATAATGATATTAAGATAAACCAACGCGAGATTCATTTGTACAATGAGGGAGCTTTTGTTGTGTAATTAACTCAAGTCGTACATTACCTAATTTCAAGAAGCCTACGAGGGTTGCTTGTATAAATAAGTTTTTACTTATTATGATAGAGTATCACTTGATAGATAATCTAAATACTTAAGAGAAATTGTAATTGAGCTATTGGATGATCAATATTTGTGAAAGGGTTTGCAACTTTATTTGTGTAAAACTTGTAATTTAATATTTTATTAATGAAGTATTTTTATCTCTTCTAGGAGTTGTAGACGTAGGTTAAGGGGGCCTAACCACGCTAAATATTTGTGTTTTTATTATGTTTTATTTTATTTCTTCTTGCGTGTTTATTGTGGGTCATTTCGCTGCCTAACAATTTTTCCTTTAAAATCCCTACCAATTAGTAGAGACGATGGAAACTATAATTAAAATATATTTCATTTTCAATTATATATCATTTTTTCTACTATTAGGTTAACGTTAAGTGACTTCAAATTTTCACCCACTTTATTTATGAACATTCCATTTCTAACTATAATAGTCAATAATAAAAATGATATAGCGTGTATGATGTATTTTATATAGTTTATAAAATGCAAACAGCCAATTTCATTTGTTGTTGGAAATTAGAATGGAAGTACAAAATTATAATTCCAATTTCAATTTTGGGAGAATAAAAATTTGATTAGAATATTATATAAATTTTGTTCTTATTGCATGAGAAATTATCAGTGAAATTTTAGTCCCGAGTTTAGTTATAATTTTGTTGGTAATGAGTGAAGTTTTGAAGACGGGAAATGGTGTTAACAACATTGATAATGTTGGTGGCGATGATATAACAATAATGGCAAATTAAGAGTGCAATATTAATGTCGATAATGGTTAGTACTTGAAGAGTGGTAGTAATTATATTAATGAAAGTGACGGTGTCAATGGTGATTGAGAGTAATAGCCACAATAGTGATAGTAATAGAAAGTGGTGGCTATATGTGAAGGCAATAATAATGGTGGAGAGTGATAAGGGCAATAAAGATAACATGGTGGCAATAGATATGGCAATAGTTGTCAAAGAATTAAAGCATATTATTAATTATTGTATTTTGGAATTATAATTCATCGTGTTTGAATTAAGAATGGAGAATGAAGTTATTTAGTGACTTTTCAATTCATTGGATCTGCCATATTGGCATCAAGATTATTCTAACAAGTATACCAAACATGCAAATTGAAGGGTACAATTATAATTCATACGCCCAATTTAAAATGCCAAACAAGGCCTAATAACAAAAATTAAATTTGTTAAAATTAACTTTGCTTATTTTCTCAAAAATAATTACCTACTTTTATTTTCTATACTATATATTATCTAAAGTGCATCTTACACTTTTAAATTTAAATTACCTTAGTATTCTTTTTTTTAATTTACATTGGAGATGCTGACACAAAGAGAAAAATGTAATCTTATAAAAGATTAAACCTTTAACATCACCATATTTTATTTTTAAGAATGAAATTGATGCTAATTGAATTACAAATAAATCATCATCATTCTTTTTTACCCTCTCTTGCTCTTTCTTTTTTTTTTTGTTTTGTTTGAAAACCATTCATCCACATAAAAAGTATGTGAAAAATGTGAGACTCCATGTATCATTTACCCAACGAAAATCCCATATCTTATTTTTTTTTTGTTGGTCATCGAAGATCCCAGATCTACATGCCCCGAAGCAAACAATTCCTAATGTTGGCTGTAGATTGTTGTTATTGGGCTGGAATGAATTGGGCCCAGCCCACTGTAATGCCCTTCTTCCCTCTCTTCGTTTCGTTTCTTACCCTAAATCCCCGAAAACCCCCACTTCGTCGACGACAGTGAAGCTCAGGCAAGTTCTGCTCTGTACACAGATATCACTCACTCACTCAATCTCTCTCTTTCCGTTGAGTGTATTCTCACTGCTTCGCCCTGTTAGATTTGAGGACAGAAGATGGATGACAGCTTGTACGACGAGTTTGGCAACTACATCGGACCCGAAATTGAGTCCGACCAAGACAGTGACAGAGACGAGGAAGACCAAGACGAAGACCTTCCCGAAAGAGACCGGCCCGCCGAGGACGACGCCGCATCGGACGGCGAGGGTCCCACCAACGGCTGGATTACAACCTCCAATGACATGGACATGGATAACCAGGTCGTCCTTGCCGAGGACAAGAAGTATTATCCCACCGCCGAAGAGGTCTACGGCGAAGATGTCGAAACCCTCGTCATGGACGAGGACGAGCAACCTCTTGAGCAACCCATTATCAAGCCTGTCAGGAACATCAAGTTCGAGGTTGGAGTCAAGGATTCTTCCACCTATGTTTCGTCTCAGTTTCTTCTTGGGCTAATGTCCAATCCTACCCTCGTCAGGAACGTTGCGCTTGTGGGGCACTTGCAGCATGGGAAGACTGTGTTTATGGATATGTTGGTGGAGCAGACCCACCACATGTCTACTTTTGATCCGCACAGCGAGAAGCACATGAGGTATACGGATACTAGGATTGACGAGCAAGAAAGGAGGATATCGATCAAGGCCGTTCCTATGTCGCTTGTGCTCGAGGATAGCAATTCCAAGTCGTATTTGTGTAACATTATGGACGCCCCTGGTCATGTCAATTTCTCCGACGAAATGACTGCCGCCCTAAGGCTTGCAGATGGTGCCGTATTGATTGTGGATGCTGCTGAAGGAGTAATGGTCAGTATTTTATGATTGTTATCTTTATCATTTAATCCACTTGGTCATTAGTAACTATGTTACATATTATTGTTATAGTCTTATAGGCGTTTTGGCTATAGTGAACTTGATATTTAGATATAATAAGCTAAGTTATTTTTAGATTAAGATTGAAACCTCATATGGATGAGCACTTGAAGCTTGGGCAAGCAGTGGTTTTGGGCATTGGTCAGTTCCAGTTAAAGAGAGAAATGAATTCTTACTTAGGGTTAGTTTGGTATGGGAGTAAAAATGGGGGTAAATTTTCATGGAATGAGTTTTCTATACATGGAATGATTTTTCTATAAAATTGTATAGAAAACTCATTTCATGAAAATTTACCCCCATTTTTACTCCCACACCAAACATACACTTAGGCTTAAACTTTCCTGAATTAATTGCTTTATCAGTTGATGTCCTTATAAACAATAATATAATTGCTGTTTCATTTTTCAATAATAAAACTGTCTGTAGATTATTGCTATCTCCTCTGTGGTATAATGCTAACTATCAACTTGTCATGCTCTAACTGCATCACATTGATTTTTTTAGTTTCTTGTGATTTGTAGGTAAACACTGAGAGGGCAATACGCCATGCAATCCAAGAGCGACTGCCTATTGTTGTTGTAATCAATAAGGTAACCAATTCTTCATTGTTAATGGCAACATTAAGTCTTAGTCTTATGTCTCCCCTATTATTCTTATCTTTTACATGTTTTCCTTTTAGGTTGATAGGCTCATAACTGAACTTAAATTACCCCCAAAAGATGCGTACCATAAACTAAGGCATACTTTGGAAGTGATCAATAACCACATATCTGCCGCCTCTTCAATTGCTGGCAATGTCCAAGTTATCGACCCAGTTGCTGGAAATGTTTGTTTTGCAAGTGCTACTGCAGGATGGTCCTTTACATTGCAATCATTTGCTAAACTATATGGGAAACTGCATGGAATTCCTTTGGAAGCTAATAAATTTGCTTCTCGTCTTTGGGGAGACTTTTATTTTCATCCAGATACCAGAACCTTCAAAAAGAAACCCCCTGCCAGTGGAGGGGAACGGTCTTTTGTTGAGTTTGTGCTGGAACCACTTTACAAGATATATAGCCAAGTGATTGGGGAACATAAGAAGAGTGTGGAGACAACTCTTGCAGAACTTGGAGTTACTCTAAGTAATGCAGCCTATAGATTAAATGTTAGACCTTTGCTAAGGCTGGCTTGTAGCTCAGTTTTTGGTGCAGCTTCAGGTTTCACTGATATGCTTGTACAGCATATACCTTCACCAAAAGATGCTGCAATTAAAAAAGTTGATCACATATACACAGGGCCTAAAGACTCGACCATTTACAAAGCCATGGCACAATGTGATCCTTTTGGGCCCCTAATGGTTAACGTGACCAAATTGTATCCAAAGTCTGATTGCAGTGTATTTGATGCTTTTGGTAGAGTTTATAGTGGCAAGATACAGACGGGGCAGACTGTTCGTGTTCTAGGAGAAGGATACTCACCAGAGGATGAGGAGGATATGACCGTAAAAGAAGTTACAAAATTGTGGGTGTATCAAGCTCGAGATAGGATGCCCATAGCAGAGGCTCCTCCTGGTTCTTGGGTTCTAATTGAAGGTGTGGATACTTCAATCATGAAAACCGCCACTCTTTGTAATGCGGATTATGATGAAGATGTATATATATTCCGGCCTCTTCAGTTCAATACTCTTTCAGTGGTAAAAACAGCTACTGAGCCATTAAATCCAAGTGAGTTGCCAAAAATGGTGGAGGGCCTGAGGAAAATCAGCAAGAGTTATCCTCTAGCAGTTACTAAAGTTGAGGAGTCTGGGGAACACACTATATTAGGCACTGGCGAGCTATACTTGGATTCAATTATGAAAGACCTGAGGGAGCTCTATTCTGAAGTTGAAGTCAAGGTCATCTATTGTTTTCCCCTCCTCAATTCCCCTATCATTATTTTACAGTCTGTTTTGGCTTAGATATTGATCTTAAATCTGTTCTTTTTTTGAAGATTGTCCTTTGCTTTGCTTTTGTAGGTGGCAGATCCTGTTGTCTCATTTTGTGAAACCGTTGTTGAATCTTCATCAATGAAATGTTTTGCTGAAACACCAAATAAGAAGAATAAAATAACTATGGTTGGTACCTACCTCTTTATTTTAATGTTGGTTTCATCAAGAATAGTATATGGCTTAGTTCATGCACACTTTTTTTGGGGCTGATTTATTGTCCACTTCAGTCAAAGTAACCTTGATCATTCTTTAGATTGCTGAGCCACTAGAAAGAGGTCTTGCAGAGGACATAGAGAATGGTGTTGTTAGTACTGACTGGAATAGAAAGAAACTAGGTGAATTTTTCCAGACTAAGTATGACTGGGATCTCCTTGCTGCACGGTCAATCTGGGCATTTGGCCCTGATAAGCAGGTAAATTGACTAAATTCTCTCCATCTGTCTATTTGTCTGTTTGTCTGTCTCCCTGTGTGCACGTGTGACATGCATGTTGAGATATATCAATAGGTAGGTAGATGTTTTGTTTGGTTAATGAGAGCTTGCTATCCATAGATCTTTTTGTGATTGGTCCCTGCTTGCTATCATGGTTCTACTGGTTATATCTAATGGTTTACTATTAGATACAAGTTTGTACTTGATGTCCCTGAACATCCTTGTAACATGTGCAAATATAATGCAGGGCCCCAATATTCTGTTAGATGACACTCTTCCAACTGAAGTTGACAAGAACCTGCTGAATGCTGTGAAGGATTCCATTGTTCAGGGGTAAACATACAACAGTGCGCTATTTAGCTATTCATTGGTTAATTGAGTCCACGTTGACTGAGGTTTTAAGTCATTTGACAGATTTCAGTGGGGTGCACGAGAGGGACCTTTGTGTGATGAGCCCATCAGAAATGTTAAGTTCAAGATAGTTGATGCAAGGATTGCCCCTGAACCACTTCATCGGGGATCTGGCCAGATCATTCCAACAGCACGACGAGTGGCCTATTCAGCTTTCCTTATGGCTACCCCTCGGCTTATGGAACCAGTATATTATGTGGAGGTATATGCTTGCTATTTTGTACTACTGTGATGGTTATATAATTATGTGAGAAGGCTCTGCTCACAAGCTAAGCAGAAGAAATTCATCTCTTAAATTTACGTGATGGCCTAATCATACTGTGTTTTGCTATAAAAGCATTTTCATAAGAAACACTAAATCAAATATTGCAGAAATAATAGAATTTTATGGATGATAATAAAACAAATCTTGTACTTGCACTAATTTTAATTATATTCTTGAGAACAATGATGTTATTATTTCACTGATACTTTGATGGTAATGTTATTCTTTTGGCTTTTACATCAGATTCAAACGCCTATAGACTGTGTCTCTGCGATCTACACTGTGTTATCTCGTAGACGTGGGCATGTTACAGCAGATGTTCCTCAACCAGGCACCCCGTCTTATATTGTTAAGGTTGGTGGCTAAATTTTGTCTATAACCTGTTTTAATGGATGTTTCTTCTTTAGCTTATTGTGGTGCTACTGCTGAGGATATGTTGAGTATAAGCTTGAGTTTCTTTATGTGCAACCGAGACTTGTTTTTTACTGACTTTTTTCCCCACTTCTTATCTCAGGCATTTTTGCCCGTGATAGAATCTTTTGGTTTTGAGACAGACTTGAGATACCATACTCAAGGTCAAGCATTTTGCCTCTCAATTTTTGATCATTGGGCTATTGTTCCTGGAGATCCTTTGGACAAAAGCATTGTTTTGCGCCCACTTGAACCAGCACCAATCCAGCATCTTGCCCGTGAGTTTATGGTAAAAACAAGGCGTAGAAAGGTATAGCCCTGTCCTCCTTGTTCTCTGCAGTCACTAACCATTATAATTTTCTCTTTTTTTTTAATGATTTTGAATTTCTGAATCTAATATATATTGTATATAAAATTTAGAATGCCTCATTAACTAGTTCACCAAACTGACATGTATTGCAATTTCCATTGGTAGAGAAAAATCATATTCATCATGTTAAAAAATTCATTAACCTCTTAATTATTATTATTTTATTAATTTTTTTATCAGAGGTCTTATAGTAATCATATTCCACGTTTGTGTAGAAGCCTTCTCGGCAGATGATTTGATGTATCCTTTTGAGAGAAAGAAAAGGGAAAAGAAAAAGAAAATATCTTTAAGTAGAAGACAAAGTCATGCAATTTTATTATTAGAGGGAAATTGGAGGAATGCTACAGAGAAAATCTGTGAAATATCTAGGAAGAAAACATCTATGTAAGCATTTAATACATATTGCTCTTGACTTGTCTTACATTAATAAATGTTGTTCTTGCATTCAATCTTGCAGGGAATGAGTGAGGATGTAAGCATAAGTAAGTTCTTTGATGAGGCTATGATGGTGGAACTGGCACAGCAGGCGGCAGATCTTCATCAACAAATGATGTGATTCTTTATAAAAGCTTCTATCCCATTTGTTCATCATTTTGTATTTTCCTCCAGAAGTTTGGGCCCTTAGGTTGTTCCATTATGAAACTGGAAACAAATGATGTGATGCAAGCAAAATTAAAAGTGATCTGCGAGTTGGCTGGGATTTGGCACAGCTATTTCAAGTACAGGAGTAAGCTCCTATGCCACTGAAGTAGTAGTCTACTATCTTCTTACACCCACATGAAAAAGATTTTTCCCCGGGGGAAAGCGAGCATCTTTTGTATCTGTATTGATGGTATCATTAATATTGTAGTATAGTAAAATCTTTTTTTTTTTCCAAACCATGAAATTTGTATGAATGATTGTATTTTCAATGCCTACATAGGTTCAAGAAAATTCTATCTTCACTGAAGTTACAGCTGTTGTTGAAAAATTTTCTTGTAATTTACTGCTGACTGGTTGGAAATTGATGCTGATATCTAGAGCATATGCATAATTGCTAAATTTTATTGGAACATTTTTAATGAAATTCTGGGCAGATTTTGAATGTGAATTTAACAGTAGATAAATACTTTACCAAAGTTTGATTAATAATATACTTATATATATATATATATATATATATATATATATATATATAAATCAATTACTCTAACTGAAGTGCTGCCGTTTTGGGTTGGTGAAGGACAATACCTCCACCGCAACCATTACCGGCCGAACCTGGATCCGTCATATAATTTTGGATTTTCTGCTTTGGTTTGTCTTTTATCAAGAGAATTTTGTTTCAAAAACCCTATAACATTGTCATTCCACAATCAAAATTGGTTTTTGTACATCAATGATTCGTTCCCAGTGAGTTAATTCAACCCCCTTTTGGTCTTTTACTGTTCTTGAAGTCATTCTTGCACCCTTCAGTGGATAATTCACCCACGGAACTATGGTTTTCTCATGTGATGGTCCGTGCGTTGGCGTCATTTATGTTGGTACTCTTTCTCTTTCTACATTCTCTTAATGAAACTCTAAAAGTAATACTCTAAAAAAAAAATCAAGGGCTGAGATTTAATTTTAAAATTATATATTTAATTTAATAACTGAATGATTATAAAAAATTATATGTCACATATTTATTAGATAAGTATACTACTCTGAGAGTGTACATGAATTTTTCAGTTTTATTACAATGGAGGCCCTCGATAATCGGGTGCCAGATGTGTTTTTTCAGCCAGAATACACAAGAGAATCTTGGAAAATTTGCACGAGTAGGATAAAGCCATTTCAATATATATATGTATAGCAAAGATTCGAGGCATCTGGCTGCTTCTGTAGTTTACAAGAGAAATGCCTGTGTGAAGGGACGTCTTCAATGAGATGCTTGACCGATAATAAACCATGATTTACATTGGTTTAACTTTAAACCAATGAAAAATAAGAGTACAATGCTATAATAATGTGTGCACAAATAGCATTGTCCCAGATATACATTATTTTTATCCTCTAATCAGTTGCACTCTCACTCTCCCAATAACAATGGGAAAAACTATAAATTTTTTTTAGAATTTTGGCTTCTCACTTTGTTCTTTCTTCATCCTCCCAGGGACTAGGCCCAGCATCAGTGAGGAGAGAAGCAGGAAGGTATTTTCTGTGTGATAGATGAATATATGTACATAGTCATATCATAGCTAGAAAAAAATCAGCTACACCATTTGTCTTGCAGACAAAAATGTCATTATCCTTCTAGCAGGGATTTAAGATTCTGAAGTCCCTCAGCAGATATACTTCTCCTGACTCTTGCCCTTTCTACAACCACAGGTGGCGGTGGATCTGAGTGAAAGCATACCATGACAACTGTCAAGTTGTCTGTTGATCCTCTCTTTATTGCTTCCTCTATTATTTCCTTGCAGCACTGTTTCACATCATTATGCTCTTGAAGCCTCCTCCTAGCAAAATCTACAGCATTTTGGCTACTGAAAACATCCCAGATTCCATCACTACCAATTATCAAGAATTCATCTTCTTTGTTCAGTGTCATCAATTTAAGTTCAGGCTCAGCACTCAATGGTCCACCTCTTTCACTCATTTCCTTCATTCCTTCAAGATGCCAGTCACCTAGAGCACGAGTGACACCTAACTGGCCATTCAGGTAACCATCATCAATGAAACCACCCAGGGACTCAATCCGCATCCTTTCTTTAATGCAGCAGGGCCTGTGATCTTTGGACATTTCTATAGCCCCTCCACGACGGGACAAGACAGCCCGGCAGTCTCCAGCATTGGCTACAAGCAAAGACCTTCACAAAACAATGGCATTTATTTAAAACCCAGTGCATACTGTAATAGTTGCTTCGTAAGTCTATTCAGAATAATTAAACAAGGTGCTAAGACTCAAGATTTCTTCAACTCGGAACATTGGTGGAGAAAGGGGATAGACTATAGAGTGAGAACAGATACGGGAATAAATCCTGAAAGGAAAGCGATAATTGTGAATTTGTGATATTAGGCACAGATTTGACGTGAATGTCAGCATGCCACTCCACAAATATGAGCTGGAAAATTTATCCCACAGATATAAAGGCCGAAGAACAGTGGAGATGAGTGCTCACCTTCCAAATATAATTGCAGTTAGTGCAGTTGTACCAGAAGACAGGGAAGACTCAAGAGAGTATGTTTTAGCAAACTCTGCATCAATCCCCAAAAATGACCTTGTGACCACCTTCTCCAGTTCCAAAGGAAAGTCAGCATCCTCAACAATCACCCTAGGCAGATGATCACGGACAAATTGTGCAGCACTCTTCCCTCCATGTCCATCAAATACCTGCACAGCAAACCATTTTCCATTTACATGTCAAATCCTGATTAAATCTTCCTATGCAAAATGACTGAAAGATGTTTATTTTCCTTTATTCCGAGTGAGATTTCCTAGCTTATATCATTAGTTTTACTCACATTTTATCAAGTCAGATTTTAGAATGGCTATGCAACTACAACTCCGAAAGGGAGAGGAGGGGGATGACAATGAAGAAAAAGAAGAGAGGCCCTGATCCCACCCTTAAAAAAAATTCAAACAAGGGGGCATTCTCAATACTGAATCTTGTGAACTAGTTCAAGTATTTAATAACTAAATATCGGCAGTATAGGTTAATGGAAGGTGTAATCTAATATCTTTAAATTTGAATTCAAAACATCATATAATGTTGTCTGGTCATTGTCTAGGTCTATACAGATCTAATTATATGTCCATTTGCTTGCTAAATTTCTAGGAGACGAAACTTTTTAGGCATGATTTATCATTGTGTAATGAGATCCTTTCTACAAAAGTAAAAGAATACCTAACTATGAATATTCAAATCCTAGAGAAAATTTTTGGATGAAACCTTTAGAAAAGTGAGAGAAATTGAAGTTACTCATCTGAGAGAAATAGCAGTGAATACGACAAAATAACTTGCTTGACCTCTTGTTCCTAGAAGGTAACTTTCTTAAGTTATTCATCAATTGATGCAAGAAACCCTTGATTACTTTCTTGCTGGACCCTATTTAGTGATGGCATTGACGAGTCAAGAATGTTGAATTTTTCCATCTATCTTATCACAAAAATTAGAAAGCTGTAGAAGAATTAAATTGCAATTTATGACAACAGGCAATTAGCATAATCGGTTAGATCGCTTACACCATAAAAGGAAACAGCTTCGTCACAGAGTACGTTATAACCAAATTTCTTTGCCAAGTCTCCAATGCATATGTGGGTATCCTCCATGTAAGGGCGACCTCCAATATCAGACCACTCTCCAGATCGAAGAGCAAGTTCGAAGTTCATCAGGTTCTGTTTTTTGTCTGCAGTCTCTGAGTCCTCACAGATGCTTTCCAGCTAAAATGTGCCACAGAAGAAAGAAAGGAATGAGTTAAGAAGATCAGAGCCTTAAGCAGCGAAAAGGTTAGTAAAAAGAAGATGCTAAGCAAACTCAAGAAAGCCATGAAATGTATGAGAAATTATTCTCAGGTAGTACACAAACAAAATATAAAGTTGAAATTGTATTTAGTGTCAATTTCAGCAGTTTTTAACAGTCACCTCTAGAAAGTTATAATTATGAAGAAAACACCAACAAATTATGCAAACAAATAAGAATCATCAACAATAAAAGCACACAAGTTACATGCCAGCAATGCAAGCTGATTCAATCCGTAACACAATCAACAACCAAGTTTATGTTACAAAGTACACAAATTTAATCTCCAGTACATCCCCAGAGACTAACTAATTTCTAACTCAACCACTTCTAACACCAGCTAGCCTTTGATAATCACTTCTGAGAAAATTCAAGATCACATAACCCTTAGATCAGATGATTACTCCAAGATTTCGTCACAAAAGGAGGATTGTATCAAGAAAAACAAAATAATTCATTAGATAAAACATAAAAGACTGCCAAAATTTTGAAGCATTTAAACTATTATTATTATATTAGATAGGCATCATGCATCTTGGTCATACTGCATTTGCAGGCGAGTTTCTTCTACCAAAGAAATATAAGAATTATTAATGAAAAGGAAGAGCAGCCATATGGGTGCATTAAAACAAAAGGGGGAGAAAAAAAGAAAAAAGTGAAGGAGATTGATGAAGAAGTGGAAGAAAACACTTCTCATGCCATCTAAAATGAATGAGCAATTAAGATTTATTTAAGTCTACGAAGTCTGATTGAAAGAGCATCTACAGAAGCTATCTCATAGTATAGGAAAAAAAAAAACCAACAAACAAGAAAAAAGAAGGGGAAAAGAAAGAAAAGAATTGAGAAAAAAAAAACATTTAAAGATAGAAGATTAGGGAACCCAATACTTACAGGAAATGAATTTGCAGCACTGATCCGGTCACTGGAAGTTCTCAAAGATGACCCTTTTTCCCAGTTCTCCATCTGGGTATGCAAGAGCTCACAATGCAAAGGCCATGACTTCCTTCTGTTCTCCAGTTTCTCCATATCTTGTGCAACTTGCTCGCCGTCCTGCACACACATGGTGACAACAGTCTTGGGGCAGTGGTTCGTTCACCTCAGCAACTTGCAGGCATGGAAAAGTAAAAAGAGTCACAGACAACTCCAGTAAGACACTCGATGGGATTTTGTGGCTTATACCAAATTGAGAGAGAGAGAGAGAAAGAGAAGATTCTGAGAATATGTTGGGAAAAGGATGGAGTGGTCTGTTTATAGTGTTAGTGTCAGTGGGAAGGAGTGTGAAAGAGAAGGAGAGCCGTTAAGTTCCAGATTTTTCTATGAAAGCGTGGTTGAAACACTGGTTGGTTGGGTTATACCATTATTGGGCGATCCTGATATTAAAGTGTTGGTCAGAAGCTTGCAAATGTCATTTTCTGTGCTTACCTTGCCTTATCACAACGTGATATTCTTTTCCTTCTCTTTTACTACCTTTATTGCACTCTCATCATCTCGTGAAAATCTTCTGGGATATTTATGCCAGATTTCCGTGCCTTTTCTCTCTTTTTGCAGCCATCCAATTCGGTGTTTTTTATTATTAGAATTAATGGCGTGTTTCAGAGCTCAACTTACTCGTGCCATCCAAATAAAAATTGGTTTTCTTTATGTGCTTTGTCGCTTCACCATTATTAACTATTATCTTAACTTCACTTGAATCATTAGTTCTTTTATGCTAGCTAGAGATAAATTGATGAAGAGAAATCCTTAGTTCTACTTATTATTACTAGCCATACATTACAGCCTCTGTCAATAGGTCCCATTGACAATAATTAAAATCAGCTATGTTTTCTAAAATATAACTAAAAACATACAATAAGGAAAGAGTTCTTCCAATTTTCATTTTCGTTCTTGTTTATTAGAAAGGTTTAATGTTAGAAAAGTTTCAACTATTAAGGCGTCAAGGTAAACGTTGAATAAAGTTCACTTTCTGAAAAAAAATAATTGTGGTAGCATCATCAATTATTGTGGTGTCTTAAAGTATTGACAGTTTGAAACCCATGATTTGTAATTGCAGGAAATTCCTTTAAGATTAGTCCATTGAGGACGGCATCCATAAGTAGACAATTTCTTTGAGAGTTAGGTGTAGGCGTTTTAGAGGTCCCACTCCAAGGTAGCCAGCAAATAACTTAAAAAATGCTTTTTGCTTCAGTTGGCCATTTCTAAGGCCTGGTTTTCATTTCAACAACTAATCTTTTTTAATTGCTAGTTGCCAAACTAAACTACGCTTTTAAGTGGGGAGGGAAAATGGGAGCTGCTGTTGCTGCTATATACGATCCCCCTCCAGGTAACCAGGTAATTTACAATGATAATATTTGAGGGAGAGGAGCAAAAGTATATGTATTGTCTAGCTATATTCTGAAAATTAAGGATTATCCCTGATCTTTTCTCATCATAGTAACTATGGAGATGCCGTCATGAGATGCCTTCTATAATTTGATATTTTCTTATCAAATTAAAAACAGAAAAGAAAAAGCACATAAAATCTTTTTGCTGTTGAGAGATGCATTCACACCCCTTTTGGAGAAGAGGTTTGCCTATATCAATTACACCATGCTATGACTACCATTTTAGGGTTATGGCCTCTCTATGACTATACCAGTTGTTTGGAATATTTATTTGTCGTTTCGATTGTGACCCTTCCCTTCTCTCCGCAATATAGAATTTAGAAGGTTAAAAAAAATACAAAAAGAAAAATAAAACAAAATTGGAAAATGGTGTGCTAAGTTAGAAGACAAGTTGATCACGGAGTTTGCTTTATTTTATTAATTAACAATAATGATGCAAAAAAATCTGAAAGCGAAGTTTTCCAAAGTTGATAGGTTAGTGCTAATAAAGGACTCGTTGAATGAAAATATAATAGGACAATGACATTAGATGGATTTCTCTACTCGAGTTTCTATAAAAGACAATGATTCACATTTCCCCTGAGAAAAAAAAAATCTGTCCTGCATGTTTTACATCCAATTAACCTCTGATATTGATTTACCCAAAAGAAAAACTTTAAACTTTGATTAATCAATTGAAGGTGAACGTGAATGATGCTACAATAACACCTTCCTTCTCACCCTATGGTTTTTTTTTTTTTTTCTATTTTTCTAAACTTATTTTCTGTTTACCATATGTGTTTGTTTTGTCGCTTAGTCCAAGCGATGCAAACAAATCAGCACTACCTTTATATATATAATTGTTTTATTGGCTCAGGTGCTGCATGACCCACACCACTCGTAAGTGCCATAGTTGAGTTAATCATATAATATTGTCCGAGACAGAAATCGACGTAAATTGATTTTTTTTTTTTTTATGCTAGAACGAACTTCATAAATTTAGTGGCTATCCCTACTAGGATTCCAACGAGGACCACAATGTTCCTTTATCAGTAATCTTTTTGGTCAAGTCAAGACACCCTAAAGAAAGGAGCTCTTATGCTCCTTAAAGTTGTCAAGACACTAGCAATGCGCATAAGAATCTTTCTTATGCCTTGGTGGTGACCGGTGAACAATGGCCAGACTAGGTGTTGGACTCAGACGTGGGGCAACGGTGTTCATTGAATATCTGTGCCCATCGCATTTGGCATCAGTGGAGGGGCTTCAAAATTCCGTGTCTTCGTTTGGTTTATTTGCTGTGAGATATTTTCAATGATAATACTTTGGCCGGACAAGCGGGACATATGCTAAAGTTTCACGCTTCAACCTTTTGAACTGAACATAAAAGATGGGATCTTTTTTAAAGTTTTGGGACATGAAGCACTCGAAGAGTTTGAGAGCTGTGTTTAGCAAAGTACTTTAACACACAACATCCCAAGCTTTTTGTGGAACATGGTGATCGAATTTCTATAGCAACACCAACAAGATGTAATTTGTTAAAGACAACGTAAGCTCCTAAGTCCAACCATATTTGGGGTACTAAGCTATCAATTACAGCAACTACCATGACACTCGTGGAGAAAACAAAAGCTCTCACAAGCCAGGCTAGACATAGCTGACAGTTCATTATTGGAAAAATATTTAGATAGTCTATTTTAGATATTTTATTTAATAGATGACATGTATTATTAATTTTTAAAAAATAATATATATTTATAACATAATTCATTAAATTTTTTACATCTTAATTATTGAATAAAATGTATAAAATAAACAATAAAATTTCTCTCATTATGGATGCAGTGTTAACACCCACCCTACGCCGACATAGTGGTTTCATGTCGCAGACAGGGGCATATCAGCCAGCACAACTGCACAAGTGAAAACATGCCCACTCCAATTCCAGCTGGATCAATAATGCCCTTGCCAGTGTTCCAGACACATGCAACTGCTGACAGATAAGTCAAACTTTCCCTCAATGATGTAAAGCCAATATTAATTTTTGTTGAACATCAATTTTTTTTTTTCTTCCTTTCATTTGTCAGCAATGAAATTGATCTCTGCATAAGATTCACGTGTTAGCCAAACTTCTCCCCCCACGACTTGGGCCCACATCCATGTTCCTTCAAAAAGGTAGGTTCAGGCCCAGCAGGAACAGAGCCTGTTGTGCAACCTCTCCCCAAACGTCCACCATCAATGTTTTCCTTAACTACTTTTGAAAGTTGGGGAATAATGGACAGCCAAGTTACAATTGCGAGAGGAGCCTTGGAGGAAGGAATGCCGGACTAATGTCCACGCTGAAGCACCACATCAACAGCGAGTTGAAGGCAAAGTGTGTTTTTAGGTTAGGGCAAAGTGTTATTTTTAATCATACAGAAAATGCATGCCACCTCAATCAGAAAACAAGTATAAAGAACAGGGCGTTGAAATGTTGAATATTTCATCATAATGTTCCTGCATCTTCTTTTCCTTTTATCACAATTAAAATTTATGCATTTTTCTCTAAAAGAAGCTTCCTGAAGAGTAAGTTAATCACAAAAAATATACTCTACGCACCAAGAGAGTGAACAGTGTAACCTACCACCCTACCAGCTGGATACAAACACATTTAGCATCATTACAGCAAAATTAATAATTCCAACGAGTCATTTATCTTCCCGGACACTAAGCGTTATCACGAGAACAGACCCAACAAAGGAGAAAACTGTATACAGAGCAGTATTCCCATGGGAAACGAGAATCCTTACATGGGAATCCAACATTTTCAGGTAGACATGATTCCTGGAAATAACTTCCAACATTTCGCACTTTCACTCCCATAAGGGTGGGAGGGAATCCTACATTCCCATGGTGTATAAAAGCTAGTCACCGCCACATCATTACAGTCCACCGCTTCGAGTTGCCAGAATCCGGCCACTTGTCAGCATCCCCAATGGCCAGAGTCATTCCCATGAATGCTTTTTTGGACAACCAAAAACTTGGTAATCCATCATTCCCGGAATATCATTGCCCTGGGAATATTTTTTCAAAACATGAACCAACCACCCCCATAATTACATATCTGACATAGATCCAATCTTGTAGATGGACAAAGAACAAAAAATAATATAGATAAACTTGAAAAGCAGAGATGAACAGTATACATTACCAGATTGCCGAAATAAATGTTACTAGTATTCAAGAACCATAATTTGTATCAAAATCCTTAACATTTAACCACTCATAGAACAAAACCTCAAAAGAAATACAAAATTGATCAGATCTTTATATGGTCACCTTCCAAAAATCTTATCTGAAACAGAGGATTCTACTAACTGATAAGATAACACTGTCCTTCAATGAAAACTGAAATCAAATCTCACATTCCAGTAAAAGCCTTCTTCGCACCACTAGAAGATCCAGCCGGGATCACTTTCAACACGTTGAACCTCACTGTCTTTGAGAGTGGTCTATGGAAATGGTACAAATAAAGACAATCAGACTGATATATCTATATAATATACAACAATAATATCTTCACTTTAGTACACCCCAAAAAAGGTTTCTCCTATAAAATCTAACCTGCATTGGCCAATAATAACATGATCTCCTTCCTTCACACGGAAGCAAGGTGATATGTGAGCAGGAATATTTGAATGCCGCTTCTCATATCTAAATGAATAAGTAAAACAAAAAAATAGATAGGAATTATAAGTAATGTTTGCCCCCACATGAAAACGGATCACCACAAGTATGACAGGAGAATACCTTTGATACTTCTTAATAAAATGAAGATAATTCCTCCTAACAATAATAGTTCTATTCATCTTAGCACTGTGACAAGTGCCAGCTAAGATACGACCCCGGATGGAAACATTACCAGTGAAGGGGCACTTCTTGTCAACATAGGTTCCTGTGTTGGGAAAAAAAAAAAAACAAATCCCTTGTATTAGAAGCAGAAGTGAGAAATAACCAAGTCATTTCATATGGCATTCCAAGTACATGAATATGATTATGGCATGAGCAATGCAAAGATTGGTTTTAACTAGACATATTAAGGAGCAACAGCTTCTCACTCATCAAAATTTGGATTTTAAAGGAATTGAACTCGTGTGTTGTATTCTGTTTGCTAGATTACAACTATTTTCCAACAACACTAGCATGATATAACACCTAGGTCTCCACATTTTTTAGATAGAAAACCTGAGTATGTACATAAATAGATCAATCCTTGGATCCTTTAATAAATATAGATCTCATTATAAACCTTCGTCTCCACATCTGTCTCACGTCTCTGAGTTGGAATGCTTGTTTAAGAATAAAACAATATAAACTCCAAATTATCAGATAACAGCCATTAACTAAAATTAGCCAATATTTCAGCTTTCATCATAATTTAAGGAATGCATATCTTTCATAGCATGTCTCGTCCAAAGTCCAAACTACTACTTCCCTGGCAACTCAGGACAATGGATGCATTATAAACATTCTACAAACAGATCAGGCCTGACTGTCTAGCTCAGGTCCTCATTCTAGTCTTCAACAGACTAACTAACGTATGGAGACTAGATTAGATTATAACATGTACTACTGTACTGATATTAACACACCTCCCCACACGGACCAACATTATACCAACATGACATGGACAAAATTTCACAAATAGCGTCGCAATTCAAATATGGGTACCAACAACTCAGAGTACCCCATATCGGAAGATAACTCTAGAACTAAATTTACTAACACCCCACATTGACATCCGCAAAATTGAACATTTTCTATAATTTGACGAAACACATTTTCATAACAATAACCTGATAGGTACACAGTATAAATATTTTATGAGAGAAAGAGGTGGGCGAGAGAGAGAGAGAGAGAGAAACCGAAGTGAATACCTTCAATGGCTTCCCTGGGAGTCTTAAATCCAAGCCCAATGGATTTCCAAAAGCGGTTCCCACCTTTTCCAGGCCTCTTTCCCTTCCCAGATTTCTTTGAGCTGTAAAAAGGAGTAATAAAGGGGGAAAGCAGGTCACCAACAAAATTAAACAAACTACTGTGCATCAACATCAAACGGAACGAGTAGTTGAATCATTTTTCGCGCATAAGTATACCTTAGGAACACTTTTGGTTGCTTGAGAAAAGCTTTTTCAGTCTGCAAAAGAAAATTAAAAAAATAAAAATCATTGGAAGATCCAAACCAGACCTAAGAACTATTGATAAAACGAATTGGAGAAAAGGGCAAAAAAAAATAAACTTTTGAATAATGGATCTGAGAATACTTGTTCAGCCATGGTTGGGGTTCTTGAAGGGAGTTATCGGCCAAGCTTGCAGAGGAGAATGTTTTGCCAGCCGCACCCAGAAACCCTAACCAGTTCTGAGAATGAGACTTGATAAAGGATGACTTCGCTTTTTTGTTTTGTCCCTTTCAATTTCTGGGCTTTGATAAGTGGGCTAAATTAGAGTAGCCCAAAACTTTAAAAGCCATTAAGATGCTTCATTCTGAAGCCCATGGTAAAGGGAAGGCTCAGATGCTTCATTCCAATGCCCATGATATTTAGACCAAAAGAAAGCCCACGATAAGTGTGCTAAAGGGCTTTGGAATGTTCTTCCTTCTTCATTTGAAGATCATAATAAAGATGCTTCATTTGAATTTCGATTCCTTGCGTGTTTCGAAATAAATTATTAATTTTTATAACAAAAAATGAAATAAATTATTTTTTAAAATAATTATTTTGTTTCAAAAATTATTTTATTAAAATTTTAATTATAAATTATTTTAAACTTATAATTAAAACTTTATTAAAAGAATATTTAAAAAAATATTTTTTTTTAAAATAATCCGTTACCAATCAAGTAATATTAAAATAGATACATAATCAGCAGTCAGTAACATGCCTGCATTTTTTTTTAATATTGTCATCCAATCTTTTGACATGTCAGTAATTGCTGTTCACATACTTCTTTTTTCCTGTAATATGCTCTTCACATTTTAATGTCCCTGTCTCTAAATTTCAGGTTGCAAATAATCATATTTCTTGCTTCACATGTCATCTTACTAAAACCTGAGAATAAAAGGATCATGCAACATAACTATTGAAATTGATGCAAACAAATATATAACAAAATAAAAAAGCCACTTAACAAAAATAAAAAACTGAATATTTTTCAAAAAAGATGATTATGGATCTCAATTTTAAAAATAATATCAAATAGCTGATATAGATACTGAGAAAAGGGTCTCGGGCATGGTAAAAGCAATCTTGGTCAAAGAAAGTTCTTCTAGCGTCAATTGTTAGAATCTTATACCCTACGCCTGCATCACAGTTCCCCAATTTCCAGAAATAAGAATCCCGATGCGGGAAGACCAAAATTGATGTGCAGGTTTTTTTTTTTTTGTTGATATGTGCAGGTTATTTTATTTATGTTTATTATCTCATACCCATTCAATTTCTTGAGAAATTGAGGGATTCAAGAAATTGAGGGATTCCAAATCCCTGATTTCCGTTCATAGATCATAGGCTTGATATCAACTCCACAATGGCCATGAAATCTCATATTTGCACTTTGATTTCCACTAGCAAAAAGTTGAATAATCATGGCATCATGTGGAAGAATAGGAGAGGATGGTCCACATGAACCCTTTCATGTTGTCATAGTAAGTCCATGTTTTGACACTTCATTTGAAAAACGAGGATTTATGGGGCCAGAAGGCATCGTAAATGAACCAATTTACAGAAGTGACCAATTGGATAACCCAAGTCAAAAGTAGGTGCATAACAATGGCAGATACTGCAAGGCTTTCTTTACCCAGCAAGTCAGAAGTATTGGGAGACTCATAATTGAGCCATCTCCTTCTGCAAAACTAGTGTTACATAAACTGTTATCCCGTGTTATTTTTTAATCATCGTCGGTACCATATATCGAAGAGAATCTTCAAGTGATTAAAAGCTACACACCTATACCCAAAACAAAAAAAATGTCAATGATGACGAGCTTAATAAAAGGCCACATCTGGCAGAATCATTCTTCTCTCACTCCCAAAAAGGAGAGGGGTGGGGGAGAAGATAATCTGAAGCTAAGAATTTTGCGCATTTATGCATTCAACTGGATTAATGTATATAGAATTGAAGGATATGCTTTAAAATTTACTTGGGTGGCCTGCCATGCCAGGATTTCTCAAGGCATCATATAAATCCAACCAGATTTATGAAATTTCAATCCTCATAAATTTACTTCATTAGTATGAGTATTATTCTAAATCCACCCAGCTGACCGAAGCCAATGCTTGATGGGAAAACTACACGATAGAACTTGTTGAAACATAAATAATTATTTTAAAAAATTAAGGTTCTAGTTCTAAGCTTAATTTTAATTTTATTATTTAAATGTATGACATAAGTTTCTTAAAAATAAATCTATAATATTGTGTGTGTGTGTGTGTGTGTCTATACATATATATATATATATATATAGACACACACATTATTTTATTATAGTTGTGATGGGCAGAGGTTGTAGTGGTATGGTGGTGGTGGCAAAAATAATTGTGACGCAAGGGACGGTAATGGGCTAATGGTAGAGGTGATAGAAAATTGGGGACAGCAAATAGTAACAAGGTATTGGTGGCGACAAAGACAGTGGCCAGAGTGCATCGATAGTTAGCAATTCAGTATTATTAATTAAATATAAGTGATGCATCTTAATTATTGCTTTCTTGCAATTAAAATTTTAGAGAGCAGATTAAGAAATGAGACCAGGTTCATTTAGTTGTGTTTCAATTTCTTGTAGCTGTTATAAGGAACTAGAATTTTAATTCTAAAAGACATCCCAATCATGTCTTTTATTTATTTATCTTTATTTTTTGCTGAGTACCAATCATGAAGTTTATAATATGATGGCCAATATCAACTCCAATATTGAATATGCTCGATTCCAAGCATAAACCGAACTTAAGAGAAGCTCGATTCAAATTGCCCAATATTGTACAGCATGATGTCATAATCAAAGAACAGAGTCTTCTTAAAGATTGTCTACAGCCGGAGAAAGTCAAATCATGGTTGAGATAGATAACTAAATAAGCACATAATACCAAGTTGGCATTAAGCGATGCGCCCTGAATTCTGGTTGTTATGATCACACTCTTCCACAACCGCATTTTGTACATTATCTCCTCTAAATATATCACTCCATCTGCATCAAGAAGCCATGTCATTATTCAAAATTGTAATGAAACACAATTCAATTCATCCAGTAAGACAGTTCAGGAGAAATGTTAGCTGTAATTTAAAAGGGTAAAAATAAAAGTACCATCTTGGAATATCTACCCAATTGACCACCATACCCCTATACAAGTTGTCCAATATCCATTACTCAAACATGCAAGAGAAACTAATTTGATATCGTATTTAAAGTACATGCTATTTACAATTGTAAGCAAATAAAAATATCAATCTTGGTCAACGAGATAAGGGCGTTGACAACTTATCTGGTCTGAGACGTTATCCTATAATTCAACTCGCATTCCAGATATATAGGTAAATATGATTCATTTATACTTTCACACATCAAAGCTGGCTTATGGAGATTCACTAGCACAACTTGAAGATTTATTAGTACACCTGTCTGTGTAGGTAATTACAGTGCATTTTAGCTTTCAGATAGTAGCTTTACTTGTACTCTTTCAAGCACCTTCAACTGGTTAATTATATTTCATCCCACAAATGCAATCTAAATATATTAAATATTAAAATAATATTAGAATTTTCTTTAAAGTGTAACAATAGATTAACAATATGATGCCATGCAGATGTAATCAACCTAGAGCCGGAGAACCATCAGCCCTCCCTAGGCTGGGTTTTAAAATAAAAGTTGCTAAACATGAGTTTACAAACTCAGAAGTAGAAGGAAAACCTTTTGACGTTTTGGATTTGGGGGGCTTGGTTCAGAATCACTCTGTCTGCGTGATGTCCCAGCTTCGGTTCCAACCTGCACACATGTCCACTTGTCAGCTTCCGATCTTTTTTGGAGGGGGGTAATTATAATATTTAGTTTTCACAAATAGATATTCTCTAGTTGATCGTGGCCCAATAAAAACAGAAAAAGAAAATCCTCCTGCATAATCTAGCCTGATTGTCTTTGCTACAATATACCTGTCCTGCAACCTGGGGGAAAGGGAGACCCAATGGGTTTTGAACCAAGGATGCAGAGAGAGAGGGTAGGGTGGTGAGTTTTGTATGCTATTCCTTGCCCTGTGGAGATTTGATTATTTTTAATATTTAATTTCAAATAATAAACTTTAATTATTACCTTTCAGTACAGTATAAATTTATAAATTAAAAATTTAAAACTAATATAATATGTACAATTACATATGATGTATTGTCTGTGATATTATATGATATATTAAATATTAATATTTTCTCTCCAAAAATGTTTTAAACAGTGGGATATTCACCCTGAATTAAATCATGAGGTTTGTTCTGTAGTATGTACCCTGCCATGTTAGGTGGTCAACTGACAAAACTGCAGGGCCGGTTGAAATTGCCAACCCTCGGTCCAGAAGCTCTCATGGTGGTTAGGATAAGGGCTTCAGCAGTTAAAGTTGACATGAACAAATTTAATCATGCAATAGAATCAGGAAGACAAGCAACTAAGCATGCAGACCTGGGTCAAAGAATCTTGAGCCATTTCATCCTCTGAAGGAATTCCCTCAGACCCTGCTTGTTGAGATATGATGGGTATGATCTCCCGGAGTAGATTAGACAGAAATATTCCTTCATCACTAACTCTAGGTTCTGATTCAGGGACATGGGCAGCACCCCCTGATGTTGCGGCATGCTCTGAGTCAGAACCCGCAGTTGTTCCCTGCAAACTTGAATCTTCAACATGAATTTCTCCACCAGGAAAGAGTGTCCTATAAACTGAAGTACACTGCTTGGTATCTGTCTCTCAGATTCTTGGTTGTTTTGGGCCCCACCAGCAGCCAGAATATTGATATTCACAACCCGAGAATTAGATGGCTCGTCTTATGCTAGGAGTTGATAAGGATCCTACAACAATGTCCATTGACAAACGATATAAAATCAAATTAAGTCCTGAAGATAACGTTACTTACTCTATGTAACAGAATTTCATAAAAGTCAATAAAATAAGTAACCATCAGCTATATGAGCGACCTATTGATTGAGCACAAAGTGATGGAGCCACAAAGAAGGAAACAATAAGCTGGACTGAAATTCAGACAGTTGAGTTATTGACTTCGATTAAATACTTCAAAAGCACAACCACGTTTATCATCTGGAAGCCAACTTTATTAGACAACTGATAACCATTAAGAAGGACAACACATCCAGGACAAAGAAAATTGACTAAATTCAGACAGTTGATGAATTGGATGCAGCCAAAAACACCACCAGAAGTCTTCTATCTTGGACAACTAAAATGGAACACTGCAATCAAGAGTTTTGGGAAATAATAATACAGCACTTGCAGTTGAGACTTGAGTTGTTACCTTCGAAAGGTCTTCTATCTTATGTGCTCTTTTACCTCATAATGCTAATGAGTGTATTAAGGTCTTTAAACTGAATAGAAAATTTAGAGAAGTCCAGTTTTTTCAAGTCCTATTTTGCCAGCATTCTTTCTTTTCAGTTAACTCTATTGGCAATAAATAAGATAGGATTCTTTGAGAAAAGATCATTGATGTATGGCTTCAACAATAATATACTGATTGATAACATTGCACTGAAACAGTTTGAGTAGACTACTCTCAAATTTGCAATAAATCAAACAGGAACCAAAAATGGGATGAATGCAGTACCAAAGTCTAGTAGAACCAAATCTTCAAATAGTAATCAACAAGCACCCATTTTGCAAATTATAAAAATATATTTCTGGGTCATATACGATACATATCAGTGAGAACAAGAAATTAATGCAATACCAAACTGCAAACTGCTAATACAAGTAAGCAGTCATCAGTGTGAAATGTAAAAATGCTCATTCCTTAAATTACCATTTCTCACAGAATCTTCCACGTTTTGCCTTTGCAATGTTGATTCAGGAGTTGACTGTTGTGCAACATGATGCTGACTTGGAGGTTGAGATCCCTGTTCACTATTTGCAAGCCCAGAAGATACCTGTTGAAATCTCCCAAGAACTTATTGCAATTAAAAATTTAAAGCCTTTCATACCCAATTACATCACAATACCTTTTGATAAATATTGGTAATTTTCATTCCTCTTTTCATCCCTTAACTTTCTGGCAAGGATGACATGTTTAGGACACTTTCTAGAGCAGACAGTTTCAGCTTGTTTCTTATCAGCAAATAATTTTAACTTATCACCTGTACTTCCTCACATGCCAAATGAAAGGCATTAAGCACATTCCATCCCATAAACTTTGTTGGATCCAGCTGCTAACATAAATCCAAAAGAAAATATTCAAAGACAGTGAACAGCATTTGCATCTTCATAGATCACCAAATGTGGCAAAAAATTGAAGAAGGAAGAACCAGCCCAATATTGCACATGTTAAGCTCTACCCAAATCAAAATTAGTTTGCAGCTTCTTTTTAAGGGGGAAAAAAAAAGAAACTATTTTATAGTTATAATTCCTGCATATCCAGACCTGTTGGCTGCAACATTGTTTCTTTGAATTTTTACATAAAGAGATCAAAATCGCTTCTAAAGACCTAAATTAAGTCATGAACAGAGCCATTGAGCGACCAACATGCGCAAATTACCCAAACGTGTATGCTTAAGAAGAAATACAAAGTTGTCAAAAGCGAAACCAATAAAGTTGAACATCAATTCGATATTTCATATCAAAGAAACCAAATCCATAAGAAAAACTAAAATTTGCCAAGGAATGAACTTGCACAATGCAATTAAACGAACAAACAAACATTTAACTCTTGTAGACACAGATACGATGGCACAAACACTCTTTAGCACGCACTGGTATATAAAAACCCAGTTGCGAAGAACATCGATGCTTAGTAAACACATACCCAGCAGCAATCTTACGTTCGTTATTCAGTGAATCGGAAACGAAAATCAAAAACAAAACAAAAGCAATTATTCTATCAAAACGAGAAATCGGAATACAAAAGAAAACACGAAAGAAAGCGAACATCAGCATAATTGAAAAGGAATAATTAATAGCGGAGAAAGGGCACAAACACAGTAGCGCAGATTGACGAAGAATAGCAATATACCCGAGGTGGGAGTAGAAGCGGTTCCGAAAGTGCGGAGGAAGTTGGGAAGTTGAAGCGAGTGGGTGCATTGGGGATTGAAGAGGGGACAGGGATCCGTTGCAGGGTGCAGAGGGCAGAGGGAAAGGCTTTACCTTGGCGCGGAGGCCGAACGCAGAGAGAGAAATTGAGGTGAAGCACGAAGCGTAGGCCAAGCTAAGGTAGAGCGCATGCAAGTGTAGCTAGCAACTTGGGGCGCTGGATTATCGCCCACCTTCCACCTGGGACTATTAAACGGTCTTCTCAATTCTCAAGTCGCCGCCATTTTTTTTCCTTTTAATTTTCATGATTAAAATTTATTATTACTCAATTATAAATTCATACGTTATTAAAAAAATTGACTATAATATTAATAAAATAAAAACTAATAACTATATATAATAATATATAATTAAATAATAATATAAATCATAAATTCTAATAAATTCAGGATAAAATTTTACCTTATTTAAATTTATTTTATATAATTATTTGCTCGTATCATTAATAGAAAATGATACTGCTCCAAATATACAAAAATTTAAACGAAATTAATTTATTTATATAATAATAAATTTTATAATTTAATTATATAATATATATATATATATTTATATAATATATAAAGAATAAATCTAATAAAAAATATTAAAGTAAAATTATTTTGAGGTTCCATTATGTAATTTTTATTATAATTGAGATTTTTTTATATTACAAAAATAAATGTAATTTATTTGTACTAAATATAATTGATGTAATGGAAAAAAAATAATGAATTAATTATACTGAATTAATTATACTAAATATAATTAATGTAATGAGAATGTTCTTTGTATGAAAACTTTAAATGCAATCAACTTGTTTATATAATGATAATTTATATTCTTTATAATTATAATAATTATTAATAATTAATAATAAAAATAATTTAATGATAAAATATTTGATAAAAAGATATCATGTGATATTATGAGATGCAGCATGTGTCTCTTGCTGTAATTAAAATTACTCTTAATATGAAAAAAAATAAATGTAATCAATATGTACTAAATCTATATATATAAGTAAAATTGTCTTGAGACGAAATTAATTGTGTTATTAAATGTTATTTTTTAAAAATAATAATATTTTTAAAGATATATAAACTGTTAAAAGAAGATATTAAAATAGTTAATTTAAAAAAAATATTAAGATATAAATATTATAACTAAAATTATCTTGAGAAATAATTAATAGTATTATTAAATATTATTTTTAAAAACAATAATATTCTTAAATATAAATAAAATATTAAAATAATAAAATAGTTAAATTTGAAAAGAATATATATATATATATATAAAAGTAAAATTATATTGAGAAGTAATTAATAATTTTATTAAATATTATTTTTTTAAAAACAATATTATTCTTTTATATATATATATACAATATTAAAAGAAAATAATCAAATAATTAAATTATAAAAAAATATATAAGTAAAATTGCCTTGCGAAGTAATTTATAATGTTATTATTAAGTGTTATATTTTAAAATAATTATATTCTTAAATATATATATATATATATATATATATATAATTTTAAAAGAATATAATAAAACAGTTAAATTAAAAAGAAATTAATATTAAGATGTAAATATTGATAAGTTAAAAAATTCTTCCACTAATATTAGTGATAGCATATAGAAAAATATTAAAAAATGTGTAAGTGCTAATGAAATAGAAAATTTTTTTAAAAATTAATTATTTAAGTAACAGTGATAGCGTATAAAAATATATTAAAAAGTTAGTATTAATAAAATAGTAAAATTAAAAAATAAAACAATGATTCAAGTAATGGTGATACCTTATATAACAATGATTCAATTACTATAGCAATACCTACTTTAAGTAATGGATAATTCAGTGAAATGAATTGTTAAAAATACATATTCAAATCTTCAATAATGTGCATAAGATGAATAATATCATAGACAATGGGTAATACTCACTTCTTTAATTGACACTGTTGATGAGATTAATAATTATATGTTTGATATGATTGATAGTCCAATTAAATAATACAAAAGCTTAATAAGATTGACAAAACATAAGAAAATATAATTGAACAATAGCTTATGTATCCAGTTGAATTTCTCAATACTTTTAATTTTTCAAGATTCTCAAGTCATTGCCTTCGACTAAAAGAATGAATGCCAGTTATATTAGTTAAGAATATTAATCTAACATTAGGAATGTGCAATGAAACAAGACTCCTCATTATGCATCTAACAAATTAGATAATAGAAGCAAAAATAATTACAAGAAGTAATATTTAAGCAAAAGTGCTTATCCCATGAATTTTTTTTACTACAAAGGACTTGCAGTGGTCTTTTGTTTTAGAAAAAAAACAATATTTAATAAAAGTATGCTATGCGATGACAATAAACAAAAGTGAAGGACAATCATTAAATTTTGTTAGATTATATTTTTCAAAATGAGTGTTTTGTCATGGGCAATTATACGTGTCATTGTTAATAATAACTTTACTAAAAATATTTAAAATTCTTATCATGGAAGAAGATAATAAATATGCATATTATACTAAAAATATTGTGTATAATAAAGTATTTACTAAACTCCCTCAATGTAAGTATATTTAATTTCTTTAAATATGATAAAAAGTTAAACGTGTGACCAATTACATTTATTAATGTCTTCTAGAGTTATATATAATTTATTCATTAATAATTTTTTTAATTGTAATTGTTTTTAATAAAAATTAAATATATCAAATATAGACAAATCCGTGCAACGCACGGACAAGATAACTAATGTATTTAATATAATGAGGTTGCTTTTAATTTAAAAAGTTAAATGAATAATTTTGTACTAAATATAATTGATGTAATAAAATTATTGTTAATATGAAAAAAAATTAAATGCAATAATAATTTGATTAACTCTCTTTCTTGCTTTTCCTCTTTTTGTGTAACCTTTGTATTTTTTTTTTATGAGCAAACTTGTTTACAATTATAATAGGATGTTTGAAAAAGAAAATTTCACCTACATTTAAAAAAATTCTTATGATATTTTCTTATAATAATATAATCTTATTATATATTAATTTACAAATTTAATTTTATTCTTTGTTATGATTTCTTACATTACACAAGGATGTTAATCTGGTGTTTATAAAAATAATCACCGTCTCATTATATTTTTATTTTTATTTATAAAATTCAATTCCATGCATCAAATATGTTCTAAACAATGAAATGCATGTTTAAATTAGTTTAGTTTAAATTTAATTATTTTTAAATGTTTAGAAAATAATTTTTAAAAAATTAAAATATAAAATGAACTAACCTAAATATTAAAAAAGTGATAAAAGCAACACGAGTTGAATTAACATTAAAAAATGAATGGAGTAAAAGTAGATATCGAACACAAATAGTAGGCTATATTATTGTGCCGAAGAATTTTTAAGTTTTTAGTACATGACATCCATGTTAATTATATGAAGTATTTTTTTTATATATAATTTTTTCATCTTGCGAGAACTGCTAACTACGAGGTTAATTCGGTAAGAATCATCATTATGATTTTTTTCCTTTATCCAGCTATCTTTATATTGAATATGAGATTAATTATATTATTATTCCTTCTAACAATGCATCTCTACGAAGGGTCTGAATCCCTTACAAACTATCATAGATGCTGCAGTAGCCAAGCCCATAGGGAAGCTAAAGGCCCAGCCCAAGGGTCAAGTTAGCAAGGGTGAACCAAAACGCGAATCTAAGAGAGCTATGGGTGTGATTCTGCATGAAGGCTTTCTTCAGAAAATAACGACCTGCAGCGCGGAGGACCATGTGACTGAGGGCTGAGTTTATATGCGAAGGGAGAAGAAGAGAATTGCAAGTCGGAGTAGAATTTCTTTTCTCTCTGGTCAGAGACTGTTCCTCTGAATTTCTTTCCCTCTATTTCTGTTCTTGACTTGTATTCAATTGTGTGTGTACCTTCCTCTGTGAAGTACTCATATTCCCAATTTAAGTTTTGGAATATATCAGATCCGGAGCCCAGTTCCTAAGCCCTTGGATTCAATTGCAGTAATTGGTGTGTCACTAATTTCTAGTCACTTTCATTTACAGCAACCATAACACATATTACTCAACTATTTAACTCAAATTTATTTGTCACTTGAGTTACAATCTATTAAGATCATCATCATCATCACTATGATTAGCATTAAACTAGATTTACTTTTTTTTTATTTGTCTAAATTCTTTTTGTAGTATTTATTTTAGCGTTTTGTAAGATTAAAATTCGATTGGTTTGGCTCTCAATAATTAATTATAATCACGGTTGCCTTTTTTTATGGTCATCCAACGTGATTTGAATATTAATTATAAGATACAGGTTCCATTGATTCTAATTGAAAATATCAAGCAAACTAAAAATTTTACAATCAAATTCTTTTATAATTAATTCATTTAACGTCATTTTTTTATAAATACTATTTATTTAACATAAATTCTATTACAATTTAAGCCAACTAGCCACTTCGATATTTATAAAGTGGCTAATGTCTCGGATTGACATATAAATGGAAAATATCCATTTGAAAATTACCAAATAAATTGTGCCATCTAACTATTATAATTAATAAAAATAATATTATTTCCAACAGAGCTTCAATTAAATCTTTAGAGTTTTTTTCTGATAAGTTTCTTTTCTTTTCGTTGCCTTAATTTAAATGGATTTGACTTTTTTAAAGTAAATAGTTCGTTTAGAAAATAAAGTGAGGAGTATTAATTATTAATAAAAAAATAAAAAAATAAATTTTAATAATCTCATAATTTATTATGTACGTGTATGTATTTTATCATGATTTCAAATTTGTTTATTAACGATTAATATTTCTCACTCTACTCCATTATTTTAGAAGAGTTAAATCCAATTCAAACAATTTTTTTGGCTCCCAAAAAGCTTTTGATAAAAAAAAACAGTTTTTAATAACTAATTTATAAGTTGCACCAAACAAAATATGTTTATATGGAACAAATTCAATAAAAAAAGAGGATATTTATTGAAAGATCTACGATAAAATTTTATGTCTCATTAGGCATCTTCACTTAGTGTGTGTTTGGATTAGAGTTTACAAATTTGATTTTGGATGAACTTGATTTTACAAACTTAATTTTGCTCAAAAGTGAGTTTGAGTGAAATGATTCATGTTTAATAAAAAATCACATTCAACTCAAAAGTAAAAAATAATTACTTTAGATTAAACGGACTTTTGAAATCATAATCACATTTGAGAAATGAAGCAAATTCCAAAACAAACAAGACAGAAAATGAGTAAAAGCACATTTGAGCCTCCAAAAGCTAATTTGGGTGGGGTAAATGTTCATCTAAACACACCTTTAATTAACTGTATTATTATATATTTAATGAATTTTTTATATGCATTTAACTAATTATAAAGTGTTATCACAAGTGAATTGAATTTAAATTTGATAGAAAAATTATACAATTTTTTTATTGTATAAAAAAAATTGATAGAAAAATTGATAAAATTTAATTTTAATATACTATTAGTTTAAAATTTTTTTACACTATCATCCAGTCGCATCTTACCTAATGTTTGATATTTTAGGTAATTATTTTTTTAGTTAATCTTTTTTAATGATTTGATAACTCATGATTAAATAATAGTGTAAAATTTTTTTACACTGACAGTAAATCAAAATTAAAGTCAAATTTATATGTGACATGAGTTGTATTTTTTTTTTAATAATCAGACGAGTTGTATTTAAAAACAAATAAATGACCCAAATCTGGATGGAATATATATATTTATCGAGATATAATTAGCTCCACTTAAAATTTTACTATGTTAACTTTAAAATTCAATTCACTTGACATGACAACGTTTTAAAAATTTGACAAACGTAAATTGTGTTTATCAATTTATACAAAAATCACTCTTAAATTTGAATAATAAGATTTAGAAAAACAGAAATAATTCAACTGGAGAAATATTCCACTAACTAGAGGGATATAAAAACCTCCATAAAAAATCATGTTATGAGGAGATAAACCATCTCCTACTAAAGTTTTTATATATATATTTTTTAGTAAATAAGAAATTCATTATCATTGTGTGAACATAAATAATTTATTTCAATTCTCATTCCTTCTAATTATCTAAATTGACAATATTTTATAACTCAAGTTAATGAAAAAGCTCATATCAGAAGACTAATATATTAAAAGAAAAACAAATTCATAACTTAAGTATCACCTTAGTTTTCTATTTACCTAACGTGAGACATAATTTTTTAATTGACATTATTTTAATGGACAGACATTATTTTAAAAAAAAAGACAAGAGATTAGAATTCAATGCAATAATAAATACATATTATTCGAAAGTACTATTGTTTTGATAGAAATTTGTTTGTATTGAGAAAGTTCAATTCTATTAATTATTGGTGAGTTTGGTAGAAATATGCGTGTCATTGAGCTCCCATTCGATTGTAGTACAGGAGACAATGTCCCTTGTTACCCAGTAAAATGACAAACATTATAATAACTTTGGCATAATCATGAAACTGGCTAACGGGCTTCCCCAGTAACTTCCCTTTCTGCCTCTCTCTCTCGTAACAATAATTGAATTGAGGACTAATTTTGTATTGTTTGCTTAAAGTTAGGTGCATGCAATTGATCTCTTTATCAATATAATTATTTATTCTAAAATAATAGTACCCTCTGCATATCCCCTGCGCAGCAGCACTCTGCTATTCTGGTTTGGCTCCACTTACTAGTGCTTAAACAACATCGAGAATTGGTGAGTTTTTCTTGTGCACTGTATCTGTTTGATCATTTGCTTGCTTAATTTTCTTTTTGAATCACAATCAATTCTTTTAAATACGGGAGTCAATTAGCAGTTAGGTCACGTGGTAATTTCAAGTTGGAACAATATTTCAGTTAAATCACAAAGGATGATGATAAGGGAGTTAACTCTTAAAAGAGGATGAAAATTCAAACTTTAAAATAAGTATTTATTAAGAAGACCAAGACTAGTTACAATTGTCTCCAAATGATTAGTTTAACAACAATATTTAGAGATACCCTAATTAAAGATAAAAAAAAAAGATATATACTTGCATAATTTTCCCCAATAATTCTACCGAAAAATCAAATTTCAATATTTATAACAGAATGAAGAAAGAAACAAAGGTAAAATTGTTCTCATTTGCTGGCAGAGGTGTACATATATGTTGTCTACTCAACTTTGTTCCGCTGCGAGTGGTAGCTTTCTTTCTTTTCTTCTTGTTTATGTTTTTCTGTGGTTGATTGAATTCGTCTCAAGTTCCACTTCGAGTCGTGTGGGATTGGGAATGAATGAGACGAGAGCTTATGGTGCCTAATCTTTTCTTTTTTTTTCTTCCGGTGAAGTCCTCTTGCCCAATCACATTCTCATCTTGTCCTCGTGGGGAGGAAACTATTCTACAAAAGCTTCAAGTTTAGTGCAGTATAATCAATTAAAGATTTCAACATTAAAATTTAACAATCATATATATTCATATATTTTACTTATGTTCTAAATTATTTTGATATGGAAAATTTAATATTTGTCTCTTTTTTTCATAAAAAAAAAGATTCTCCAATAAAACTAATTTTCTTAATTAGTAATAATTAAAGTTAACTTCCTTGATTAGTTTATCATAAAAATTTTAAAATACTTCACTTGCCTCGTGTGCAGCCCACTAGCTGATAGCAGGGAGCTTAACAAATCGAAGGCCCCTCCAGGTGAACCATGAGACATCATGATTTCATGGCCCGCCTATCTTGACCGAGAGTCCAAGGAACTGCCACCTACATCAGCCATCATAAAATTTGCTTTCTTATCTATTTTTCACCTTCAATTATAGTAGTAGTGGAAGTTTTCGTTACCCAGTGGTTCTAATGATCTGGATTTGAGCTTTCATTTTTTGTAGGTTTCTAGTTTCTACAATATATTAACGATACCTCCACTGGTCATATATAATACAGGTGATTTAATTGAATTAAGTTGAATTAAATTAAAAATTAATTTTTATATTTATAATTAATTTAAAAATTATGATTTAAATTAATTTATAAATTAATTTTTATGTTTAAAATTTCTTAAAAAAGAATTAAATTGATTTTATTTTAAAATTTTTATATTTTTACACTTAAAATTCATATAAAATCTATTAAAATTCATTCAAATCCTCTCATTTTTAAGAGGATTTCAAAACTAACATCATTAAAATTTATTACATTTTTATAAATTTTTAAATCATATTAATTCTTAGTTTATAATTTTTTAAATAAAACATTTGATTTACAAATAAAATCAAATAATAAAATTTATTATTCCAAACACATTCTAAAGGTTCTTTATCTTTGTGTAATGTTTTATTTGAGCTATAACAATGGACTAGCCTTGGCTACATTCCACAGGCAACGGCAAGACTAAGGGGAATGTTCTTGTTTGTATGTACACTACCCAATTAATGCCTTCCACAATTAAGTTAAATTTAGATTAGGTAAGATAGATCAGTATATTATTAACATTTTAACTTTAAAGAATTTTTGCGTAAAAGAACATAGTAAAAATATAAACTTATTTATATATTTTTATTTAATAATTTAAGTTTTTTAAATAATTAATTAATAACACAGTATACATAAATTTTCTTTAAATTTTGGTGTCATCCATTTCTTGGAGGCAAATACATATCCTCTCAAGTCTCAACAGGCAACATTTACCAGCAACCTAAATGCATCTTATTTTTGTGGTCCAGCGCAATCTCTGCACCAAAACGGGCCACAGCATGATCCATCACGGAACGCGTGAGCCCACATTTAAGAATGACCCTTCGTGTCGTTGCAATCAATGTGTGAAACATGCTGGGTCCAATTGGTTGCGTGGAGCGAGACAATAGGGCCTTAGTCAATTAACTCCGCATAAGTATTCAGGTCACCGTCCAAAAGTAAAGCAACCCCTACAATGGAAATGGACCAAAACGAAGCAGCCCCTCTACAATAGCATCCTTTATTTCTCTCTTTTTCAATTTCAAGGACTAGGCGTAGGAGACGACAAAAAAAAAGAAAAAAAAGCAAAAGACTAGGTGTAGGCCCCACACGCACAGAGGAGTTGTAGGAAAATTGGTAATTTCAACACCAATTCTTCCCACACGTTCTTACAATTAATGTGGAGACCTCTCGGGAAGGCTAAAGGGTATTAGTCAGAAAACTAGAACAAAGTTTTTCACAATTTTCCTTGCAAATTTGCTTCCACCCGGCTGATGAAATATGACTGAATGGGTTTGATTATCCATTCCATATGGGTCATGTATAGTATGAATTAAGTGAGCAACAGAAGGATACGTGCCTTGTCAGAAACAAAACTAGTAAATGGTACCTTTGGAATCATTGGTCCCTGGTTTGTTTTTTCCTTTTGAAGTTATGAAGAAGGCGGACCCCAATTCATAAACAAAACTGATGTCAGTTTCCTGTTCCTTTTTATCTTATCCTCGCAAAAATTACGAGCTAGTAAGACTAACGAGCCTAGCTAGATATAAGAAGCCACCCTAATATAGTATAATATTTATATACTCACGACTTAATCATCAGAAATATGTGTTCTTTAAAATATATTATAATCAATAATGAGGATAGAATATATAATGTACAAATCATTCCTAAGCCTAAAAAAACTGCAGCATTTCTGTAATGCTGTCCAACTTCTCTGCCTATATTTTATTTATACTAAGATGGAACCTTGATTAATGTTTTTTCTAGCTGATTGTTCCTACTCTCTAGACTCAGTTGTGTATGGGAGGCTTTCTCCTTGCTGGAGAATAATCCAGCTCAGCCATGTCTACAAGGTCCGGGTAGTGCTCATGGGGGAGCTCTCGGTTCTTGGAAGTAGCCTTCACATTTCTAGTATTGCCATTTACCGAGGGGTGAGCTTCATTCCCTCCGTTCTTCACATTCTGTCCATTGAGCACATATATATAATATATCATAAAGAGGAAAAGGAAGAAATTCCAAGGTTTACATTTGAGTTGAGACCAAAAAAGAACATAATTTGTTTTATCTCTCAACCAACCTTTGAAATGGTGTGGGTAGTAGAAACGGAAGTGGTAACAAGTTTCCTATTCTTTATCTTTCCTGCAGCAACATAAGAACATTCAAGATGCTTAATATAATGTTTATGTAGTAGAGGTTGGTACTAATTAAATTTCTTGCATGATGCTTAATAAATACATTTTACGAAGTTTTAGACCAGAAAAAGAAATGAGAATGAACGAGGATAATTAATGCCTTGCATTTTTCTGTATAACCACAAAATTAGAAGTCATCGAGAGTTTTTGGGACAAAAGTTGCAGTAAGAAATACAGGGTCTAGATCGTTTGTGAGTTTCTCAAGAATGCTTGTTTTATAAGGAGAAACAAAGAAAGATGAACTTCTGGGCATAAAAACTAGTGGTGTCTAGGTCTATGCTGTCTAGGTCCACAGTAATCTTCATGAATGTGTGGTAATCGGCTGTTTGATTTTCTGGATTCTCTAGAGACTCTTTTCTTCTGGGTACCTGTGCACTGTTCGTCTTTGCAGAGAGTAGCTTCCTCAGCATCACTGTGAGTTCTTTTCAACAAAGTACTTTCCTCATCCTGCAGTCAGAAGTGAACTTTTATATCAGCAAAAACATCTATAGAAACATGAAAGCATAAATGACGGTTGAAATTTATGAAGAAAGGAATAAATAAAAGTAAAACTTTAAAGTAATGATCACCCACATGTCGTTTCTGTTGCCAAACTGCTAATGACCCTTTATCCAACCGAATTCCTACACAAAAACAAGGAACATTAGAAATCCAAAAAGAAGGTCTAAAAGACTAAAGTGTTGTTGAAAAATATTACTTACCTTGAGCCTTAGTAAGGAGGAGTGACAAAAGCAGAAGAGAGACCAGAAAAGAAGGCCTCATTTGAAGAAAAATCTTGGGAAGAAGTGAGCAGTTTGATTCCCCAAACAAAATGGGTAGAATTTTCTTCTGGTCTTTCTTCCTCTCTCTGTTGAAAATTAATCTGGAGTATGTATCGGCGAGGAAGAGCTTAGCTGAGTGTTAAATTGGAAATTGTGAGTGGTTGATGGGCAGGGGGATGGTGGATGGATGGATGGCTGCTGATTGCACACATATATATATATATAAAGTCGTGGGGGTCCACATTGAAGTTCTTCAACTTCAACTGTGAGTGGGTTTTTTTCTTCATTTTTTATTTGTCTTCTGGCCCCCCTTAAAGTGCCAACCTATGTCAAAGGAAATTACTGATCATTTGGACTCCCAATCATTATTTAAGTGCAGGTTTAGGTGTTAAAAAAGATTTTGAAGTTAAATAATAGAAGGCACTAGAATATTCACTGCATTAAACAACGAAGTACAGACCAAAGAGGAAAAATGGGAACTCCAAAGAAAACATGGAAATATATATAGATGAAGTAAAAAGGTACATTTACTTCTGGGAATAGTACAGTCTTTTAGGTTAACTGTGCCGCAGTCAGAATTTTCTGAACCCTATTGCATGAGTTAAGTTTGCCTGATTTATTTATTTTTTTTTCGTTGTTCTTCACAAATGCATGCTTCCACATTTGCAAACCTCCACGATGCCAGCCTTTTGCTCTGTCTCGTTCACTTTTGTGCAACAAGACCAAGTACTGTGTTTTCCCTATGTTTATTTCGTGCTTTTAGACAACGTCTCCTTTAAAAGACAGTGCAATCAATTTGCACATCTCGAAGGTTATTGATAGGACAGCTTGTCTCTCATCATCTGGCTATCAACTCCTCCTATATGTCACTATAACAGTGAAATAACTCTATTTGCGAGATTAATCAGATCAATCCTCAGTGAATAATTATTAAGAGCATTTTGTTGGGTGACATCCTGTGAATAACTCCATCACAGAAGAAAGTGGGCAGCTTGACAAGTCTTCATTTTTATCCATCAAAATTTAAAAGTGCCTCAAAGAAAATACAAAGAAGATGTAGAGTATGATATCCAACCATCTTCAGAAATTAAATGTGCAATTGCAGACTTAAATATGACAGAAAGAGTTCTCTAATTATATATTGGATATGACACACACTGATAGAGAGTGATAAGTTAGTTTCCATTGAAAACTAGTAATAATGAGAACTGGTGCATTTTGCTTCCATGATTGAAACCCACTACCACGCAAATAGAAACGGGAATTGACGAGTGAAGGTGAAAGACAAGGTCTGAAAGTCACGGTGTTTGGGGCCTGGGGGTGATATAACTGATTTAAGATAATACATCACAGCAGCGGGTTAGTGTAAGCTTGGGACCTTGTCTATTAGTTGCCTTGTGAATGTGACTGTGAAGGGAAGGAATGGGCCAATCCACGTGGACGTCGACATGTCGGTATGAAGTGGCACGCTAATCCCCAATTGGCACCACCACTTCACGCGGCGTGTTACACCACCGTGCGGCAGGGAAAAACATCGGTGGCGACATTGTCAGAAACTGTCATGCGGGATTGTGGAGTCGCCTTCATTTTATTAAATTCACTCTCATTCTTGAATTAATCTTGATTGATTTATATATATATATATACATATATATATATATATATAAATTATTTTAAATTTTTTAATATATATTCAAAATCTAATAACTTTAGATTTTGTTTTTCTCTTTGTATTTACCTTCAAATAGTCCTATAGCATTTTTTATGCGGAAAGAGAAATCTTACTTACTACCAAATTTATTTATTTTTAATCATAAAAATTTAATAAATTGTCAAGTATTTATTAATTAATATGACTAATGTTATTTACACATTACAATCTTTTTAATTATATATTAAACGAAAAAGTATTAAATATTTTTTAAACTGTTAAAATATTAAATATTTGTTATTTAATATTTTTTTATTTAGTATTAAGATGATTATTAAATTAATTGTTTAGAAAGATTTAACATTAGCTCATACATTTGTTTATACATGTATAAGCGTTGAATTTTGATTTATTTGTAACCGTGTGATATCAACTATTAAAAAAAAAACGTCTTAACGTCTGTGCAGATAAAACGCAAGGCCATTTGACCCTTGACTCAAATGTAGAAAAATGGAGTTAAAGAATAAAGAGGAAATAAAAATACAGATTAAACAAATCGAACATTTTAATAATTAATCACTTGGTAGATTTAATTTAGAATAATAGATTCTTGAGAAAGAGTGGGTTACTAATTTAGTTTTTTGTGTGGAATTCCAGAATGTATGTCGCCATGATCACGCGGGTACGTGCGTTTTGCCGCTGTACAGCACCATAACAGATGATACTCTTTCGGGGACACTGTTGTTTTGGCAAAAGTGAACAGTGAGCACACACTTAATCAAACCATGATTATTGAATATACAAGATTTCGTTCTCTTTTTCTAAATGTTGAGATGAGAAGGGAACTATCGGTTAATTTGGGCTCTTAAGGAACGCAAAGGGACGACTTAATACTACAGTTTACGATGAGTTATTCACTCCATTCTTTATATATATGCATGGGACAACACAAAACCCTTTCATCGTTTTTTTTTTCTTGTGTAACTTTTCGCGCAATCCACGAGTAAGTTGAATTTCACATGAGGGAGTGAGCTATAGCTACCTTCAAAATCATGGGATCTTCAAAAGATACTTATTTCTTTTTTAGTAAGTTAAAAATTGCTTTTGGAAAACACTAGTCCGACATTGGGACAAGTCTTTTCGAGATTGAGAATTTGGACTGCCTAACAATTGAAAGGTGTATGCACCTTTCTTTGTCTCTCTTTTCTTTTCTTCAATGACTAAATCAGGATACTTGTTTTGTGATTATGTGCCTGTTTTAGAGGCAACAATCCAGCTTGGGTGATGTTATTCCTTTGTTTAGACTCGGATTTCCAAAGACAAAACCTAACAAGATCCTACTATATCCTTTGACGTTTCTTTATTAATTTAGTATATGAGTTCCACTGGATATATATATATATATATATATATATATATATATATATATATATATATATATATATATATATATATATATATATATATATATATATATATATATATATGTCATTTAAAGCCGTATAAATAGTTCATTTTGCGAGTATATTATAATTTTACGGATATCCTGGATGTGGATTATGAGTTCCTACTAATTAATTTCCCTTGAATAAACTGGAAAAGCTTGGTTTTGACCTATATTTCTTCTTTCATGACATATAGATTGACCCTTAAACCTAATTAACAAAATATTATCAATTTAAAACACCAAATGAATTTCATCAACGTCATTAGCTAGGTACTATTTCTTTGAATTATTTCAATCAAAGTTCCACTGTTTTTTGTTCTTAAATTTAATTTAACTCCGTAGAGAATAAGTGTATGTTTGGTAATAGAGAAAGGAAATGAAAGAAATGCAAATAAAATTTTTTTTATGCTTTGATTTTAGAGATTTTATATATCTCATTTCATTCTATTCTTTTTCTTTTCAACACATCAAACATGTGCTTAGGGTTTCAGTAAGACTAAAAAAATAAAAATAAATGAAAGGTTTCTAATTGACACAAGACAATAATTAATTGAATGGGTCGCTGCTGCATGGAAAGCATCATATAAGAATATATATGCTAGGGAGTTTGGCCTTCATAATGATTTTGTTGAGAATGAGATAGCTAGATTTCAATTGAATGCAAGAGACATGTTGTTCTCACACCTATAACCATATATCTTTTACATCCACTTGCATGTATAGTATTTAAATTTAATTTAATTTGCTTAAAATTTTAACTAAACCTACTCTACTTTTTTTACGACCGAAATCTTTTGCATCTATACAAGAAGGCGTGAAAATAATGTTTGAGTAGATAAGCAATCAGCCATCAGATATTCTTACGGCAAAAAAAAAAAGAAAAAAAGTTCTTTTTCACTTGCCCGAGAGAGATAAAGAGAAATGTTTTTCGTATGTGGGGAAGCTGCTGAGTCGTTGAGTCATCGTTTTTTCCGCATATACATGAACCATGCACCCCATGTTACGATTTCATCAATGTGTACACAATTATACGATATGGTGGGGGTAGACATCCGTATATTGTTTCAACTTTCAACAAACATGGTGGAAAGTAACAGGCTGAAAAATGCTTCTTTTTTTTTTGTTTATACAACATGTAATCTTATTTAGGATACTGAGACTGTTTCTTTCCATATTCTCCAGTAGAATTCAAACCCTGACATTATAAGTAAATTTCATCTTACTAAAACTCCATTTACTCTGGGCTTTGAAATTTTTGTGAACTTGTCCCCTGCATGGATGTTTCAATTCTAGCTCAATATAATCCAAAAAGTGCTATGTTTCTCTAACATGTGTCATTATTACAGAGATATCTATACTATATATATATATGTTGGCCTCCATATCCTTCTCGATCCAATGTTATTTCGCAGCCTCGCACTCCCACGCCTATGTGTTGAGACCCCTCACATAGTCACATGTACTTGTCCATCGCATTAGCACATGGACGTGGAACAGTACTGTCCCAACCCCCCATATGGCACAAGCACCCCCTCCCCCACGCATATATACATTGTTGGACTTTTGGTCTATTGCATGTCAGCCAAGTTGCCATAGAGAGGGATCACCGACCAATATGAATGCATTTGCGTGATTAGACCTAATTGGAGACACTTGAAAAAGCTTATTGTTCATGTGCAAGACAAGACTTTGCTTTAGGTTTAGTTCTTTCCCGCTAGTCTTCGCTTTCCATATATAGCATGAGATATATGACAATTGCATCCCATGGTGAGGATAGAGGAGAGGTGGGACAAATTGCCTTTTTGAATGCTTTTCCCCTTCGTCAAAAAGGCACACTGTGATGTAATGTTCATGATTTTGTTGTAAGTTCGCCATGAAATTGGGTCTGATCACTTGAAGAAGGGAAGACGAAGCAAAAGAGAAGAGATTGAGTTCACCAAGGAGATAGAGGGAAAAAAGAGATTGCATGACGAAAAACAACTAAGGGTACAGTAGATGATTTTTTAAGAATTTTTTTCTATTAAAAAAAGGAGAGCACTGTGATTCGAATCTGAAATGTCTGTCTTGATTTTTATCATTTAACTACCAGAGTTGATTAAATCTTGGTCGGGCAACAAAGGTGGTACTTACTACTTAGGATCTAGATATATATAGTAATCTGTAATCCAATCCCTTACAATATTCTCCAAATTTATAAAAAATAGAGAATTTAGACATCTTTCTTTATTCAACTCACAGAGAGTTAACCTCCCCATCTATGAAATTACTCCAATACTTAAATTTTTTTCATTGTATCTGTATTGTATTTGTATCCGGTACTTATTCATGTATTATATGCATCTTGTTAATTGGGTGTTAATTTTTTTTTTCGCATTTTTGGCAGGGCGAAATCAATTACTTCTGAAATGCATCTCAGAATGCAAAAAAAAAAAAAGGCCTCAAAATGCTACAAAAATGAATTAAAACAACCTTTAAATTTGTTAAATTTTGTACTTCTCAAAATGCAATATATTACATGATGTTTTTTGATTACTTTTTTGTACATATAAATATATTTTAATATTTTCATTTAATATATTTTCTTCGTATATCTGATGTTTCAACTTATTTATTAGTGAGTGATCACTAAAATGTGCATCTTATCTACACATATAGGTTCTTCTTTTTTTTTTTTTTTTGATATGATAACTTAGCAAGCCATACATATTCAGTGTGTTGTAAACAACTTATCAGGAGCAAGGTTTGACAGGAAAGGCCAATTTATGACCTTGGTGTAAGAATTTTTGAGCGTGATCATTTTCTTTGTTGACCTCCATTAATGCTGAAAATTTGCACTATTTATAATGGCCAGCCATCTGGTAATTTCCCTAATGCATCATGCTGAGGGAGACGGTGACGATAGTTTCAGGGACGCGGATGTTTTCTATAGAAGCTTTGCGGTGTCTTGTAAATCGGTATTATTGGTAATGGTAGCAGTTTTATACATAAATCCTCATCAGAGAGCTTGGTTTTATTGCTTCATCGAACTTGTCACCACCAATTGCTACTACTTTGTCATTGACAACTTTTTAGAAGTTGTTTTCCATAAAAAATTAGTAGCCATCGGTCTGTTTGTCTGGGAGTATGTCTGTAGAAACTATTTCATTTTCACTGCAAAAAGAAGCTATTTTTCAGGGCTTTGTCGGAGAAAATTGAAGTAGGAAATTTGTAGGTCTCCGCAACAAGGGCTTCCTAATATTATCATGATTTCAATTCATTGCATCCACAAATATGGGCACATCCAAATTTTTGAGTATTTGAACATTTCCCTTCTTTGTTTTCAGTTTTCACTTCCAAATATTTATATCTTGTGCTTGAATTGAGTAAAGAATTGTACCTGGAGAAACAGGAATACAGATAAAAGAACATTGCATAGAGAGTACCCTAAATCTGCTTTAAGAGGTAATTGTGAATTGAGTAAATCTAGCTGGGTTTTGGCAATAAACAGACCTTTACAGATAGCTTGATGTTTCTTTCGTAAAGTTCCAAAAACTCGAATATTTGTTCCATTTTTTTAAAATCTTAATGACTCCCTTATGCTCTGCTAATCCTAGTCTCATTGCTCCTTTGCAAGTTTAGTTACTCTAAAAATGCCGATACACTTCATCATATGTTGGATCAACAGAAACAAGAAAAAGATAGATCTTAGGCATAGCTAGGGTACTGATTCTCAGATTCTGGGATGTCAAGCTGAGTACCCTTTAGGTGTCCTTTTATGATAGATCAAGTGGATGGTTCTCAGTTAAGTCATATAGTTCATCTCCAATTTCAAATCCAAGCATTCTGGCCATATCATTTGCCTTTAATTTAGGCTTTGGAACGTTGTGATGCTTCAACCAGGAATACACAATAAACACTTTCTTCATAACAAACAGTTCCAACGCCTCCGGATTGAAAACAACTCCCATTCTCATATTCATCTGCAAAATAAGAAATAAACAGTAAGGTAGAATCAAAACATGCTCTCTCTCTTTTTCCTACACACATGCATACTCACACACAAACATGCACTTTTTTGTACCACCTGATGTGGAACCAACATAGCAGCATAGCGAGCCAGCTCTCCAGCCCTCCAGTCCAACAGGACAGGCAACCATGGGTAAGTAGCATCAAGTCTCACAAACCAGAGCCTAATATCAGGAAACTCTGATAATTCTCGAGGATCAAGAGGATCTTCTCTAGTGTAGTTGATGGTAAAGCCAATTGTTCTCTCAAGAAATTCTTTTGGCTTCACTGTAACAATAATGGCAGCATCCAGGTTAACTATGCAAGTTAAATATCCCAAAAGCAGTTAAATATTTTTCAAGAGGCTCAATTGCCTACCGGATGAAGGGGACTTCATGCCTGTTGCAGCTTGAAAAGGGGACAAGTCAAGACGACTAATAACATTGTTGTCAATAGCAACATCAAATCAGCCTTCAGTTGGGGGCATAGGGGGTGCAGCTTTAGAGGAATCTGTGAACCAAAATCTGTTCAAGTATAGTTTAACAAGATCCCATTAAATGCATAGAGCACTACAAGATAGCAGTAGAACAATTTCTGCTAGTCACTAGGAGGAAGCATCACATTTTAACACTAACCACATCCTAGTGGTCCTTAACTGACATATTCATGATTCTCTTTTCAGTACCCAAGGTTCTATACATGTATCATAATATAATGGGCCAAAAATAATAAGAAGCTGTCCTAAACAATATTTCATTCTGGTTCCTCAAATCGCCTGATTCTGTTCCAGCTCTTGCCAGTGCTAGCAGCCATTGTCCTCCCCGGTAATTGAGACACTTATTATATCATATGTTAGTGCATAGATTTTCAAGTTGCAGCAATTGCTCATAACCGTAGATAGATATTTTGACTAGCTCCAGCGGTAAGGACTAAGGAGGTTAGAATAGAATAATAAAATGGAAAAAGAAAAAAGACTGAGAGATAGTATAATTCTACAAAATTTAGGTGTTACCATCATCGTCAAATAAAGAGACGTCGAAGTTCCCTTGAGGGTTGAACGCAACTGAGACTGCAACTTGTCCTCGCTGTGCCCAGCACGAGAAATTGGAAGGGAAGAAACCAAGGGATCGGAAATGGGTTTGCAGGAAACCCATGGACTTGGAGGGTAAGTGGTCTGTTTCAGCAAAGGAGAAAGTGGAAGCAATGGTTTGATGGTGGCAGCCATTAGATTACAGGTCTCAACAAGTAGTAACTGGTATGCAGGCAGAAGCGGTTAATACAGTTTCTTCATTTATCTACAAATTCCTGAGGCCTTGTGTCTTCCCAAGATTCTATCCGGTTTCTAAAATCATTATGATTTGTAATTTTCTGCCAGAAGTTTGGGCCTTTCGGATTTGTTTCAATATGAAACTCGAAAGGTTCAACCCAATGTGCTCTGCATTCTCAACTAGTCCACATCAGGGCCACCAGACGTCGGGGATAGGATTACGCCTTACACCTTCAACACAGCACCTTATTGATGAACCAAAAAAGGGGATAAAAAGACACATCACCATATTCATTAAAAAAAAAAAAATACTAACTCCCAAAAATAAAAGGGCCAAATAAATTTTTGTTAAAAGCTTTTAATTTTAGTGGATATTATTGCACAAATAGTAAAATTTTAGTTACAACAATCTTATTTGACGTGTATTTAGATTAGTTTATTTTATAATAAAATTAACTTATAATTAAAATCAGAAAATTTTTAAAGAAAATATAATTTCTTTTAAATTAAACTATTCTTAAATATGCAATTAAACTTTTTTTTTATGATTTATTATTTAATATATTTTAAGATACTAAGTAGTAACATTTTAAATATAAGTATATATTTAATATAAAAGTAAAAATAAAAAAAAATTTATGAAATGAGTTTCTTTTATATTTATTTTTATACTAAACTAATTTTAAGTATAAAATTTAGACTGATCATTCATTTAAAAGAAATATTAAGTTATTGGGTTATTGATTTAATCAGAAAGTCTATAAATAAAAACAAAAGACACGTAAAACTAATATAAAAATCCTACAATTTATTTATTTTTAAAGAGTTAAATTTGGGTCAAATTAGTGAGTGAACAATATTTTTCTTAATTTTTTTTTTCACGCACATACGTGTCTGCCAGTGGTGCTGTGCTTAATTCTCAAGAAAAAAATCAAGAACAGACAAGAAACGGAAGTCAGTACTAGATTCTAAGAGAAGTCAAAAGAAAAAAGAGTAAGTGAAGGGGTCAGGGACGCTTAGGCGTGGCTGAAGCTGAGCAACAACTTCCATTCCATGGCGAAGGCGATGGCTTCTTCTTCTTCCCTTAACCCTCTGCATCAACTGCAATTCCCCAAATGCCCATACCTGTCTTTTAGACCTCACTTTCGTCCTCGGCTACGCTTCCCCTCCTCCTCCTCCTCCTCCTCCTCCTCCTTCTCCCCCAGAACCATTCGTGCAAGCTCCGCTGTTGTTATGGAGTCGGTATACCGTGTCTTCCCCTTTTCTATTTCAGTTATTATTTGAATTTGTGTCCAGCGTTCCTCTCATTCTCTCTGTTAGTTTTGTCAATGTTGTGCTGTGTTCATTTGAGCACTTGAACCGTCTATAATATAACAGTTACAATTACCGCTGGAAGCTAAGAGAATTCAGGAATTGAGATGGAGTTAATTGTTTTTAATTTCAGTGAGAAGGGTCGTTACTTATTTGATCGAAATTAAAATTTGCCTCCTCCTTTTTGAGCCAATGTCTGTAATTCAATTCAAGTAGAAAACTTACCTGAACCATTGTATTAATTTTTTAAATCATCTGCTGTAGCTGATTTAAGCACCGTTTCTTGCAAAATTTAATTCAAGAGTGTTGGAACCAGAATTATGATGTATCCATGTCGAGATGAGACTTGTCGAGTCAACCATTTGCCAATTGAAATTTCATGCTTACTACAAACCATGATATTGATGATAATAACTGTCATGCTCTTTTGATGCCATCAAGCTTATGATTAGAGTTTATTCTTGTTATGAATTGATGCTATAGAGGTCCAAAGCCTTCGTTAGCCATGGATTCGTATGTATAGTCCCTATTACTGATGGTGAAGGATAGAAGTTCGAAGTAAAAAAACATGAAAAATTACTCCTTTCAGTCCTTTGAGAGCTTGTATCTCATGGGTGCTCATGAAAGTGAACAAATATTTCAATGGTTGGCAGCTTTTTGTTCTAAAGTATGCGAAATGGATGAATTTTTTTTTTATTTTACTCTGTTGCCAAAGAGATTGAGTCATATGTTGTTTTGATACCGTGGTATGTGAGATTTGTTGATAAATTTGATGCCTAGCAGTCTCGCCTTGATAGTGGATACTACTAATTTGAATGGGCTTGTTTGACGATCCTGCTTTATTGTTTTGAGGTTTAGCCAGGTACACTAATCTGGCCTTTAGTACTAAGAACCATTGAGCTTGGGGTTTCAATGGCTTTTGTGGGAAACAGAGAATGATATATCAGTACTGAAATTATTGAAGTGCATCTAGCAGTAGACAATTCATCCTTGCTACTCAACTCAGCATTTATTTTATCAATTGTGCACCATAGTCTTTGGTTGATATTTTTCAGTAACTGGGCTATTGGGCTTGATAAGATAGAGATAAACTCTGTATTCTAAGATTAAGCTAATGTTTTTCTTTTTTGATAAGGCATATCAGATTAGGAATCCTAATGTAACACAAACATCTACTGCTGTATTATATATCTGTGATGGATGAATAAATTATGTGATTTCCTTTTTCAATATTCTTTAGGACTGGTTGTTACACAGCCAAAAGACATTGTTACTTCCCTTGTCTTATCTTAACTTCAGCAGCAATGCATATGTCATACTCAGACAAGACCATTTCATTTTTTTGTATTTTTTGGCAGAAGATGTATAAACAGTGTGAGAAGTGAGACATTTTTTTAATGTATTTTGTAATAAATAATATAGTTATTTCATTTGTAAGAACTACAAATTTTGGTGATGCAGTAAATTTAACACAGTTATATCTGTTTTCCTAATTTTAAGGCCAAAAAGAAATTCAACTTATTTTAGGATTACTATTAATTTTGACTTCTGGATTTAAGTACGCAGCAGGGCCAAGCAATGGAAGTGGACTTCTTTTCATGCCCAATATGTTATGAACCATTGATAAGAAAAGGTCCTTCTGGCCTTAACTTGTAAGTTGGGTAAATATGCATGCAGGCATATCTGTATTTTATTCTGTATGTATCTTAAATCCAGTCTTATACTAACTTACTTAATGGATCCAAAACTTCAGACCAGCAATCTACAGGTCTGGTTTCCAGTGTAAAAGATGCAATAAATCATACTCTAGCAAAGACATGTATCTGGATCTCACTGTTACTGCCGGGTTGAGGGACTACACTGAAGTCCAACCAGCTCGAACTGAGCTTTTTAGGTATAAATTGATTAGCAATTTAACCCCAAGTTCATGGTATAAGATTGTCATGTGTTATAACACCATGATATTATATAATATATTCATGTTAGTTATATACTTGATGAGCATAGATTATCACATGGGGTACAACCCAGTTTTTTTTTGCAAGATCCTCCTATAGATCTATTCTTCAATGTATTTCTTTATTTGAGGGGACAGTTTTTTTTTCCTGTTTTTTTGATGAATTAGTATTTTAACATATGTGACACAAAGTTGTAATCTAATACAATATTCTGCATAACTCAGTCATTTGGGGAAGTTCTTATGTTTTTCTTTTGGTCTAAACCTTTGTTAGGAGTCCACTTGTTTCATTTTTATATGAAAGAGGTTGGCGTCAGAATTTTAATCGAAGTGGCTTTCCTGGTCCTGATGAAGAGGTATGCTGACTGCTTGGTTTATCTCACAGATTGGAAATCACCTGTGGCTCTATATCTTGTATTGTTTGCTTGCTTCATAGTAATGCAATATTGCAATTCATGTTATGCTCATAACATTTCCTTTGTAATGCAGTTCAACATGGCTCAAGAGTACTTCAAACCTGCCAAAGGCGGTTTTCTTGTTGATGTTAGCTGTGGTAGTGGTTTATTTTCCCGAAAATTTGCCAAATCTGGAATCTATTCTGGAGTCATTGCACTAGATTTTTCTGAAAATATGCTTCGCCAGTGTTATGATTTCATTAAGAAAGATGACACTCTTTCAACAACGTAAGGTTTTCCTTGAACTCTGCTTGATCCTGAACTTAATGCAGCTAAAGAATAAGAAATTCAAATTTTTTTTCTGTTTGTATGAGGAGACATGGCTGTCCTGAATCATGTTTCATTTCATTATTTGCAGTAATCTTGCTCTTGTAAGGGCAGATGTCTCTAGGCTTCCCTTCTCATCAGGTTCAGTTGATGCTGTTCATGCTGGTGCAGCTTTGCATTGCTGGCCATCTCCCTCCAATGCTGTAAGTGCTGCGTCTTTTTGTGGTCCACATTAGCATGTTTGCTACTGCCGATTTGTTCAGACAGAATATTGGGTTGGAGCAGCCTTGTTAAACAGACTAACATCACCGTGTGTGGTTGTTTCTATTAAAAGCTTGAACTGCTCTTTCCCTACAGAGCTATATGTCTGCTTAAACTCTGAAATTTCATGTCTCTGTTAGCCTAAGTACTATGTATAGTTTCAGTTGGAGATTGATAAAGATATTCCTGCTCACATCCAGTAGTGCTGCATGCCTGCATCTTATTGAGTAAAACATTTTGGAGACTTTCCATATGAACTTCGACCTAATATCTTTTACTAAGATTTTTTATAACAGCAATCAGTTTTTTATTGGACTATCTGTAATAATAATTGTTTGCTAAACAGTTTGTTTACTGTTTCATTGTCATAACTAAAGTACCATGGCTCTAGATATGCTCAAATGCTCTTATTTGTTTGGTGGAGTTGTTTGTCTTCACATAATCTCCACCCAAGTCTTAGTAATATTAAAAGATAAATAATAATTTTATGCGTAGAAATATCTCATTACATCAGAGAGTATGTTATCAAACCTACTTTACCTTTCTGGGATCCAGAGATATGTGAAGAAATTGTAAAGTGAAAACTGACAGAATTTGTGTTTACAATATTGTCGTGAATGAGTGTCTGAATGCAATAATTTGTATTGCTGCAGTTGCACTGAATTAGAATAAAGCTCTGAACTCACGGATTTTATCTCCGTTAATTTATGCACCAAAAATGTGCGTTCACTCACATACATGAGACATGCAGACATACACATATGTAAAAGGGTATGTTTTTACACTGTACACAAATAGACAGTCATACACGCAGATACATATATTATGTGGATTGCCTGTAGCCAATTCTGCTGTTACTGGTATTCTATCATCTGGTTGAGAATTTAATTATTGTGAGACATCTTTTAGTCATGGGACACCATTTCCTTATTCTATGGATTTCACATCTTTTACCGTGAATTTCATAATGATATTCCCAATATAAACGTCTTAAAGGTCGCTGAAATCACCCGGATACTAAGAAGTGGTGGAATCTTTGTTGGAACCACTTTTCTGCGTTACACCTCATCAACTCCCTGGATTGTACGCCCTTTCAGAGAGGTAAAACCTGAGAATTGAAATCTTTGATTTTTTGGGTGGCATTTGTCATAATAGTCTTAAGTGTCCCCATTTCGCAAGGTGAATATGCTCATTGACCTATAACCCCCCGCCCTTTTTGTGAGCTATCTCTTGGAGAGACAATTTGATTATATCCTAAGTCAACAGAAGAGATATCTGTTCTACAATTTTATTGGTTTCTCTTGAATCCCACCCAAGTTGATTTTAAGGTCTTTTGGGCTGCAGAGGACTGCAGAGAGCTATGGCTATTTGACGCAGGAAGAGATCGAAGACCTTTGCACGTCGTGCGGTCTTACCAATTACTCAAGCAAAGTTCAGCAGTCCTTTATTATGTTTACTGCTCAAAAGCCTTAAAACTTGGTTTGATCCATTTGTAATATAGATTCTCCTACTTCAGTTTATTAAATTTCTTCTGTATTTGTATTATTTGTTTCACCTGTAAAGAATTTGAAAATAAACCAAAAGTGAAAAGGCGAAAATCTGGGTCACATGTCAGGTTTAGTGTGTAAAATGATTCATATATTGATGTCTAACTATATATCAGAATTCTGACAATTCTTATGAAGAACATCATCTACGTTGTTTAAAATGCCAAATTAGACATTTGGATAGTGTTGGTCATGTTAAGGATATGTTGAGAGCTCAATACAAATATGAGGATCACTTATGAGCCTTTGGAAGTTACGTGAAATTGGAAGGGTGATAATGTAACTCAACTAACATGATTTTAACCTTAGTTCTTTTTAGCGGTGCTGTCCCGCGCGATATGCTTTGATCAAGCATCCATGCCTGTTAGGTCTAAAACTCATGTTATTACATAGACTATTTACAAAAGTAAGGAGTAATTCTACTGACACAATTATTGCAATCACGACTTGAATTCTACACCTGATTCTTTCGAAGTTTATGTGGCCCTACTTAAAATTTTTTCAATTAGACTTGAATGAAGTCATGTGTATAATTATGTTAGTAGTGATGTACTTAGCATTAGCACTAATCAAAAAGAATTTCTTTATAACGCGGATACTACTATAACACACTGTAGTTTGTATTCAGTGATCACTCTATTCGGATGAAAAAGTTAATGAGAAATAACATTATGTCCTCATTCCTTTCTTCTGGTGCAGAAGGAAAAATGTTAAGATTAGTAGCAGTACGAAGGATGACGGTGAGATTTGAGGCAATGAAATGATGCTATTCTCTCTCGTAATTGACTTTCCTATTGGTGTTCTTGGTCACTGCCAGATAAGCTTAGAGGAGAGGGGATGTTTTGATTCACAAATAATCACAACAGGTGTTACATGGTGAAGATATGGTGAAGAAGTGAGCTTATCTGAGACTGAGCTCATTAGGATCCACCCTTTGGTCTTTGGAAAAGGGTCTGCACGTGACGTTGCCTTTAAAAATAAGGGCAGGCAGATAAAAATAGAACATGTGAGGGTGGCTAAGGCATTAGACTCGGAGGGCAAAGTGAGGCTGAGGTAGAATTGCACTGGCCACTGCAGATGGATCCCCTCGTGCGGCTCACCCGCTGACCCACACTCTGTTTGTCCTTCTAACCTCGTCATCTCTGGCCACTTCTGGATCTTTTGACCTTTGACCACCACACCAAATGCACAAACTTTAGAACTTTGTATGAGGAAAAGGGGAGTGAGTATATGGTATCGTTCACTCCCTATGCAGTGTTATATTTGAATGTCAGGCCCTCGGATCCCTTGCACGTGAGGTGCTTGGCTAGTATGATGCCATTCTGCTTTTCATGGCACGTGGGGGGTGACAATTCTTTTTCTTCCCATCAATTTTTATTTTGGCTGTGCTCTCTTTTTTTCTCAGTTAACGTATTTGTCTATAAATTACTACTACTGTTTTGCTTTGTAATTTGATAAGATATTAATCAAGCATGTACAGATGCAGTGTCCTGCTTCCGTTGGTCGGTGCTGATTACATTGAAGCCGTTATAATGGACTAAAAGTTCACTCCCATTATGAATTTCTGGTTACGAGGATTGTGTTCATTAGTGATCAATTTTGTGCATTCATAACTTATATTTAATATGACTTATTATTATAGTAATGTATTTGTGTATTTTTGATCAGAATATTTCTATAGATATTATTGTGAAACTAATCTCTCAAATATTATCGGGACAAAATCTTTGGAACAAGTGTCCCTGTTAGAGCAGTAGTGTATTAAGTTAACCATTCAATAAATTTTCTATTTAGAGCTATTAAAAAAATACCACATGGTGCGGTTCCAGTGGTAAGGGTTCGGAGTTAGGGTTGGGGGAAAAGGGCCCCGTTATGAAAGCGTTTGTGGCACTCTTATAATAATACATACGCTTCCGTTGTGATTTTAAATTTGGTTAAGAGTAATAATATGTACACATCTTTTTTTTTCCCCATATTAAGACACACATTATGCCTCTTTCTCACCAGATCAATCCTCATACTACAACGATTCAACACTGAAAATTTGACAGCCCATATTTTTCAATATGCTTTTTGTTGCTACCCCAATTATGGCTTTAGATTTATCTTTTGGGTGTAAATACTCAAGAACCCTTTTGGTCAATGTGCTAAAAAATGTGAAATTTAGTAATTTGAGAAGGTAAATTGCTATAATTGAAAAACCTTATAGTTAAAGAATATAATGATAATTGAATATTCAAGAGGTAAATTGCACATAAACTGAACTTGTTTATGTGTTTTTCTCATCAAAATTGGTCAAATTTATTATGTTCTCACAATTAATGAAATCACAACAACAAATGGTAGTACTATACCACGAAAAGTTTCTTGAATTTCTGCCGGTCATTATGATTCTTATTACACATAAATTGCCTTAGAATAATCGTTGAAAGCTATAGCTTAGGACCTCAATAGAGCTGAATACTCAGAGATTAAATTAGGGATCAACTTGGCTTCTTCTTTTACTCGTGTCTTCTTTGTAAAATTGTTTTGCCAAAAGTGACACCATGCCCTGTCAGCTACCACGCCGAGGTTAAGGATCACGTGAACAGGGTATGTAAAACCAGGTATAGCAAAGGTAAAGGGTAAAAGGGGAAAGGAACAAAGATCAATCCCCTATTCTTTCAAACCCCAAGAATAACTCTTGGTTAGAGCCTAGAGGCACAAGAAGCAAGGCCCTCAAAATTAGCACTGAATTAAGCCCATAAATAATTTTGTCATTAATTTTGCTGGTTAGTGCTTAATGAGTTGTGCCTGTCTGTCAAATGGTTGTTACACTTCCACATAATTATTAAAGTGCACAGTGATTGGTTTTAGTGGAGTGGTTGATTGGTTGAATTGTTGCCCATGTTTGATTCCCCAAAAAACAGGGGATTTCATCGTACATGTCTTGTTTCAGAATTTAGCTGGCTCAGTTTAGGCGATGCTGCCATTTCCGTGCTGCATATGGCACTAGGAACAGTTTTGCTGTGAGTGGCTGAATAATTTGCTTTGGAAAGTATATACCTTCAAGTTTTAATCAGTTAGTCAGAAAATGGAAGATGGGACAATTACTATATTCATTATGTTTTGGTTTTGTCTTATTAAAACTAAAATTTAAAAAACAAAGTATATCATAATTATAATATATAATAATTACTACAAAAGGTACATGCGAAAGAAAAGAACTAGTCACCACCAACTCCAGGTAGAATTAGGACTTCGGAGAGCAGCAAAGGAAACCGCCTAGCTGGGCCAAAATTCCAATTTCTCCTACCCCACCTGCCATGATTCCATAGAATTCCATAGGGGCAAAAATGAGAAAAATAATAATATTATTTGCTCGCTAAAATTTTATATTTTTTTTATATTTTTGATGTGATAATTTTATAGTTACAATTTAACTTTTTTTTTTTCTGTAGTTAGAAATTTGTCAATTTAAAAGTATAAGAAAAAAGTATAAAATTTTAGTGTGAAAATATCCGCCCACAGATTTCCCAGTCACAAGAAAGAAACCTTTCAATTGTTACTAGCAGCAACATTCCCAACTGCTTTAGTAGGTTCATAGAAGTTAAAAGATGTCGAGTAAATGTCAGAGTCAAGGCTATAGTTACATTGCCTGATTAACTCGCTTTCGTCAATCCCTTAAGTGGGAATTTAACCTCACTGTGCTCAAGATTTTACCCTCCACTTGAGCAAGAAGCTAAAGATGACTAGTAGTCTCACTGAAACTGCCAGACTGTTTATGCATGTGCCTCTTTGATTTATTGCTTTTACGATGAAATTGAAGCACTTGACATTTAGGGTGTCCTTGCTTTTGGAGGTTGAATACGAGAAGTCAAAAAGCTAATAAGAAGAAAATGAAAATTGAGTGAAAAAGAAATAATTTAATTTTTATTTATTATTATTTGATAAACTTTTTTTTTTTTAATTTGTGTGCTTGTTTATGCTATGTTTTGCTAAGTAGGTCGTTGATTGCTTTAGCTATGCGTTCTCATTGCTTAGCTTTGAAGTCATACAGTAATCGGTATTTTTTTTACTGTGCAAAAAACTGAGGTGATCAGAGATGTGCAGAAATTCACCCTATCTCCCACAAAGGAAATTGAATGAAAAGAAAGGAAAATTATTGTCTGAAGAAAAAGGTGACTCCAAATTCTGTTGTGGTTTCTCAACTAAACTGTGTAACCTTTTTCTTTTCCTTTTCAATTGGTTTTAAAATTCTGCTAGGTAACTGGCCGAGTTCGTGAAATAATAAGAAAATAAGGCACAACTGATTCCATTTACATATATTATTGATGAAAATAATTTTATTCATTTTGTTATCATAAGCCCATGTCCATTGTTTATTTATTTTGGATATGTTTATTAGATTTATTAACTCTTTCTTAATATCAATGATTTAGTAAGTGGGTATTTTTTTCAAAGATCTAAAAATCTATTTTATAATTTATTTGATTATAAGATAGATAAAAAAAAATTTAACAGTCTTGCGTAGGTTATTCCACATCAAACATTAGAATCTTAATTTTTTTTTTATATATCTCATACCCATTATATAACTCTGTTTTCAAGTACTTAATAAATTAAGAAGTCACTTTACCAAACGCTGGCACTAAAGTGACTAAAAATTTTCTAAAAAGATTGAATTTGACTACAGGAGTTGAACAAGCAATCACAGAACTCTAACTTATATATCAGTTGCACAAAAACTATGAAATTTACCCTGCATTTCAAAGTCCAAAATCAAGTTGCTATTATCAACTACTTGTTCTTACCAAGAGATATATTGAATGAAAGGAGGTGAACATTATATTTATAAAAAAAAGAATTGCAACTGCAGCTGGTTCAAGGAGAGATTAGTTTGTTTAGCAATATAGAGCTCTCAAGCCAAGGTGATGAGCAGAGAATAGTTTAGAGGCGCCTCAGGGAATGGGAGACAGTGCCCACGTTCCCCTCATATCTTAATTACTTGTTTCTTTATGGCTTTCGGTTTCTCTCTCTCTCTCTCTCTCTCTCTCTCTCTCTCCGACTATCATATGATAAGCCTTCCCCAATGGACAAAATGTCGTCTACCTATCCAAGGAATAAATATATGCCCTTTCTTCTCTTGTGAACCTCCATAAGTACTCGTATCTTCGTGCTCTAGTCCTTCTCTCTCTCTCCCTCTCTGTCCTCTGGTTAGCCACTACCTTGATTACACAGCTCAAGGAGATTACTGAGAGGAGAGGCTCTCTTGCGAGTGTTCAATTTCCATATATGATCATGGTTTGAATTCCCCTCTTTTCTACTCTGTCAATGCAAATTCTTATTGATAACCCTTTTGGTTCAAATAATTATTATTAGGTTTGTTTTGGTAATTGTTAATAATATAGGGATACCAAAAGCCTGCATGGTTGGAAGCTCTTTATTCGCAGAAGTTCTTCGTGGGGTGCTCTTACCATGAGAACGCAAAAAAGAATGAGAAGAACGTGTGCTGCTTAGATTGTTGCACCAGTATTTGCCCCCACTGCTTGCCAGCCCATCGCTTCCACAGGCTTCTTCAGGTTCGCCGTTACGTTTATCATGACGTTGTCAGATTGGAAGATCTGCAGAAACTCATAGACTGCTCCAACGTTCAGGTACATACATGGTTAAGTAAAGTACTAATGATGATCAGAGGCTAGCTGATTAATAATTGCCTACAAGAAATATTGGATTCCAATAATTCAATTTTTTTTTCCCTACCACAAAACATGTAATTCAACTGGATGTGTGGTTTGCTGATTCAAAAAGGTTTGAATTCTATTATTAGGCCTATACCATCAATAGTGCCAAAGTGGTGTTCATCAAGAAGAGACCTCAAAACCGGCAATTCAAGGGGTCAGGAAACTACTGCACTTCCTGTGATAGAAGCCTCCAAGAACCTTTTATCCATTGCTCTCTGGGATGCAAGGTACATACGTATATAAACAAAATTCACTCCTGTGTGCTTGTGAAAGGTTTTTATATATATAGAATTATGGACTATTTGATAGTTCTTCGATGGATATATAGCCAACTCAAACCCCTTCTGCAATTCAACTCGTATTTATGCACATTGATTACAACTAAATCGAAATTGAACTTCAACAAATTAAGTTCGTGCATTTAAGTAATAGTTAATCATAGTTTGATTTTGTATGGTTCATGTGTGTATATATGTAGGTGGATTTTGTGCTGAAACACTACAAGGACCTCTCTCCCTACTTGAGGACATGCAACTCCTTGCAGCTGAGCCCAGACTTCATGATCCCGCAGGACATGGGGGAGGAGGAGATGACTCGTTCGACGGTGGTGGACTGCGACGAGCGAATGAGCTCGTGTTCGGGGTCGTCGGGCTCGGAGAACACGACCATGGCTTGCACAGAGATTGTTAGGAAGAGGAGGAGCGGGTGGAACGTGTGCGCGAGGTTGATAGCCAACAAGGTTTCCGACGAAGACATGGCCACCAGCATGAGCAGAAGAAAAGGGATCCCTCATAGGTCTCCTCTGTGTTAGCGGCATGATTCAATAGGCGCAGCCCCAACAAGGGAAAAAAACAAGATTACTAGTTTACTACAGTGCTTTCAATTTTTAATTTATTTTTTTTAATTAGTAGTAGCAGTATGATATTTTGACTGAAGTGAATTGTTCAAAGTTCTCTCTCTCTCTCTCTCTCGAAATTGAAGTTTTTGAGTTTTAATTAATCACTTGGTCGGGGGTTTTGTCTTTATGGCAGCACGTGATTTCCAATTCCAAGTTATGTATGGTCTGTACATTTATTTATATGATATGATGATGATAATAATAGTTGTTAAATCCTGGTCATGTATAGTGCTTTTGACTAGACAAAAAAAAAATTGAAAAAAAATAAAATTGTAAAAGTACTCGTTTGTTTAAATATTAATGTATTTTAAACCAACTGGCAACGGTCATTATACAGTTAAAATACCAAATAATTAAGGATTTATAACCTTTAGATGATAAAAAATTCATTCGGGGGATCTAATTATTCATATTTTATATTAATTTCTTTTATATATTAAACTTTTTCTAATACAACCTAAACTTAGGCTTAGAACTTTCACCCAAATTATTATCTATTCCAATCACATTGATATATTTGTATTGAAAAGTTGAGATTAAATTAACTTAAGAAGTAACATCTAGAACTAATAAAGTAGTAATATTTTACATTTGTAGAAAAAGAAGCAGCAAGATTTACTATATTTAGGCAAGAAACAAGTCAATCATACTTTAAAGATGTGTTTAAGTAATAATGATGTCCATACTTTGATTAGTCAAGTTTGTGAATTAAGCAACCCAAGGGTTCTCCTTTTATTTTTAGCAAACAATAAACAACACATTCCTAAAAAGAAGCACATAAAATCTGCAGAATTGCTGCCCATCATTAGCGCTGTGGCCGCACTGATTCGGCCACAGCACTTGAATACCAATTTGTGTCAAACATACTAAAATTACAATACCCACCATTTTTAATTTTTATATATACTAAGATATTTTAATATTTTATATGTTAATGTTTAAAATGCCAAAACATCATAGGAATATAAGATAATTGAGGCTAACAAGGTTATAACTTAACTGACACTCGCTTTAATTTTTAAGGTCAATCGAGGTGTGAAAGCAACTATGAGGTATAATTTAGTTGACAAGCTGAATTTCTTGTAGGTAGAAGTTACCTGGATTACAAGGATTCGAAACTCACTGAAAATATTTTATAATTAGGGCTAACTTGTAATTTAAACAAGAATTAGTCTCACATTTAAAATTAAAAAAACGAGATAATTGAGAATTAAATATCTCCACATTATATCAAGACCTATATACCTCATATATTGATGTAATACTTATGTAAAAGTATATACTGGCGATTGCTTCTTTAAATTACAGTATCTTCAATCCTAAAATTGGTCTAAATATTTTTTAAATTTATTTATTTTCAAACATCTGTTAGTCACGCCACATCAGATTTAAGAGAGGCTAGTGTTTCTATGTGTGAAATTAAAGTGTGAGAAAGAAAAGGAGTAATAACAAATTCTCATATTATTTTACTATATAAATTGTGAAGGAAATAGAGGTAAATTAGGACATAAACTCACTACTGAGATGGTTAAAATAAAAATAATTAAAACTTATCTAATTTAAATTTAAATAATTAATTTATAATTGATTAAAATAAATAAGCTATCAATTATGTAAATTAATTTTCATATATTACATTTCATATGGATGCATTTTATAGCCTCCATTCAAAAATAACTATTCTACTTTATTTGATGGAAGTGTCACTAACTTGGTGAATTTTTTGACTGATGATGGAATCTATATGTTTCTTTAAAATACAGAAATCCCGTGACGTCTTGGACAATAGTTGCCTCGATTTGGACCTCTTGACATGAGGCCCAACTGGTGGCTCATCAAATTGGGTCTGACACAGCTTCTCACTCTTCTCCAGCATCTCTGGGCTTGGCCCACAAAATGATTATTCACATATTCATAAGTTGGGCTCTCAACCTCGTTTTGGTTCACCAGCACGAAAAGCATGCTATTGCTTTTCTACGAAGCAAAAGGAGTTGACCAAATTTGGGCTCAAAATCAAATATTCAATATCCATTAAGAAATTAAATCCTCTTCTGTCACATACTATAAGCATGTTTGTTTTAGATAGTGCCCCAAACAGGTATTAGGCACATATTTTTATGCACTTTTATCAGAAGCATGAAATTCTTTGCTTTGGCTCAACGCTTGTTTGCAGTCTTTCTAACAGCAAACAAACACAGCATATCATATTTGAAAAAAGATAAAAATAAATTTCTTATATATAGAGATTTATTATGGTAAGTTATAAATCTATTATCTCTCTAACAAAATATTTTTTTATTATTTTAATCTATTTGTGAAGGTCAAATTTGAGTATATGACCCAATGGGCAATTGCAAAGGCGAAGGCTGAAGGCAAAGTGATTCATCTCTATGTGGAGACTGAAGAGTGATTCTGGCCTTCATACAAAAATAGTGCCATGACATTATTGCAGAGTAATCCTTTGAGCAGCAACCATGGGTCAAACTAAACATTCTGGGGTGTCATGGGCCGAACTTAATAGGCTCTCAGATAGCTTAACAAATAAATATCAAATTGCTACACTAAAAAGTAAATATCAATTTGCTAAATAATGTAATTAATGAATGACCAATATAAATTGATTTTCCCTTTTTCTTTTAGGAACAAATTCAGAGTTTTATTTTTTTTGTACCAGTCACTAAAATAATAACATGCTCATTAGTTAAAAAGATAAAGTTTTAGTAAAAGACAATATAATAATTTTAAAAATTATATTTAAATATTTAATAATTAGACAATTCGACATGCCTACATCATTATCCTTTTTTTTTCATTACGTCTACATGGTTTAGATTGTCATTTAAATAGGTAATTGCATATTTGTTTTAGATTTCAATCCTTCATAATAAATTCAATTAGGTTATTTTAGGAGTTGGAGGGAAAAAATTGAAAGAAAAATAAGAGAAAAAAACAAGAAAAGATAATGAAGGGTTAAATAAATAAGTTTTTTCTTTCTTATTTAGATATTTTAAATGTTATAAATTAAAAAAACTTTAAAATGTCTATTCAAATTAATAAAGTAGAATTTTAAAGGATGAATTAAAAATTTCCATTATCTTTTTATATTTTTAATTTTTATAAAATTTCTAAATAATGTCCTTTCACTTATTTCCTTTTTAAAATTTTTTATCCAAATATAGCATTAGTAAAGTAAGTATTGTTGGACTCCCTCATTAAGTTCTACAGTAATAAAGATGACAATTGAATTCATAAATTCATAATCTACCTAATCTATTCATATTTAAATACAACTTAATTCATTTAATTATAATAACAGATTTATGAATTTAAATGAATTGGATTAATTTTAGTTAATAAATAATTAATGAATTAACTAAAATATTTATTAGATCCAATGAATATATATGTATTTAGATATAGAAAAAGTTTATAAGTATTTAGTTAAGGATGAATGTATTGAATATTTATTTATTAAAATAAATTAATAAATGAATTGAATATTTATTCATTAAAATAGATTAGGAATGAATTGAATGATTTTAATAATTTTTTTAATAAATTTTAAATAGATTACTTATTTATCTTTTATCCATTTATCACAAACAAATTAAAATTTATCAAATCCATTCATTTGTTACCTTTTACGGAAGAGAGCTTATGGATTAAGTTTTGTAAATACGATTTTTTATGAAGTTAATTTTATAAATTTAATTTTTAATTAAAATTAAATTTAAGTAAATTAATTTATATTTAAAAAATAATCATGTTCAACAAAAGTCCTAGTCTTAGAAAAATGATCCAGTGTTAAAATAAATAAAATAAAAAAAGATAAAACTTCATTTGAAACTTTGAACTTCTAAAATTCATTTAAATTATACAAACATACACTAAACCCTCAGATAAACTTGTAACATGTCTTACGTTAGAACAAAGTAGCTTTTCCTTTTCTAATTATTACCAAAAAAAAGTAAGTAATTTTCCGAAAAAAAATCTCACACATAAATAATACAAAATTAGTTTTAACGCCAGTCTTAGATCGTGACCTCTAACAAGTGACGCGCAGGACTAGAACTACTATTCTCGAAGAAAATATTATATTATATTTTTTTATTAAATACTATTCTTTCAAAAACATACAAGTCATTTTGGTCACGCGGATAAACTAAAGACAGAGTATATATAGCGGGGCCTAGAGCAAGTCGCTTTCAGAAGCGGAGAGCACGAAATCTCAGCGCAGGGTAAAATCACCATTCTTGTCCCCCTCTCTTCCTCGTCGCTCTGCAAAACCAGATACTACACAACGTCACCACCATAACCACAGCCATTCACCATTCACCATTATGTTATGCTTCACACCAAACCCATCTTTCTTTTTTCTCTTCTTCTCTCTCTTTCTCTTTCTTTTTTCCACCTCTGCTATATCCTCTCCTTCCCGCTCCCTACGTATTCCCGGTAATTGATTCCTTTCTTTCTGTCCCTTTTTTTTTTATAATTTTATTTTGTCTCTTTCTTCTCCCTTTATCCTAGATTTGTTCTTTTAAAAATGGGTTTTTTGTTTTCTTGCGTTTCTTTTCAGATGGTGTTGAAATTGTCGGTAAGTTAAAGTATGACGAGGTGCTGCCATGGAAGACGATGAGGTCAGTGGCGGAAGACGCCCCGGTGAATACGTCTCTCGTGCTGGCTCAGGAAAGAACTAGCCGGAAAGATCCTTCTGACCATTTTAACCGTTACACTGGTGGTTGGAATATCAGCAATGAACATTATATTGCGGTTAGCTGGTTTCCTTCTTTTATTCTTGCATTCCTCCATTGTCTCATTCTGGTTCTGGAATTTCATCCCCAATTATATTTGGTTGACAGAATTTTGCCATGTATGTAGCTGTTTCTGTAATCAGTGACTTGTTATCTCAATTCTCATCCTAGTTTGTAGTCTTGGCGGTAAAATTGATGATAAGTTGCTGTGTCGACTTCTTTTCAATCCATTGTAATATATTCGGTTGACCATTTTAGCGTAAATGCTTCTTTCTAACAAAGTAACAGTTACAGACAAAATGTTTGTTTGTTTTTTTTAATACTTTTTTCGTATAATGAACATGAGCTATAAAATTTTAGACTGACTATTAGTCATTTGGTTCTAATTTTGTCCTTGAGCTGCTGATCTTACATGGTCATTTTTCCTTGTTTGCTTTCTTGTTTCTTGAGCTCCAAATTACTTTTTTTCTTTGGGTTGATGTTGCCTAGATCGTCAGAAATATTGATGTTTTGCTAACTTCAAATTGTTCTTACCTTGGTGCAGTCAGTTGTTTTTACTGCGGTTCCCTTCTTTGTTGTTGCTGCAGTCTGGTTCGTGATTTTTGGGCTTTGTTTGTCCCTCATCTGTCTGCGTTACTGCTGTTGTCCTAGAGAGCCTTATGCCTATTCTAAATTAGCCTATGCTTTGTCCTTGATCTTCCTCATTCTCTTCACCGTTGCGGCAATGTATCTCTCCCCCTCCCTCTCTCTCTCTTGAAAACAAATAATCTCTTATGCTATCTTTGTTTCAGTTGGCATCTTTTAGACTCCCTAAGCAGTAAGCATATATGTTTGATTATGTTAGAGCTGGATGCGTTGTACTGTACACTGGTCAGGGGAGGTTTTATGGAAGCACCTCAGGCACACTGGATTACCTTGTGAGTCAGGCTGACTTCACGGCTGAGAACCTCAGGAACGTGTCAGATTATCTTGGAGCAGCTAAGCAGATTGGAGTTATTGAAGCTATTTTGCCATCAGATGTTAAGAGGAACATTGATAATGTTGTGACAAAAATCAACACTTCTGCTGCCAATCTTTCCAGTAAGACTGCAGAAAATTCAAAGGATATACACGAAGTCATAGAAAGGATGTAAGTACAAGTTTAAAATCTTAATTTGATTTTTGAAAAAAAGTTTTGCTAACAATCATCTGCTGTGCTCTGTAGGAGATGGGCTCTTGTTATTGTTGCTGCTGTTATGCTCTTTCTTGCATTTCTCGGATTCTGTATGTTTGTTAGTTCATATTTGTTCTTTTCGTTTTCTTGCTATATGCTAAAGGTTTACCAAAATATTATCTCATTTGCTTGGGTTATTGTTGTGAAAACTTTTTGCAGTATTTTCAATATTTGGGATGCAATGTCTTGTGTACTTGTAAGTTGAATTCATTGAGCTATTTTCTATTTTTTTTTTCTTTCTGGGTTTTTAAATTCTTGATGGGTTTGTGTTCCATTAAAGTTTCCAGTCAGTAAAGGATGTGTTACCCATGGCTGCAGCTTGGTAGTTGTCGGTTGGATTCTTGTTGCAGGCACATTTATACTGTGTGGTGTATTTCTTTTTCTTCATAAGTAAGTTCCTGTTTGCTTGTCAAATTTATATTAAAGTTATTTTAATTTTCATCTTAATGCCACTATGGTTATATGTATCCTTGTCTAGAATTATTATGAGTTATTTATTTTGTTCTTCCCCTTGGGACAAACCTGGGGACTCTTAGTTTAATGTTTAGTAGTCTGAGGAGTTCTGATAAGGAGCTTTGATGCTACCTTTTGTGGAGAAAGTTAAACAAAATGTGTAACCATGAGGTGCGGCTTATTTTTCAACCTTAAGTAATTACAGATTTGTCCTTTTGAAATCATCACTGGCCTTTTCTTTTGCTTGTCTTTGTCTGTTAACTAGGAAATGGACTCATTGTGAGATATATGAGCAGCTTCACCATAGTAAGACAGTTTGATTGCACTTGCATTGGGCGAACAATATATATACTTAGTACAGTGAAGCTGAGAGTATTCCCATAATTGATGTAGTTTTACGTGTACTCACTGACTGAAATTGTTCTGTTGTTTGGGATGCCTGGATGGCATTCTTAGTTTAGTAATGTCTGTTGAAATAAAAGGATTCACCAGTCAGTTATGGAGTCATTGCATGCAGATCGTACTACTGAAAAGGTTTGGCGTTTAAACTTTTATTGCTTGGAAAATGCAAACATCCTGTCCGGCATAAATTGGTTGTATACAAGTTGTTTTTTCTGTGCTTTCTCTGGTTAAATAATTCAACCACATAACTTGTTCTGAAACTGACACAAGGAAAGAGAAACGGGTAATCATCAGGGCTTACTATCTGTACTTTGGCCCCAATAGATTTAGTGGTGAGCAACAACAACCACCAACCCTTATCCCATTAGGTGGAGTCGGTTACATGGATCAAACAATGCCATTGTGCTCTATCAAAAACCAAATTTTTAGAAAATCCATTTAGATTAAGTTATTTTTTATGGTTTCTCCTAATGTATTATTTAGTCTTACTCTACCTCTTTTCATCAGACTATTTTCCATTTGATTCACTTTTCTTATTGGAGACTGTTGATCTTTTTTTTACATGACTAGACCACCTTAGAGGAGTTTATGTCATCTTCTCTTCAATAGGTGCTACTCCAACTTTCTCTCGAATATATTCGCACCTAATCTTATCTTTTCTTGTACATCCACTCATCCACCACAACACTTTCATCTCCGCTACATTTAACTTTCACTCTTGTTGGCACTTTTCTGCCTAACAGTCAGTACTATAGGGCACTATTGGTCTTATAGTTGTCTGGTAAAATTCTCCTTTGAGTTTGATAGGCACCTTGCGATCACAAATAATGCTTGATACATTTCTCCATTTCATCCACCTGCTTGAATCCTGTGTTACGTTCCCTCAATCTTTCCATCACTTTGTACGAGAGAACTAAGATACTTAAACCGGCAACTTGTGGTACAAAGTGGTCCCCAATTTTCTTCTTTGAAACATTGCTAACTCGCGCCTTGTAAACTTGCATTCCATATACTCCATCTTACTTCTACTTAACTGAAAACCTTTGATTCCAAAGTTTCTGTCCATAACTCAAGTTTGCAATTTACTTATTATCTTGACTCATCAACTAGGACTATATTATCCACAAAAAGTGTGTACTGAGGCACTGACTCTTGGATGTGCCTAGTAAGTACGCCCAATACTAAGGCAAAAAGGTAGGACACAAATTCAACCATTGGGATGTTTTCCATTGTATTGCATATGGGATTGACATAATTGTGTTCGATGCAACACTTCTGTCTTGTTACTTCAAGCATTATTTTCCTACATAAAATACAATAAAATAAGATCTTCCAACATGAGAATAGGGGAGAAAAAACTAGATAATTTTTAAATGCTTTAGCTTAAGTTTTGTTTAGGACTTTGAAGATCTTCTAATTTATGAAATACTTGTGAAGATACTCATTGTGAATGCCTGTCTCTATCATTTGATGAAGTTCATGGCTGCTACCATCACTAATGTTCAGTGTATATTATAAAAAACTTACTTTATTGCATATTTGCATTAGTGCGGTTGCCGATACATGTGTTGCCATGGATGAATGGGTTCAGAACCCTACTGCTCATACAGCCTTGGACGAAATTCTTCCATGTGTGGACAATGCAACTGCTCAGGAAACCTTGTTACGAAGCAAGGATGTGACATACCAAATTGTTAAATTAGTTGACAACATTATTTCCAGTGTCACAAATAGAGATTTCCCGCCTTCTCTTGGACCCTTGTATTACAATCAATCAGGTCCCCTCATGTCTGCTCTCTGCAATCCATTTGAACTTGACCTCTCAGATCGGCAGTGTGCAGCCGGGGAAGTTGCATTGGACAATGCTGCAGGCGTAAGGACTATTTAAGATTTTGAAACATAAATCTGTATGTAGGACTAGTAGAATGCCCAAAGAAATTCATGTCTAACATCTGAAATTCATGTTTAACATTCAGATTTTGTTTCAAGCAGGTGTGGAAGAATTATACTTGCCAGGTTTCTTCATCAGGCATTTGTATGACACCTGGTCGAATGACCCCCACCATATATGCCCAAATGGCAGGTGCAATTAACGTGAGCTATGGTTTATATCATTATGGCCCATTCTTGGTTGATTTGCAAGACTGCACTTTTGTCCGGCAAACATTCTCAGACATCAGCAACAACTATTGTCCTGGTCTGCGGAGATATACTCAATGGATTTATGTAGGATTAGTTATGGTATCTGCAGCTGTAATGTTGTCTTTGATCTTTTGGGTCATCTTTGCAAGAGAGAAGCGGCATCGTAGTTACACAAAACAGCATATAGGCAGCTAAAGATGTTGTGACCTAAACAAGATTAGGTGCAATGTGGTTCATGTACGTTCGAGTTAAATTATTAGATCTCTTACATGCAGTTTACCTATACTTTTTGAGTAGATGTATGGAAAAGTCATTCAAGGAGCAACAGTTTACTTGTAGAAAGAAAAAGAGAAAAAAAAAAAAGTCTTGGCGTATGTTGACATGAATTTTTTTTTTCCTAGTGTCAATCTGAGAATGCCTATTTGAATGTTGACTACATGCAATTCTTGTTATCATATCTTATTTATGTAATATATCCATCATGGCTCTGATGCCTTCTCTATGCCAAATCCCAGTGGCTGCTTGGAAACTATCAATCACATTGGATTCTTTAATGGGTTCAAAGGAGCTCCCTGAATTCACCATTTTATTTTTTAACTACTCCATTTGACCCTTTTTTTTAAATTGAGTTTTGCACCTTTCGTCTAATATCTATGCCAAGGCTCTAATGAAGATGAATCATGGGCCCAAGTAGGTTTGATCCCAAAGCAAAAAAATTCCTTTGGTGGGTCGTGCTTGTGTGACTTCTTGATGCGGACCATAAACAACAACGAGGGTCCAGTTTGCTAGCTGGAACTTGTACATTTGATTAGACTCCCCTTTCTACTTTGAACCAGGAAAAAAAAAACCTCCCCTTTCTAGGAAAGTGGGAGATGCCCGACAAAATACCTGACTTAAAATTTAAATGCAAGGTGGTGTTGGTTGTTTTATGTGCCACGAGCGACGACATGGACAAAGCTTAGAAGCAAAGCTCCTTATGCAACGTATTGCGACACAGGTTCTTTCAGGAACATGGCTGCAGAACGAAACGCGTCGACCAAATTTGAATCCACCCCACAGGTAGATGGCTAACTCCCGGGACCGCAGTCTCTGGTTTTTCTTTCATCTTTGTGTGGTGGGTTGGGAATGATCCATCCATCAATTAAAATGGACTATATGGATATGCATTTATTCCTTTGAATTTCTGTTAGAAACTCTTTCTCTTTTCTGGTGTATTAAACTTTGGTGGATTAAGCTCACTTTTGTTATGGTCGTGTCTGAGAGATAAAGTGGTTTTGATGCATTCTTGATCTCTATAGTTTCCCCCTTCCCGTCTTCATGCTTATTGGTGTGTAAATGCTTCATTACCTGAAAGGTACCCAAAATTTATTAAAAAAAAAAGAAAAAGAGGGCAAAGATGTCCCTTTGAAAGCGTGTGTGAATCATTCGGACCCACCCTTCTCTCCCAAGAAAGAAAAATGAGTAAGTAGTCCACTTAATTTGACCAACAGGTCCTCTTCATTCACCATGGATACTTTATGATTGGACCATCCACCACCACCACCACATACAAGTCTTGATCTAATTTAATTCAATTCAATGATTGATTTGCTCATAGAAGGAAAAAAAAAGAAGTCTAGATCATGTGTAAAGAAAAGGTCTTTGATCCAACAGAAAGACTAATTTGCCCTTCTAGAAAGTGTTCTCTCTAAAGATAAATTGGTAAATGCCCTCAAGCCCCAATAAGCTCCTATAAATTACTCAAGCAACCCGCTAGCTTACTAGAAATTCCCACTCAAACACAAGGTCATCAAGGTATTTACAAGGCATAACAGAATACTACTCTATTAAGCCACCTTCAGGGCTTGAAACTGCAACCTCCCATTAGCTTTGCCTTAAAAACACATTCGAAAGAGAATCACACGCTTCATACTCTCTTCGGGTTTTTTTAACCTCGAACTATTCCATGGCCTCAAGAAATGCTCCTTCCATTTCCAAGTGCCATTCCCACGCAAACCCACCACCACCAACACCATCACGTACGTGCTTGTGCTCACCCACCACGCATCCTGGCTCGTTCCGGTGCAGCATGCACAAGAAGCCCCACCGAGCGGTGGCTCGACCAGTGCCTCGGAGCCCCTCCAACCCTCACGATCATCGCTGGGAGTCATCTGTGGCTGCCAAAGTTAATTCATTGAAGGCAATTCTCCTGCAGATTATTAAGCCCTCTAGCCACGATCTTCATAGGAGGAAGACGTTCCAGCCAAAGCCTTCTCGGTTTTGTTTGATGAACGGCAATAGGGATGCAGTTGCAGTTTCTTGATCACAAATTAGTTCTATGGTTTCTGTTCTGTTTGCTGTTATATGTGTATACGAGGGAATCTCTTTGTTCCCCTTCTTCTTCTTCTTCTTTCTTTTTTTTTTTTTGTTGATAAGAAACAGGGTATCTGAGGATATGTGTACATAAGGTTTTGCATATGTGGTATAGTGGAAATGACAAGACATCACAGTTTTGATTTGGATGTTTGTAATGGAAGAATTACCTTGAAGTAGATTTTGTAGATGCTTCAGATAATATGTTAATTCTGATGACATTTCTCATTTTTATTTTCCTTTTCACTTGTTGTGCAATACATGATGCTTTTAACTTAAATCTTTTTAATTTAATGTAATTTCTGCAGGACTGAAAATTTTCTGTTGCAGTTGTCATGAATGTCATTATATTTTTGCCCATGACCTCGGTTTGCATCAAAATAGATTGGATATCTCTTGTAATTTGTATAAGAAACCACTTTACTTGGTATTGTTCGTCAAAGCAATTAAAGAAAGAATATGTTTGTTTAGAACAATTTTAACTTTTCATTTACTCACTTTCTGCAACCATTTAAGATTGAGCCAAGTGGCCATCTTTCTTCTTGTCTTTCCAACAAAATATTTCCAATTCTTTTGGCAAATTGTTTCAACAATTGCTACTGAGATTGGAAATGTTACACTACCACGATACCTGCTGAATCAACAAAAAAGAAAAAGAGCAAAACTGAACATTGATTACAGTTGGCAGACATTTATATATAATTAGTTCATATAGGTGGTGTCGTGGTGAATAAGATCATCATTAGTATTTAATTGGAATGATCAACTAACATTATTGGTGAAAGTAGCCACCTAATTTACTTTCCTCAAGACAAAGTAGAGGTCATCTCTAATGACAGTGACACAGCTCTGTTATATTAATGCAGAAGCGCCTTCACGCTCATTCCTTTTCATGCACATATAACAAACAGAAAATGTAGAAATATTCACATCAAATAGAATCAGATGCAGGCTGAAATTATATATAATTATAAAAATTGAATGTGATCGAGGATAAAATTACAATTATTATATATTATATATGCCAACTTGCACTGTGAATATTTTATGTTGTCACTTGTCCAAGTTTTACTCTTTTGTTATCTATGTGTTGGCCAAACAACTAAAAAGTTGTACTTGGTATTAAAAGTAAATAAGAAATATTTTGTTAGTATATTTTCGAAGGTTAGGTACTATAATTCTAACCTAAAGCCTCTGTTCCATACTTCACTCAAGGACTTAATTTTCAACGCACTCATAATTCACACCATTTCCACAATGGCAAGTGATTCTTATTATAATCATCGTTTAGAAGAGTATTTATTAGATGGTAAGTATGATGTTGAGGCATGGGAGCCACTACTTAATTTCTCAGAGTGTGACAAATTAAATATCCTCGTTGTATGATGGAAAGCACGAATTTCTTTTTCTCGTTTTTAACATTGTCTTTTGGGTCTGCAAAGAGAGGCTTCCTTCTCTTTCATGAAGAAGATTCGCAGATCAGAGAATTAAAATACTTGAATTGAAGGATCCAATGAGATATGAACACAGAAGAACTTTGACACTTCACCTTGGAAAGATGCATCCCTAGCCCGCTAGCCGGCAACTCCCTCAATTATGGGACTTCAAGTTATATTTTATGTTTGGATTAAAAAAATAAAGAAAAATTTAAAAATGTATTTTAAATATTTAAAATTTAAAATTTTACAATAAAATTTAAAATATTTAAAATACATTTTTTATTTTTCTTTATTTTTTTCAGTCAAATTATACCCTCAATTTCCAAACTTCTTGCATGTTCCACCACCCTTTGTTGTAAAGTAGAGCATGGTATTATGACCATTTCACATCGCACATAACTTTTCAAGGTTCATTTTCAAATTCAATATCATTTATTTATGGACAATATTATTTATATACTTTTTTATTTACATATTTTTTTTATACTTTTTTTATGAAAAAAGAAAAAAAAGATTATTTTTTATCTTTCTCTTTTAATTTTTCTCATAACGAAAAAGTATAAAAAAAATGTAAATAAAAGAGTGTAAGAATAATATTTTCTTTTACTAAAATACACAAGCGAAGGTCACTGTGCCCAAGTGCTTGTTGTGTCTATAGACTCTATACATAAAATCCAAATAAGAGTCACTACTCAGTGCGATAAAATCATTATCATGGTACGTAATTGAGTGGAGATCACTAGTCGTGGGAAAGGTTTTCGTGAAAATGACCATTCACCACCAAATTCAAACATGATTATCCCTAAATGAAAGTTGGATATTTATTGAAAAATATTTTCATCATTCCTTTTTTAGTATAATTGCAAGTAGTCACGCTCAAGTAGTGCCAGTGAGTAAAAAATTGAGAATACTATATAACTAATATTTTAAAAAAATAAATGTGTAAATTTATTAAATTGTATACTAATTTGTGAAAAAGAAATTTATTAGAATATTGGATAAATTAAAAAAAACATAAATAAGTGTAAAAATATAATAATTTAAGAAATTGTTTGTATAACACTATTTACAAATTAATTAGAAGTTGTAAGTTAAAGTTTTAATGACTAATTTTTAATGTAATAAAAAATAAATAAACGTGTGCTTCAATACGAGAAGCTTTGTTTTTTCTATCACCACGAGGGATTTACAAATTTTCAACAAAAAGTTACATGATTTTCCATCGAATGATATTTTTCTTTGGTACAAATTTCTTCACATTATTTAATATACACTAAATAATGTAAAACAAAATATTTCTCTTTATTTACTTTTTCATTCTATATATAACTGTGATGAAAGAAAAAGGTTGCGGTAAAAAATTTGGTCATGGCAAAAAATCATTGACCAATTTTGTCTTTAAATTATTATTATTATTATACTTTTAACCCTTTTATTTATAAAAGGGAAATAGCCTCCTAATTTTATTTTTTTCTTTTTTGGTGATATCCTATTTTTATCTGTACGAAGCTTAAGAATAATATGCAAAGTGGTCCCCGAAACTCGAGACCTGTAAGCAAACGCAATTGGAGGGACAATTCGAAAATAGGATTGGAATCATTGTTGTCTGGACAAATGCGGTCCAGTCCGTGACTTTGGCAAATTGGACATCCAGTGAATTATGATTTAATCTTAGTTAGATTTACGATAAAATCATTATAAACTAATAAAAATAAATTGAACTAGTTAAATTAGTCGTATTTTATTTTTTAAAAATAATTTAAATTTTTTTCATATTTTATTAATATTTTTATATTATTACACATAAATTATTTTTTAACGTTATCTATGACAAATCGATTTAACTGCTTGAATTTAAAATGAAAGTACGGTTCATTATTTTCTTACTAATCCTGTTTTAACTGCATTTGTAATTGCTTTAAAGTAATCTAACAGTTAATCAACATACACAATATATATTGGTCGAGGATTAATCTCCCATAAGATTTATGTTTAGGTTTGAATCCTTATTTTCCCAATATATATTTCTTGACAGTTGATAATTGGCTGAGAAATAATCCATTATTTGCTGGGCAATCACTCTCGGATGCAAACAATTGACCTGCGCCACATAATATCAGACAGTTTTTCCGGGTAGGAATATAAGAATGGCAGAGTGAAAGATGAGAATTAAGAAGGGACTTATTCCTATTCCAAAGTGGAGGCAACTGAAGCTTTAATAAGTTTTGTTGACCCGTGATGCACAACTAGTTGAAGTTTCTGCATTGAAGTTTCAATTTTCTAGCCCATATACTTAACTTAATTGTTGTTGCTTTTACTTGATCGTCCTTAATTATTAACCACATTAAAGAAAATATAATATAGCAGCGGTGAGTTTTCATGAAACAACTTAATTATGCTTTTAACAAAGAGCAATGCTTTCAAGTTGCTTAGATTTGCTAATTAATGATGCAGATATCATGGCAATCTATATTCATATTGAAAATATATATATATATATATATATATATATATATAGTCAAAATGGGTGGACATTCTGCAAATACGTAGATGAACGAGTAATGAATTATTAATGTTTCCCTGACATTCAGGTGTGGAAGCAGGTGGTGGCAAGCTCACACGTGGTGGGAATTATATAAAATTCCTGTGTCTTTCAGTTTATTAATGATTGTTTTTGTTTGGCCACAAGACCTCAATATAGAAGCAAGCTTTTGTGTAGAGGAACAAAACGTATCGATATTTTAGATCAAATCATAGTGTGTGTATATATATATATATATATATATATGGGGGTGTATGTGGTTATGATTTTGGTTTTGAATTGGTTCAGAAGCGCCAGTAATGATTGACCATTTACTTTGGTACTGAAAGTGGACGACTCATGTTGTGCAACAGACAAACAGAAACCTAAGGACGATGACCAGTCACCACCCACTTCAGCAAGCAATATGGCTCATATGGATTTTATTTTATTTTTTTTAACTTAGGAAACAAGAGATATATGGGAGCATATATATATATATTTTAATCTGCTTAATTATTCAAAACTTATCTGAAAAGGTTTTTTTTTTATTTATAATTAGGACACAAAAATTTAAATTTAATATCTCCTGCAAATTATACGAATACTTTTTGTTACCACTCTTAGTGATTTTCTAAAAAGATTTTCCTAGTAACTAATTAACAAAATTGCAATGAATTATATATTATATAAGGTTGATCTTATAATTAAAATTTCCTTAATTTCCATTGTTATCTGTTATTCTATTCTTTATATTTTCCAGGAAAAAAAAAAGAAAATATCATTTTCTCTTCGATTTTGTTTTCTTTATGTGGCTCATAAATGTTAAAATGCGTAATTTGGAGTAAATTTGGATTCGTTTTCACTCAAACAACTTTCCATGGCAATTGATACCATCTCCAAAAAGTTGGCTTGTCTGTTAGGCGTAAGCTTTACTTTGTTTATTCTTCTTAAATTGTTTGATTTGAAATATCTTCTTCCTTCTTCTTCCTACTTAAGCTTTACTTTGTTTCTTATATTTTCTTCTTTGGTTGGAACTTCTGGAATATTATTAATATCTACTAGCAGTGCACTAGGACATGGTATACAATAAGATTTGTATACCATTACGCAACCCAACATACAACTTTCATCCACAAAACACCCACACGCACGCATACCGTTAGATATTTTTTTATATCTCCTTCTTCGTCTTTTTCTTTATCAAATAATAATTTATATTCTCCTGACTGAGGAGTTGATTCTTACATCGTCAGAGCTAGAAAGGAAGACTACACTTGAAGTTAACTAAAACAGAATTTCAATGAAGGTTATAATTTCTACTAAATAAACTAAGCAAGTAAAATCAAATATAAAACGGAAGTCGATACGTTTGTGTCATTTTTGTTGAAATGTAACGCTATATACAGTGAAAGAATCGCTTGGCCCACTGCCACTGACTTTTGGGAAAGTGGGGTTAGGGGCCAATTTGATGTGGACTTTTCCACTGATGAATAATGATAAAGAGATTAGGTAAACAGCATGGATTTGCAGAGACGCACCCCCCATAAGTGCCGTAGTTTAGTAAAAAATACTGTATATGCAGCTTATCTCTTCCGTTGACTTCATGCTATACTGCATTAAGCTGGTTTAGGATAAACATTCATTTGTGTTTCCTTTTTCGTCAGCCCAGCTTTCCAGAATTTTATGATCCCTATCCAACTGACAGTGATTTTGCCTGTTGAATTAGATTTAAAAACAAAATATAAAACTTGACAATCTTACAAACTAGACAGCGTATAATAGGTACCAAAAAAATTTTGCATTTTTTTTATTGGCTAATTAAAGGTATTGAGCTCATGTACTTTAAAGACAGTGGCTTGTTTCTCCTAATATTCAGCCTACTGAAAAAAAAAACGACAACCTTATAGCTATCATAAGGTTATCAATTTTGGTAATATCATTGGATTTTCTACGCTAAAATATGAATGATTATCATTCAAAATGCATAGTATATACTTTACACGACGCCGTGACTGGGAGATGCCTTTGACAATTGGATTCATGCAATGATTGTGAATGCAACTTAGACTTCAACTCCATTAATATATAAAGGAGCAGCCTTTGTACGCCATGCTTCTAATAAAAATAACCCACTCTTCTAAATTGATGACTGAACATGTGTACAGATAATTTCTAGTATTACCCCCAAAAAAAAATCCACGCAAAACCCGTGTTTAGGTTCAAAGACTACAATTTTATAAGGTTTTGTTCACGACTCTGCTGTACACTAAACTAACTAAAATACGTCTAATTTTAATATTTTTATTGGCACGTAATGCGACTTTGGCAAAGGCCTAGCCACCCAAATGAATCTGTGGCCTCGATAGTCACTAGTCAGTGCTCACCTTCGCAACACAGTCACACTGCCGTGGGAACTACGTGTCGTTCTTGTTTTGTAGTCCTTTTTTATTTTTTTTTCTTTGACAATCTTCCAAAGGGAACGAAGGGGGGGGGGGGTCTATATATGACTGGAGGGGAGGGGCGCTTTCGGTGTCATATCATGCAGCTAGCTAGGCTTGATGTGAATATATAAGCTTTCCCTCACCGACTCTAACATTGCAATTCAGCAGTTTGCAAAGTAAATATCTGGTGGCAAGGCTCCAACGTGCAACTGATTCATTCATTAAATAAGAGCCACCCATGTGTCCTCTTAATATCAAACCCTTCTTTTGGTGGAGGAGGGTTGCCTTTGCCTAGGGAGGGTCTTACCTTGGTTTCATTAATTATAAGAATGTTTCAAACATAAAGCAAATCGGATGACTTGAACTTTTTGGAAGTTCATTCCTAAATTGAAAACTCACAAGTCACAGGATGTGAGGGCCTAGTAAAAAATAGGGAATTAAATTGTTCTCACTAATTTAAACAAAGAGAAAAAAATCAAAGATACGAAATTGTCTGCCATCTTCTTTATTAGAGTGTTTTTTTTCTCCCTCACTTTATCCTTCTTTAATGAAGTAGTTTCGATGCGTGTTTTGGTATATGAATAATTAGTTCTCAAGCCTACTTGAATCCTTGGCCCTGTTCCATAGTAATTAATAAGAAATATAAACTCAAAAAAGAAATTATATGGCTAATTTTGTTCTCTCTCTTTAGGTTTGGATCATAGTGAACCAAGACAATGGATAGGTTGTTTGAAATTTATGCAAATATGCCCTCCTGAAATAATCAGTTTTCTCTTTAAATTGCTGGTTCAGCTCAAGGTGATGCACTATGCTTTTAAATTCTTGTATATAGCTAGTCTTGTGGGTCTTGACGAGGCTTTCTGCATTTTCTTTTTTCTTTCTGTCACTTATATGAATAAATGTGTGCTGCCCAATAAATCATGTGTTTGGTTGCTGAGAGCTTAGAGTCTAGTTCTGAGAGAACTTTTTCTGAGAATAATGTTTGTATATTATGGTTCATGGTTTCATCTATTTGCTTAATAATTTTTAGTTAACAGGATATAGTGATAGCTGATAACAGCCTGATACAATCAAGGGTTTCTGAAAATTTCTCTTGTTTTATTTCCTGAGATTGAATTTGAATTAATGGATAATCATGAAGGAATCACAAACACTTTAAAATTAAATCCTTAAAATTAATGTCCTATACTAATGTTAATTTATATTTCAAATTGAATACTCTTGAACACGATTGATCAATACTAGTAGTTCTGCATCTTAGAATTTATTTTCTTTTATTTTTGTGTCAATATGGATGGAATATTATAAAAATTGAATAAATAATAGTCTTTATTATGTTCATAATATGACCGATGCTGACTTTTAAAATTTTAGTGTATTAATTTACTTTAATTTTGTTTAAAATTTGTACTATAAATGATTATGTAGTAATGTTTACATTTTAAATGCATACGCTCATGTTAATTTGTATTTTTATTTTAAATATATATTTAAAATTTGTATTATGCTAATTTGATATTAATTTTATATATTATATGCTAAGCATCATACGTATTTTTTTTTTTAAAAGTTATCATATAATACCCGTATCTTGTGTTTTACTCATGCTTCCTAGGTAATATTCAGAAGTCGGATTTGTATGATTATCTTAGCAATATACAATGTTAATATGTCTTTAAATTAAACCTGGACACTTGCTGAAATTATCAATTTTTAGTGTTGATTTTTGTGTTATGGCTATGATTTAGTCGAGACCATCGGATGGTCCGTGGTAATTACATGTTTTTTAGATGTGAGGGGTGATTGTTAACTATGGTTAATGTATTATTACTAATAAAAGAAATATACTATATATGTTATTTGCACATGAAATTCAGTTTAAACAAAAAAGAAGTAATTTCCAAGTATAACGTAACAAATTATATAAATCAACTTGTGAAAAATTATTTTTTTGATTACATCGATAAATAGATGACTCAAATCTTCATCAAACATATCTAGAAAAAGAAAAACTATTAATCTAAATTTTTATCTATTCATTTGCTAAGAATTGACTTAAAGCATAAAGTGAAAAGGAATAGATAGAACGGAAAGCCATGATGGTTGATGAATCCATTTCCTACCTGGTTAGTATCAAACTGTTAATTAACTCTGACAAATTGGCACCTTGCACGTGTGCCTGCTAATACCACAGCTCCATCTCGTCCGTTATTTCCCTTTTTTAATTTTTTTCCTTTTGTTTTTCCCTAGAAAAAGGAAAGAAAATCTGAGCGAGTGTGGAGGGTAATTTGGTCACGTAAAAGTGGCACCGGCTAAAGGCATAGTACGTGACAGAGAGAGGGAGTGGCTATGACTATGAGGGAGGGAACCCGAAAAAAAGGTGTCAGTGGATTTAAAACGGTACGATACTCTTTGTCGTTTCTTTTTTTAAAAAATTTAATAGTTATGGATAAGGCCGGTCGCAGCCCACAGCTTTGTGAAACTGGACGCCGTTGGATCATAATTCAGAGGGCACAACGTCCTCCATTCTTAACCATTCAGGTTAACTAATCGAACTCAATCCAACGGCTTTGGTTAAAACTTTAAAGCCCCTACAACCGTCATATTTCACTTATGTATTTGTCCCCCTACATTTTACTTGCATTACCGCTCCTATATTATCAGTAACCGGCTACCTCTGCATTTTCTTTCTTTTTCTTTTCATAAACAGTTTATTTTGTGATATTATTAACTTTGTGATTTTTTCTCATTTGAAGGTCATAAAACTTGGAAACAAGTTAAATGCACAAACTTTGTGAAGAAAATGATCTCTAGACAAGGACGCGTTTAAATGATATTATATACACGCAAATAAAAGGAGGAATGTAGGGGCCATAAATGCAATACCACGAAGTAAATACCCGAAACAGAAAATATCACGAATCTTACCACGCTCTCACTCTCTCTCTCTCTCTCTCATTCTCTAACTCTTTCTCTGCCATTCATTCCTGCAAACTCCTATATATACATAGCTCGAGGACAACTAGGTTTGCCGAACTAGAGGGCCGATTCCGGCTTAAAAAAAAAAAATTTCCTTCTCTTTCCTCTCTCTCTCTCTCTCTCTCTCGATCGAGTTTCGTTCTCTGTCTACTTTGCAAAAAAAGATAAAAATGGCGGCATGTTCTAGAAAATCAAGAGGACCAGTACTCCGATCACTCTCGCCTTCCGGCAGATTCTGCAATTCTCCGTCCCCTTCCTATTCTTCCTCAGCCTTTGCATCTTCAACCTCAAGTTTCTCCTCTCGCTCCACCACCTTCTTTCACAGATCTATCTCCCCGACACATGTCAACCTCTGCGGCTCCTCCCCCTCCGTTCGCTTCTCCCTCAACCGTTCCATCTCTCCCAACCGCTCCATTTCCGTCGTCCCCCGCGCCGCCGCCAACACTAGCCAGGTGGTCAAGAAACCGAGCCATCAGAAGCGAATTTGCATGTGCTCGCCCACCAAGCACCCTGGCTCCTTCCGCTGCAGCCTTCACAAGAGCTTCGGCGGCTCCCATTCCCACTCGGTGGCGCCGTACTCGCCTAACAGGCTCAACGAGCGTAGATCGGCTATGACGAACTCGCTCGTCAGAATTCGCGGCGTGGAGGGTGATTTGGTGAAAAGAGCATTGTCAGCGTTGATTCGGCCGTCGTCGCATCAGCAGCGCAGGAGAGCCGACTTCCAGCCGAGACCAAGCAGGCTCTCGGTTATGTCTAAAGCGGAAGATTCATGAGGTGCGATTTAAGTTCGTTGATCATTCAACCCTTCCATTTCTCGACCCTACTGTCAGTTATCGGACGAGGAAGAAGAGACATCGAACTCCGACCACCGTGCAGGGTGGCGTCGCCAGCGGATTCCGGCGAAACGGTTAGAGATCTGACCCCAGCGCGGGCGATTCGGATATCTAATCGAGGATTAATGACATGCTTCGTCTGTGTGTGTGTGTGTGTGTGTGTGTGTGTAGAACATATATTAACCAGTGGCTGCCATTGACGGCGATTCTTGGAGCTTCTGGACCTAATTTCATGAAAACAATTTTGATTAAAACATATTAATTAATCCTCACTTAAAATTCAAAATAAGTTCAGTCAGAATTTGGTTTATCTGAAATCTTCCTGTTCGTCGTTCAATTGCTCAGTGGCGCTTCTCTTTCTTTCTCTCAATCTCTCGTCTTTCACCTCATCGTTACCTTTGTCGTAAACTTCTCCCCGGTGCGTGTTCCGTCGACATTTATCTTATAATATATTTAAAATATTTTAAAAATCTTTAAAATATATTATAAAATTAATTAATATTTTAATTAATAAAATAATTTAAGATTTGTATTATATTTTATTTTATTATATTTTTTATTTTTTTATTTGATTAAGATTATTAGAATATAAATAAAGATTAATATTTTATTTTTTTATAATATATCAATTATATCTCTTTCATATTAATTTAAATATTATTATTTAATTTTTATTTTACCATCTTTTTTCTTTTTATCTAAATTTTATAATTTTAATATAGTATCAGAGTGGTACCATCTACCTTAAGAGTGTCCATACTTTCTACTGTGTCGAGTTTTCGAATTCTATAAAACTCTTTTGTAAATTCTTTTTTATTATTTTTTTAACCTATTTTCTCATTTATTTTTTTTTATTTTTTATTGTTTGGCTCTTTTTTAATATTAAAATAATATTGAGGGGGAATGATAATGATAGTGGTGACTTTTCAATACTAGTGTTCGTGATATTATCTTCCTATCGACGATCATTCCAATGGTGATTTCTTTTCCACTGATGAATCATACTAGTGGTGAACTTCTTTCTCACTGATGAGTCATATCAGTTTTGACATCTTTTTAATACTAATATTTATCATGTTATTCTCTTTTCATCGACGATCATTTCGATGGTGATTTTTTTCTCACTTATAATTCATATCAGTTGTGACATCTTTTCAATACTTGTATTTGTGATGTTATTCTCTTCCCATTTTTTAGGTCTGTTATCTAATCAAACAGAACCCTAAAATTCTTTATTATCATGTAGGCTGACAATAATTTCTTATTGAGTTATCTTTTCAGTAATATTCATCTCTTTAGCGTTCCTAACATTCTGAGTTGTGTTTTAATCATGAAATCTATTTTATATTTATGTTATTTAATTAAAATATTTATTTATAACAAGCTTAAAGCTTAGTAAGCTTTAACTTGAGTGGGGTTGTTATAATATATTTAGAATATCTTTAAAAGATTTTTAAAATATATTGTATAATCAATTAATGTTCTAATTGATGAAATAATTTAGAAGTCATATCATAATTTTATTATATTTTTTATTTATTTTTTTATTTGACTAGGATTATTAGAATATAAATAAAAATTAATACTTTATCTTTTATAATACATAAATCACATCTCTTTTATATTAATTTAAATATAATTATTTACTCTTCATTTTATTTTTTTTCTTCTCTCTACTTAAACTCTATAATTTCAACAATCTTATTAAGCCTCAGTCGTATCTGCAGTGTATTTCGTGTATTTCCTTTCGTAATTGTTGGTATTTCTCTGTATTTGGTCGCTTGTGTGAGTGAGATACGTTTCCCCCTCCGTATTGCTTTTTTATAGATAATTTATCTTTATATTTTTATTTTGTCTTTGGCTATTATAACTAATTATTATTCGCGTTTGTTTTGCAGGGATTTTTTTATTTTCTTGGTGGTGATGAGATATGTTGGGGAGCACAAAGAAATATGGACATGATAAAAAGTTGGAGCTGGACCCAGAAGCAACAATGGCAATTAGCTGCACCCCATTCCCATTTGCGAGAGACTGGGTGGATGGGGGAGGTGACCTTATCTTATGAATAGAGAGGTCGTGGAATCTGACATGACATCAACCATGGGGTAGAAAATGACAGAACCTCAAGAAAAAGAAAATTAATTAAATATATCACATAATGCAATTGCAAATTTAAGGTATGAATAAGATTGAATTTGTATAAGAATAGATTCAAAATATGAGAAACCAAATTAATTTCAAAAGGAATAGAAAACTAAATTTGTAGATTTATAAAAAGGAAACAACAATATTTTTTTCCCAATTTTCTGGCAGTTAGCAATATAAGAAAATGAAAATTTTAAAATTTAAAATTTAAAAAGTGAGTGAATAGTTCCCAAATAAAGTTAATGAATTTCTAAATATATGAATCACCAAAAAAGAAAAACAAATAAATGAGAATCTTATAGTTTCTCTTATTAGTTGTATTTTTATTTAATTAGTAGTGTAATTATATTTTCTTTGCTAGCTTGGGTGGACAAAATATAACTTGACAAAAAATGTTTAAATGACATCAATTATATTTACATAGAAATAACGCTAAAGCTATATATGGATTATATTTATATTCAAGTATAATCGATTCCATTTAAATTATTTGGTAAAGTTTAAATTTTATTCACTTTGATGTCATTATTTTTTATTGACTTATGGTGTGTCTGATAAAACTGAAAAATTTTAGTATTGGAAATTCAATATTAAATTTCAAGTGTTAAAAATTAAGTTTGAAATTATATATAGTATTCGAATTTTTTTGGGTAACTGCTGAAATAGTATTATAAAAATTATTAGTATTTAATAGTATAAATAAGTTTGTTGAAATGAAACTATTTTCATTTTAATGATTTAAATAAGGAAACAATTTGCTAATGAATACATTTAGCTGCCTCATGTTCAATGCTTTTAGCACTTTTTCACGTAATTTTATTATTGACATATATTAAAAAATATTTATTAAATCAATTTTAGTGTTTCTTTTTTTTTTGTTTTAATACTGAATTAAGTTTTTAATTATGTCATTTGTTTAAGTTATTAGAGTGAACGAGTGGTGAAACTTTTGAGTAGTATATAAAATATCATAAATTCAAATTAACTTTTATATTACTATTATGCCCAAAAAAATGTCATTTGTCTATATAAAATATATAAATTGTTTATATGAAAACCTCTCTAATTAAACTTAGATGAAAAGGAAATAAAAAACCTTTAGCCTACTAGCAAAGGTACCGTTAATTGTATTGGATGTACTCAAAAGGATATTTGAGGGGGTTTACAAAGTAATTAAGGAGGTGGTTTAAGCATGTATTAACTATTAAATAATACTTACAAATTTTAATTTATCTTTACGTAATAGTTGATTCAAAAATATTATTATTATATTATAAAAAGAAACATTAATTAAAGAGTAATGCTAAATAACAAATAATCACTAATAATAATACTAAAAACACCTCCTTATTATCAATGGTATGATACACTGGGTTTTGAGATTTCAACTTCAACTTTTGGGTTGTTAGTACTTTCAAAAATAGATTTATTTATTTTAATTACAAATTTAAGTTTTCCCAAGATTGTATATGTAATAAATAAAGAGTTTAAATTTTATTTATTATTAACATAAAAAATTTAATATTACAAGTGAGAAATTGTAGTATTATTAATTTATATTATTTATAAAGAAAATTATCAGGTTTAATATATATTTTTTGATTTCTTAAAATTTCATTATTATTAAAAAATGCAAAATCAAAACAAAGGAAACAACATGTAAATTTATACTACTAACATGTGTTAGTTTAAATAAAAGTAACTTGACTCTCTTAAATATCATATTCGAGATTCGATCATTGACAAATATGAATGAAGTATGCTATATTAGGGTGCACCAAAACAAAAAAAAGTAAATTTATACTTCTATATACTCATTCACTAAATAATTACTAATAATTTTAAACTTTAGTAACTTGTTCTCATTTAAATCCTTGCCAACTAAACATATAAATTTAAGAAGCAATTAGATTAGTTTATAAATTTTTTTACATATATATATATATATATATATAATTTATTAATAGTACAAAATTTTTATAATAATATTAAAATATAAAAAATCAAATTCATAAATAAAAGGCAGCAGTCTACCTTAGGAATATTGTGGAAGGAACTCTGACGTCCTAAGTGTGATAAGGGTAGGGTACGGGGAAAATGGCCCTTGAGGCACGCAAGGGTCTCTTCTCTTGAGATTATACGCAAATGCAAGCCAGCAACGCCAAACGAAATTCCCACGATCGCTCTTAATCGAGCATTCAAACGGGTAAGGGTCTGATGGATACCCGCCTCGTCTACTCAGTATTTTAAAAATTAGTTTGATTGAATCGGTTGAACTATTGATTAGGCACTGAGTTAGTATAGTTGAGACTTTAAAATTGTTCTAGCGATTTATCAACTTAAAAATTGTTTCATCCATTCAAAAATTGATTTAGCTTTCTAAAAATTGATTTGGAAAAAAAAATGATCAATGTTTAACAAAACTAAATTTTGGAACATGAAATTAATTAGGTTAAACGTATATAAGCTGAGTTGTTAATGTATTATTTGAATAGTTTATCTTATTTATTTTACATGTATTTATGATGTTATCCAATTTAAATACTGATTTAACTAGTTAAATTATATATGAACCACTATGCTCTTTAATTTGTTAGATGAACCGATTTTTTAAATATTGTGTGGAATAAGTTTGGATGGCAGAAATTTGTTATCCGAATACAAATATAATAAATTTACATATGTCACACACAAATATAAGAAAAATGAAGATAGTTCTACACTTTTTTGTGATATAAAAATTATTATTTAACTAGATGGTTTAAATGAAATTTACGTAAGATATTTGAGTCTTGTTTTTTTGTCATCAATAAGATATTTGAGTCTACATCATAGTTATATAATTCAAATTAGAGGTTAACTCAGTTAGAGAGTCGAATTACCGAATCAGTAATTGAATTGAAAAATTTGCATAAAAAATAAATTAAAAAAATTTATTATATAAAAAAATTATTTATATTTTTATTATAACATAATTTAATTATAATATTTAAAGAATATATAATTGAACATTATATTTTAATATAATAAATAAATATATTTTTAATTAATAAATAGTATAAATTAAGTTATTTTTTAAATATTTTTAAAAAATAATATAAATCTAATAATTCTGTCTAAATTTATTTATTTATTACTTCTTTTATTAATATAAAATAAAAAAATATTAAAAAAATTAAAAAAAATTTATAATAAAATATATATTATGTCTAGGTCTATTAGATGGGTCAAACAGGTCATGATGGTCGAATCAAGTTAGTCGAGCAATCTGACCAAGCAGGTCGAGCTGTCAGATTGAACGAGTTATTTGAGTGAAGTGGATCAAAGTGAGTTAATAAAAAAAAATTTTAAATCTCAACTGAATTGATTTAATGACTAATTTACGAGTTTTTGAATCGAACATCGGTCCGATAATAATTTACTTGGCCAAATGGGTATGACATGAGTGCGACCTTTTTTCTTTTTTTGTTTGGATTTGGCCATTTGAGTAGTGAAGCGACCGTTGATTCGTACTTTCAACAGTTATAGCTTTAACTTATCTTTAAAAAAATAGGGTTGGTTTGGGATACATTACAATTATACTTATTGCATCGTAAAGTATTGTGCAATATTATATTTTATATATTTATATCTTGATATTTTAATATTTATAAATTTAAAAATATATTTTTTAAATAGAATTAATTATTATATTTTAGTAAATATGTATTTTTTAAAATATATATATTTTTAATTATTAAATACAAAAATATCAAGATATAAATGAATTAAATACAATTTTATATTAGACTCTAAGAATATGTAATGATTTTGTGTTAAAAGAAATACTTATATACACATAAACTTAGCTAAGAATTTTTGTTACTAGTAAAACCCACTCTCTCCAATTTACGAAAACATATGTAAGACAATATATAAAGGCACCGAGGTGAGGAATGACACATGCACTAAGAGAACAATAATCCCCATGTTTCAATTTTAATTTCTGTGGGGCAGATGAGGGCCTTTTAGACAAACTTGCAGTTGCAGTGCAGGTGTAAGGAGGATAAGCAGATAAGGTTGATGAGCTCGCGAAAGCGACTTGTGTGTGGGTGCCTATTTTTTTCCGTATATGGATTCATCTCATTTGTCATGTCTTTCTAGCTAATTGAATATCGGCTGTGTGTATGAAGAAATTTTTTAGTTGGAATGATATATCAATGACACTTTATTTAATAATTAATACGTGTTAAGTTTAATAAGTTATATAATAAATTTATATTATTTTTTAAAAAATTAATAATATTTATTAATTATTAAATAAAATATTTAAAATATAACAAGTCCAAAACAATCCACTGTTTGAGGGCCTTTTAATACGTATTTAAAAACTTCTCGTGAATACATACCTGTCGATACTCCCAATGAATATATATTAGGGTATAGTCATCATGATCATCTTTACTGGTTCCACCACAGCATCATTTTCAACTCAAATTAATCTTCAATATCAATTATAGCCAATTATACCATGTCTTACAAATTACGTCAAACTGGGAGAAGAGAAATCATAGCTGAGAAATATATGTCCAGATGTATTAATTAACATTATTGGGCTTGTTGGGTGAACTGCATAATCTTGACTATATTTTTTGTCTCCTTGTTTATGGTCGAAACTGAGAGGGAACATAAGCTGTTTAGAACGACCCACGTGAAGGAGAGGATCAGGTAATTGGGCGGCCATGATTGATAAAATTGAAGTTTCAGTTTCAGTACCTTCCCCGCAATCCCAAGTATCTGAGCCATATATATATCTGATTACTTTATCTGAGCCAGAGTGGGGAGCCTTAGCCTTGTCATTTGGTCACTCAAACAGAGCACTGGGTTGTTTACTTAGGTAGTAGAGAGGTCCACCTCTCGCCTGAGGTAAAGATTCTAATTTCTAACCCAAGAAGCACTAATTACCAGACCAATTATGAGAACTTCTCGTGGTATCCTTTGTCAGCAAGGCACGCACTTCAAAACGCCAAGCCAATATATCACCACGAACTCCATGCTAGCTCTTGTACAATGATTGTATTGTAGGTTCATGCTTCAAAGCTTGATGGGCTGCACCTGCTGATAAATTTGCTGTGACACGAAACTGATCAGCAATCTGGAATTCTGTATTGATGCTTTGACTGGAAGGCTTAATTTCCATTCCACGAAGGAGACTCCTTCGTGTCATAAATCTGAATACAGAGATTCGGTGTTGGTGTGATTTGAAAATGAACCCATAAAATAATAAACAGATAAATTTTGGGTTTGATCTGAGGAAGTTTGCGAAACAATTAATGGTAGGGTGGGTCCTCCTGCTTGTGGATAGGTGGGTCCTTGTGTGTACACTATAGTCTTTGGGAGCTCAGGCTTCATGGGGTTCTTTCTGTGACAAGAACCTGTGCATGTGCCAATTCTATGGGGTGTTTATGATGACGATGGTGCTTCTGGTGTCTGTATTAGCTTGTGTTTGCAGAGTATAAAAGAGATAAGGATAACAGCAATTTTTTTTTTTTCGTCAAAGCAGTTAGTGCTCATAGTATTTTGTATAAGTTGGCAGTGAGTCTGAAGGAATTGCCATCCTTTTGTCCATTCGCGGAGGAACTGGTTTTCGGGACCAAAGTCTTGTGAATTTTATTAGATGCATTCTCTGACAAAAGTGGTACTTCTAAGTCATATAATCGATTAGGGTTTTAACAGTGGGCATTTTCAATTCAATGGATCTTTTCTTGGAACATTTTTTTTTTATTACTATCTGATTTTTCTGTACCTAATTATAGACTTTGAGATTCGGAAAACCTAAAAATATGCTATCTAATTGATAATTGGATAGGTGATGATGACATTGCATGACTAATTTGAGGACTTTTTTTTTTAAATTTTTAGTCTTCGGAATTATGAAAGTACATCGTTTTCTCTTTCCTTGACTGAATTCTGTGTTGGACTGAATTGGTTAATGTTATCTTCATTCTTAGTTTCATTTTTTTTACGTTGTTCATGTGTCGTCAAGTTGGCTTGTGATGACACATTATGTCATTGAATTTGTTTGTGAAAACAAATACACTTCTCATATAATTCAATATATATTTTTTGATAACTATGAAACCGTGACTTGTAGTCATTTGTTGGTTTTCCCTATCGAGATGATTCAATGAGCTGAGTAATCACCTTGATTACTACTTGGAGAAACAGTTGGCCAGACTATTATAGTAAAGAGTTGTAATTTACTGATTTACGCTTACAGAATGGTAAATTTCGACTTTGTGTGTGGCTAATTTGCTGACTCCAAAGACGCAGGAAAATTAGAATTTGGCATCGGACACATGCATAAATAATGTATTTGTAAATGGTGACAATAAATATACGAGGATGAAGGATGACAAGTGAGATCTGAGAAGGCCTGCTTAGTTTTAATTCAGGCATTGTCCACCTTTTTTTTTTTCTGTCAACTGGCATTGTCCACCTAAAATTATAATTCTAGTATAGAAGTGTCAATTGAATCTATAAATACATAAGTCATCCAATTCATTTATATAAATCTAATCTAATTCATTCAATTATAATAAATAAATTTAATAAATTTAGATAAATAGAATTAATTTTTGTTAATGAATAATTAATGAACTAATCAAAATATTTATTAGATTCAATATATATATATATGAAATATATCAAATAAAAATATTTTTTATTATGAGATATGAGAAGAATAAATTTAAGTTATTAAATTATATATGAATAGTTATGATTAAATCTTATTTAAAGATTATATAATTATATATATATATATATTAAATAATAAAATATATTTAGATATAGAAAAATTTAAATACATCTAATTAAAAATAAATGAATTAAATAATTTAATAAGATTTTAATAAATAATCAATAAATTATTAATTTATTATTTTATATTTCAATTTAAAATTATCAAATCCATCTACTTGCCAGCGTATTCTAGGACGTAGTTGGGCTTCATCTGTGAGTAGACCAACGATAATTAACCTGAAGTTCGTTGGTGCAGTGCATGGAAATAAGGCTTCCCACGTGGTCGTGGCCCAAAATTGAAAGAAAATAAAGTGTGCCATGATAATGATAATGATTAATAAAACATCTTTGACAAAAAAAAAATGATACCTCCATAGTTGTCAGCAGTATCTTACCACGAAAATCCAGTTCTGGTTATCAGAACAGGACGACGATTGTTTCCCTGTTTTTTTTTTTTTCTCGGTAAACATTGTTTCCCTGTTTATAGTTCAACACATTACACATCCGCACATTTAGGCGAGTAGATGGGAAGGGAAATGACATGAAACATCGCGGGCCTCATTGTAGCTTGGCCCGTGATCCAGACCGAAACCCATTATCAAAAGTTTGAAACAAATGGCCTAATGGGTAATTTTTTATAATTAAAATTATTTAATTTTTATGTAACAACTTAAATGAAGATAAAAATGAATGGAAAATGACCGGTTTTTAGTTTGTCGGAAATAGAAATGCTTTATTTTATTTATTTATTTGGTGCTTGGCGTGGGGCGGGCACACCTCCAAGGCTGCAACTAAAATCGTGCTTTAATAGTTAATGCTTCATAGACAGATTCATTCAAATTTCACATCACACGGATTCACGGACAGTGTTCCTTGGTGTGGCAACTTCCCCTCTTTTTTTGTGCCTTTGATTTTGGTGCCAATCAACCGACCTTCCGTTAATTTAATAGTATTTTTTTACTTGGACGAAAAATGCTATTAAGCCCGAATAGTTGATCGATTTTACAAGCACGAGTGACTTGCCATCTTAGGTGGCATGTCCAACTCATCACAGATTTTTCTTTCATCCTCTTCTCGTTCCGTCTCTTTTTCTCCGAAAAATTTTTATTTTCTATTGCCGATTTGTTTCATCGTCAAACATGGTTGTCGCCCATCTTTAAACATGGTCAAACATCATCAAATTTATCTGCTTAATCTCCCACAAATTTATCTCTTTTTCTGATTTACTTCATCGTCAAACATGATTCCATCGTTAAACATCGTCAAATTTACCTGCTTCATCTCCCACAAATTTATCTCTTACTCTATCGTCTTGCCCATCTACTTCATCGTTTAAATAGTTGCTGCTGGTCTTAAAACATGGTCATCCCGCTGACAAGCTTGCCGCAACAAATTTTGCATTCCGTCAACCATTTATCACACCTCCAGATTCAGGATTTTGTGGAAGTATGTTTGTGAAAGTGATTGAATTCATGTTGGTTTGTGTTTGAATCGAATTGGATTTCGCATTTCTCCAAAATAAGGGCAACAACTCCCAAGCCGCATTACACATTTTTAGCACAAGCATTAGAGTTCAGCACTTACACTTCATAGAAACCTGCAGGTTATGGTTGCCAAAAGTCTAAACGGGGTATTTGGAAAGACACAATAAATGTGGGGAGGATTGAGGCAAGCCATCTCAAGCTGGAACAATGGCACTGAGTTCCTAAATTGTGAACTCTAAATTGGAAACAATTTAAAAAAAAAAACAGAAATTAAAAGTGAAGAAACGAAATCTATTTTTGGGTTATAGAAAATTATGACAAAAGAAAGACAGGAGGATTTGAGAAAAAAGAAACAGAGATGAAATATAAAAGTGAAATATCATCTGAAGTTTTGTTTTCCGATTTGAAATGGAAGGGCTCGTTGTTGATGACAACCTTGCTGCCGTCGGCATTGATAAAGTGTCTTCTAAGTTCTGGACAACTGTAGGTCTTGCTAATTTGTTTAAAATTATATTAATTAAATATTAAAAAATAATTAAAGCTTGAACTGCTTTTGCCACCTCACTTTAATAAAGTGCTAAATTGGTTGCCACCTCAGTTGGACTGGCTAAGTTGGGAAATTTATTCTGGTTGCCCTGCAGCTCTCTTTACTGTACATCCTACTTACTTCACACCCAACAAATAAAACAATTATTTTGTTTTTTCAACATGTTATTCTATGAATGATACACGGTTTTATTTGTTTCTTAAACATGTTATTCTACGATACACATTATAAGTACATATTTATTTGTTCATAGTTCTCACCTTCAATAAATTATTATTCTTATTTAATATTTTTATTTTTTTAAATATAAAAACGAGAGAAAAATATCTATGTGCAAATATTATTATCCAAAAACTAAATCATCAGATAACGCTTTGTTGTATTGTTTATTTTTTTTAAGTGAATACTCAAGCCTGTTTTTCTTACTAAACTATTAATATACAATTATGTCAAAACCTATTTTTTAGTATGATTTTAAATTTAATTTTAATATTATCATATAAATTCTTTTTATACTATTATATAATCATATATTATAATATAATTGAATAAATTTTTTACTAATAATAAATATTTAAATAATATATAATTATTATTACAAATTCTTACTTGTAGCATGTCTTTAATTTTACACGGCAGTCATCCTCCTGTAAACTTTATATTATAAGAAGAGGATGTAAAAATAAATAAATAATTTAACAATAATATTTTCTTATGCCCTAAAATTTCACAATTGACAATTGACATTAGAAAGTGGAGTGGAAGCACAAACCAAGTTGGGAAGTGGGAGTCACAAAAGTAAATGCGGAGTTTCACACTATGACACATACCACACACCCACCAACTTACTTTTCTTAGTCTCTCTTCATCGGACCGTCTGCTTCTTCTCCCTCTCTCTCTCTATCTCTATGCATAACATGCCAACCGCATGTATACTCCAACTCTGAATCTTCAGCGGTGCTAGCACTGCACAACACAGTCACAAGCTAAAAGCTCAAATCTTCCAAGCTTAGCGGTGCCCTTCAATAATGACTCTGAAAGGAGGGACCAGACCGCCATGGGTGGGGCTTGGAGCTGCTGTCTGGATTCAAATTGCTTCAGGAAATGGCTCCACCTTCCCACTCTATTCTCACTCTTTGAAATCCGTTCTGGGTTTCAACCAGAGCCAGGTTACCCTGCTTGGTGTCGCCAACGATATAGGCGAGAATGTTGGCCTGCTTCCCGGCTTTGCCTGCAACAAGCTCCCTCCTTGGGTTATCCTTTTGATCGGTGCTCTGGCCTCTTTCCTTGGTTACGGTGTTCTGTGGCTCGCTATGAGTAAGACAGTTGAGTCGCTTCCTTACTGGTTGGTAAGTTCATTTCTTCTACTCTTTTTCTCTATGATATAAAATTATAAATTCCTAGTTGGATTCCTTCAAGACTACTTTTTTTTCAATGCCCTTTTTATTTGATTCATTTACTTTCACGATCAATCAATACGATCTTGTTTCTATAAATTCTGGTGTAGCTTGCTTCTGCACTTCAACTGTATATATGTTATTGTCTTGTGTTTTCTCTTCTTTGATCTGTTAGTTGTCTGAATCGGATTGTAAGCGAAAGAAGTGCATCCATTTCTAAATGTCCTTTGATTATTGATATGGATTTTTTGAGATATATGCCTGCAAATTTTATCAATTTGGTATGTGCCGGCAGGTTTTATCAATTTTTTCGGAAAATATATTTGTGGGTATCTGAGACAAGTTGTCCTCGTTCTTGTCGAGCAGAGGGAAGTTGAACGAGACAAGCGAGTTAGGCAGGATTAGGAACAGGACATATATTAGTGAATATTCATGGTATCAAACTTGTCTGAGATGGATAATCCGTTTTTTTTTTAATTCCTTAATCCATAATTATCGTGTCATAACATTATCGAAATCTTTAGATTAGTTCAATAATTGCCATAAATAGTTAATTGTTTGTTAAGCACTGTCCTGTCACCTCTTGGCAGTTCTAACACTTGGATTGAGGAAATCAAATTTTCCACTATCCTCTTTATAGCTTCCCCTGTCTTCTCATCATTGATCACCCCTATCTGAGCATGTCATGATTCCTTTCTCTAGACTCAAGATGACCGGCACTTTTTTTCAGGAAATCAAAATTTCATGACATAATTGTATGAAATAGATGTAAGCACACCTACATACTAACATACAGAGTTTCATCCCCGCGAATTAGTCGTCCTTGGCCCTCGTACTCCCAAAACGGAAAAAAAGTGGGGGGGGAGTGGGGGGAGGAAGAGTTTCTTTCATAAACATTTTACTTTTGGCATATGAACCAGTGAAGAGTTCAATGTTGCATTCCAGATCGGCAGATCCAATATAATTCGATTGAGAGGGCCTAATTATCATTTCCTTCAATCATATTGCAGCTATGGTTTGCCCTTGTTGTTGCCACCAACAGTTGTGCATGGTTATCCACAGCTATTCTTGTAACCAACATGAGAAATTTCCCTGTTAGTAGAGGCACAGTTGCAGCAATCCTGAAAGGTTATGGGGGGCTCAGTGCTGCAGTTTTTACTGAAATTTACAGCATGGTGCTTCAAAACTCTTCTTCTGAGTTCCTGTTCTTCCTTGCCGTTGGTATTCCTGCTTTATGCTTCAGTGTGATGTTTCTTGTCAGGCCTTGTACTCCAGCTTCTGGTGAAGATTCTGCAGAAAATGGCCATTTTCTTTTTATCCAAGGTTCTAGTGTGGTCTTGGGTTTATATCTTCTTGCAACAACAATATATGGTAACATTCTTCCCTTAAGTGGTAGACTATCCTATATTTTGGTGGCTGTGATGATTCTCCTTCTCATGGCTCCTCTTGCTATCCCTATAAAGATGACACTGTGTCCTAGAAAAGCCACCAAATCAGAAATACCTGAGCAACAAGTTGGATCTTCAGACTATCTGATTCACGAAGGCAAAGAAGACATAACATATCCCCTGCTACCATCTTCATCATCAGGTACCCTTGGAAGTTATTATGATACGGATGGTTCATCTGAGGTGGCTATGCTTCTTGCTGTGGGTGAGGGAGCAGTAAAGAAGAAGAGAAGGCCCAAACGAGGAGAAGATTTTAAATTTACTGAGGCTTTAATAAAGGCCGATTTCTGGTTACTATTTTTGGTTTACTTTGTTGGTGTTGGAACTGGGGTTACTGTTCTCAATAATCTAGCCCAAATAGGCATTGCACAAGGTGTGGAAGATACCACAATCTTACTGTCACTTTTCAGCTTTTTCAATTTTGTTGGTAGGCTTGGTGGAGGAATTGTTTCAGAACATTTTGTCAAGTGAGTGACATCCTTTTATGCTGAGTAAATTTAAGATTATGCTCACGCTCATATCAGTTACAATATGAATCCAAAGAGATCAGAGTGATAGACATGCATTAAAGCTGTTGGCAATCATCTAAATGTTTGCCTACGTTGACATGGCTTTAGAGAATTTCATGAAGTTAATAAAAAAAAAAAACTCTTCATATTTAATTGAACCTTGTCTTATAAGATCTGTTTGAACTATAAATCATCTCTTGAACCCCCTATCCCAGGGGAGTCAAATGTATTTGGATATTCTCATGTGAGTTTTTCATACGATGCGGTTGTGTGAAAAGATACACGAAATTACCCTGTGATGGCTCAACAAAATTTTGTGCTGTGTAGTATATGTGTCTATCTCTCCACATGAATCTATCCGGTAAAATATTAGTAGTTTCATACCGGAGAATCCAAATCTAAAAGACAGTAGTGTAGTAGCGCGTTGCGTGTCAAAGAACTGCCAGTTTTCTCTCCATTTAATTGATTCAACAGATTGTAATGATTTTGATTAGATGCTACTTTTGACAATTTGCAGGACAAAAACGATCCCACGGACAGTTTGGATGACATGCGCTCAGATAATTATGATCATCATATACCTCCTCTTTGCCTATGCTGTCAGTGGAGCCCTTTATCCTGCAATTGCATTTCTTGGCATCTGCTATGGCGTGCAATTTTCTATAATGATCCCCACTGTTTCCGAGCTTTTTGGTTTGAGGCACTTTGGCATATTGAGCAGCTTCATGTCGTTGGGAAATCCACTGGGTGCCCTCCTTTTCTCAGCTCTGCTAGCAGGGCATATATATGATAATGAGGCTGCAAAGCAGCAAGATCTAGGCCTCATTGCTTCTGATGTTTCCTGCGTGGGTCCAAATTGCTTTATGCTGACCTTCTTGATTCTGGCTGGTGTGTCTTCTGTGGGCACCATCTCGAGCATTGTCCTGACTCTGAGAATTAAGCCCGTTTACCAAATGCTTTATTCTGGGGGTTCTTTCAGGCTGCCTCAAACGTCAAGTCCCTGAAAAGTAGTTAAGTTGAACAAGGAATAAAGCAGGGCACTCCTTACTCCTTAGTTCCTGTTCTAGCCCTGTTGAGCAGGTGTTTCCTGGTCTGCATCGATCTATTAGGCAACCACAAATATTGACTTCAACAGGTCTGATCCTAGAGTGGTTTAGTATAATAAAGTTCAAAATCTCGGTATTTCAGCCGTAAAATGCTTGTTTTAGCATGCATGTTAGGTTGAAAGATGGTACTGACTATTGAGAAGTGAGAAAGTTAGATGATCTGATACGTGATCTGTATACACAAGTAGGGAAGGGAATTAACCTCTCAGATAGTTGCAACGATCACCCATCTGAATATATGAATGAACTGATTATACAACTACTGAGCTTTTTATACGTGTATCAGCTATTATTTAGTCTAACGTGAAGTTAATTTGCGGAAATCGATTTTGGGATTTGTTTACGCACTTCTTTAGAATTTATGCTCCAGCACCTTTTAGTCAGCTAGGCAATTAACATATAACGGTGGTCAAAACCTTGATAATTATTCTAATCTATACGAACTATAAATCCTTTATTATTTGGCCACGATCTATAAATCTTTGAAAACAACCCTTAAAAAGAAATAAAAAGAGAGCGCATAAGAAGAGCAGAACTAAGCACCGTACTAAAGAACGTCAGGTAACCTTAATTTTTATATTTATATTTGTCACTCTGAAAAAAGCCAGCCCTTCATTCCTCCTATTCTTATATTTATCAAATGTTCAAATGCGCCATCAAACATAAGTAACCTTGTTGCTCACGGAGATCTGGGACAGTGTTACTTTATGACCTCGTAGTCGAGTTGTACTAGATTGTCAACCCTTGAAAGAATGTGTCCTGCGTAAGGAGAAAAATCGTTGAAACATGATGCGTAAACAAGTATATGGAGAACCAGGGAGAGTATAAGAAAACGTTGCAACAAAACATAACATTTCATATGCTAGACCTAGATGTTATCATTATATATATTATAAAAGAAAAAAAAATGTTACCGTCACTCGCCATTGAAGCGCACGGCAAGAAACAAACACAAAACAATCAAGTCGGTTTCAGATCTTGAAACAGAGTAGGCCAGAGCGTGTGATCATCGTCATCATCGAAATCAGCTTTTGCCTTGTTGTAGGGGCTGCAACCCATTGGGCTCTCAGGCCTTGCATCTGAAGGCCTTGTTAGCCTTGGGCTTCTGTTGTCAACCACCATAGATCTTGCATCCTGAGGCCCCGATAATCTTGGGCTCTTTGCCGAGACCATGAACCTTCCATCCAGAGGCCTAGATCTTACGGGGCTCCTATTTGTGTACATTATTCTGTCGTTCATCTTTCCATCAATGGGCCCAGAAAACTTCAAGGCCTTGCTGCTCACCATCTTCTCATGCATTCTGCCATCCAGAGGCCCTGACAGAGCTATGGTTCTGCTTCTGTGCATGGGCATCTCTGCCTTGAGCTCCTCAGTCCACTGCTTCCTCACCAGCGCACCTCTCCATTTCCCATGGTGCCAATTTGGCTCCGGTGGCACGTCCTTGACATCATCTTCACGAAAAACCAGCTTGCTCATGCACTTCCTCAGGCACTTCTTGATGACCCCAGAGAGCTTCTTGGGGCGTGCTGCTCCATCTTCCTTCTTGGCAAGCTTGAGAATTTCTAGCCTGTGCTTGGCAATTGAGATGCCCATGCTCTGCAGAAACTCGTGGTCGAAGTAGCAGGCATCTTCCAACTGGAGCTCGTTGCGGGCGAAGGTGAGGCCGTAGTCGTAGATCAGGGACGGCTCAAGACTGGTTCTGGACAGCCAGGAGAACCAATCCATGGCATTGGCAGATGATGAGGCTGTGCCAAAATGGCAGGATATGCTGAGGTTTGAGGTGGGCATTGGGATTTATAAGGCAATAGCGGTATAGATAAGGAGGTGCATGTGGACTTGAGACTTGAGAGCCAGTGCATAAATGTGGTGGGTAAATGGGTATTTATTTTGGTTTTTGAGACCAGCGGCACTTTTATTTATTGATTTTCTTTCTCTCTCTTAATGAAATTTGGATGGTAGTTGAGACTGAGTGTGACAACAGCAAAAAAAGTGTGCCAAAATTTTTGACATCTTTTTGAGGATAGTTCACGGGTATAGTTATAATAGAACTATAGAAACGACAGTTTATTATGAGAATGTAATAAAAGGTTTGGAAAGGTTTGGATCCTGGAAGTTAGAACATAGGTGCATGCGTGTGTGTTATGGTGCTCAACCATGTTAGATTGCGACAGTGGGCGGAAGAAGAGGGAGTAAAATGAGCTAAAGGCAACAGGGGCCCAAGAAAAAGGGAGTAGTTAAGGCAAATCAATTTGGTAACCTACTACCCATTTTGCCGATCATGATCATGCAATGATGCAAAAGTCCCAAATGACCCACGCTTTGAATGTCCAAACCCTACTAATTAGCACTTACCTGCCCGCTTTAATTAAATAACAATAACAATTGTATGTAAGAAAATAAGAGTGAGAGAAAACCATATAAAAATGACCTGGAATAAAACTGTTTTTTCAAGCATACCATCTCGGTCCTTGCTCTGGTGCAGTGAATTTGTTCAATGAAACAATGTCACAATTTGTGGGGCTATTGGCTTTCCAGGACATAATTGATGAGAGAAGATGGGAATAAAACTACAACAGTAATTCATTGGCATCGAGTTCATTTCAGAAGCCAGAGCGAACGTCTTAGTTGCATTACATACAAGAGGGTGTAGTCGCTGGACTCTGATATGGTTCGCTGTAAAATTGAGCTTCAGATGCTTAAAAGTCCTTGACAATGGATTTCACACTTACATATAGCCACGGATGTTGAATGCACGTGGCTCATTTTTGTTCGCTATAGTTTCTTGTCTTAATTTGCAGTAAACATAAAAGAGGAGAGGTTAAAAGGAGTCCAGTACCTTGGGGGTTCTAAGTTAAATTATTTTCACAATTTTTATTTTGGTAATATGGTTGGGTAGTGCAATGTGCCCACGTATAGTATTCTGTATCCCCCCCCCCCCCCCCACTTAGTCTAAGCTGACTTTTATTTTAATTCTTTGAAATAATTAGTTTGTGACAAAAGTAATCATCTAATTATAACAGATTTTAGTTATTTTCTTAAAAAATAATCTAAAAACAATATCAAAAGAAACTGAATTACAAACTATAACATGCTGTTTACTCATCACCGTTATGGTACCCTTTGATCCCACCTAAATGTCATCTACTTTGATTTCCTTCAAAGCTCTAGCCATGGTTGGTCTGAGATTTTGCTGCAAATTTTAGGCCGTAGCTGGAGTCGATAGAAAACTGGGTATCAGAGTGGCTGAATCCAACCGATTGCACGTGAGATATTAATGGTGAAGTGATTGTTTGGGCCAAATTTGGAAAGAGGCACGGGAAGAGGGGAGGAAGTGCTAATTCCTTAATGCTGAACTCTACCCTCCCATACACATTTATTTATGCTGAACAAAAACTTCATACACTTTTTTTTTAAATTTTTTTTAAATTGTTTACAGACTTAATTTATATATTGATGCATCATCATTATTCAATAATAATATGTCAATTTAATGAACAATAATGATGTACGAATTTCTTTTATTCACTTAATTAACACAAATTGTGTAAACAAAGTTTATAAAAGAATTTCTCAAGACAGATATCACCCCCATCTGGTATTCATTTGATTCAGAAATCATAGCCACAAACTAACTTAGTAACTCGTAATCTGAGTCAAAGGATGAAACCCACACATTTCACGCGCAATCCGTACCAGACAGACAGACCACATCTGGGTCAATGCCGTGTAATATCAATAATCTGTCTTCCCTCTCCAACGTTTTCTGCTTACAACTTCAATTTCCTTGTATTCGCATTGGTGTATTTGTCTTTGTATTTGTATTTGTGTTTGCATTTGTATTTGTCTATTCCCCTGTCTCTCTCCTCTGTTTCAGAATCTCAACCTTAGCATGTTTTCATGGGCATCTCTCAGAGGATTCCAACCGTCTCTCCACCGACTTTCCGCCATTCAACGGCTTCACCCGAGGCCGTTGAGTAGCCAATCGCGACGCTCCACGTCATCACCGTCTTCTTCTTCGTTGAGGTCCTTTTGTGGGTCGGGACATGGTGACAACAGGGGCAGTGGCAGAGGCCCTCCTGACTTGGATTCGTTTCTTAGATCAATCTCTTCTGGGGTTGCGGTTGTTGGATCCGCCTTTGGCTTCTGGTATTGGTCTTCTTTATCTTCTCCTGGTGCAAACTCTCTTCAGTCATTCGCTGATTATGCAAGTGAGGATCAGCTCCAACAACACTGTGAACACAAATCGAAGTTCCTTTTTAAGGGTAACCCCGCCTTTTCACTCATCATTTATGCTGCATGCAATCTGCATTTTTATCATGGGTTTCTCTCTTAATGCAGCCAGAGCCCGTGGATCAAACTCAAAAGCTGTTTACGAAATGTTTGAATATAATGTGCATTCAATCTATACTATAACTAAATTGCACTCGCTTGAATTGCTGGAGTTACATTGATTTTGTGATTTTGGTGATCGCAATTTGTGGTTTTTCTGATTTCAATTTTGCAATGCCAAATGTTTCCCTTCTGATATTAAACTTCCTAAATTAGCCTTTAATTCATAGGTGTCATGGGAGAAAAGACGTACGTGCTAGCTAGGATTGGACAAAACTTTTGCATTCAAGAAATAGGAAGGATGTGATATAAGATTATTTGCTTTGGAGGCAACTACTTAGATTTCTTGTGTTTCTCTTTTGCTGCAGATGGCTATAGAAGAAGAGTATTCTTCAATTATGAAAAACGTATTCGCTTGCAGAGCCCCCCCGAAAAGGTAATCAATCTCGTCACATGTGTTTGTTTAATGGATCCACCGTGTTGTTCTTTATTCTATATGGCTATATGCTTTAAAACCTGCACTTGCTTTATATTTTTGTTACCATGGATTGTTCATTGTGTTTAACAGGTTTTCGAGTACTTTGCATCTGTTCGAACCCCTGGTGGTGAGGTTTTTATGACACCTGCAGATTTGATGCGTGCTGTTGTTCCTGTCTTTCCTCCTTCTGAATCAAACCGTGTTAGAGAGGGTTTTCTGAGAGGGGAGCAGGTTCCTGGCGAGTTGCAGTGTGCTCCTTCGGAGTTTTTTATGCTCTTTGACACTAACAATGATGGACTCATTTCTTTTGCAGAGTGAGTTTTTACTGTGTCTTTTATTTGCTTGAAACTTGTCTGTCATGGCATTTACTTTTTTTTTTATATGAACCACTTTGATTCAGAGTTCAAGTGCAACGTAATTTCAATAACAATATCTCTTCTTTCTCGATACCAGGTACATCTTTTTTGTTACTCTCCTCAGCATACCAGAGTCCAGCTTTACAGTGGCTTTTAAAATGTTTGATCTTGACAATAACGGGTAGGTAACCACCTCCTTTCCTAACAGAAAAAGTCATAAGCTATATTTACAGATTACAATAAGCTTTGTCATCCAATTTCGTTGATGGTATTTGCAATGAGCTTCAGTCTATTGCTGTCGCTACCATTATTGATCCTTTTGGAAATATATACATATATTGTAGTGAGATTTTCCATAATTTAATTATGGCTGCCTATCCAATGAACAATGGATTTTCTCCAATCTCCACTATTATTTGGATGAAGAAATTAAAATGTGAACATTAATCTTTTGACTACACCACTGCAATGTGTTTTCAAGTGCCCACACTCTACGCTGAATAATATTTTTGTAGTAGCTGTCTTCAAAAATTTATTATGACATGCTATCATTGCTATGTGTAACACTTAGAATTTGGATTCTTGTTTAAGGTTTATTTTTGTCTGTATAAGAATTTGGATATTGGTTTAAGGTTTATTTTTGGCCGTGAGTTTGCTGCTCTTCTTCAACTTGTTCTTGTCCATTTGAATTTTTCTAAAAAACAGAGTCTGTCAACAGGAAAATAGACAAGGAAGAGTTCAAGAAAGTGATGGCCTTGATGCGATCACAAAACAGACAAGGGGCTAACCACAGAGATGGACGACGCCTTGGCATTAAAGCTTCTGTAGAAAATGGGGGTCTCTTGGAGTATTTTTTTGGCAAAGATGGAAAGGCTTGTTTACAACACGAAAGATTTGTTCAATTCTTAAGACACCTGCATGATGAGGTATGTGCCTCCCCTCTCGCCTCTCAATCTAATGATTTTGCAGCATATTCTGCCATGATTATAAGTTTGAGGCAATTATATTTTTAGATTTTATAGTGACAGATGAAGTTGGCAACGCAAGTCCCTATTAAAATTTGCACAATCAGTAAAAGCACTATAATTTAAATAGCATTCTGCTTCTACATCTCTGCACAATAAAAGTTTCATGTTCTACAGTTGTCATTGCCATTATATAATATCCTTATCCCGTTAGAAACTCAAAATTCTGATTTCATTGAATCGACAGTATATTGTCTTTGAAATGTTTTTCCATTTTGTTTCTAACATTGTCACAGCCATCTTGGTAGCAACCAGAACTCGGCTGAAAAATTTACTTAACTTGCACCAAAACTATTGATAAAATTATGAAATTTTTAGTTTGAATATATGTAACTGGGTAGCCTTAAAAGATTGCGAAGATATTTTATGATTAACTAGTTGCATGTAACCAGATAAATGTCAGTTCTTAACTGGATTACTCTTCCCTAACAATTTAATTTGCAGATCTTGCGGTTAGAGTTTTCCCATTATGACTTCAATCAAAGACGAAGCATTTCAGCCAAAGATTTTGCCCTGTCCTTGGTTGCATCTGCTGACGTCAATCACATAAACAAACTGTTGGATCGGGTTGACGAATTAAACAGTGACCCGCACCTAAGAGACATAAGAATCACATTCGAGGAGTTTGAAGCTTTCGCAGAACTGCGCAAGAAGTTGCAACCCTTCTCTCTGGCTATATTCTGTTATGGAGAAGTTAATGGGGTGCTGACAAAAACTGATTTCCAGAGAGCAGCTTCTCAAGTATTAATACCTCCCTTTGCCAAAAAATAAACGCGCACTAAGCTATTAACCATTTTTAATTCATGAATAACATCTTATGGTGTTCTGTTATATACTTATATTCGTGCAGGTGTGTGGCATCTCTATTACAGATAAACTGGTTGACATAATTTTTCATGTGTTTGATGCTAACCGCGATGGAAACTTAAGTGCAAGCGAGTTTGTGAGAGTTATACAAAGAAGAGAAAACAATTCATCACATGTAGGCTTCGGGAGTTTGATATCTTGCTGGTTGAACTGTGCAACTAACTGTTCCTCGGCTAAGCTTCAGTTTTGATCGAGTATATAGCAGACGGTGAAGGGCCACAAAAGCATCCATCTTCCCCTCTCAGAAACCACAGGGAGGGTGAGATATGCATCTCGTTTCCCTCCTGTCTTGAATCCCAACATATGAAGCGTCTTTTAGAGAAACGGCTGAATAGAAGCCTAACGGTCTACTTCAAGATTCATTTTTTGTAGCAAGGGAGATTTGCTATGATATTGTCTCACCGTGAAATGGCTGCTGTCTACTCAGAAATGTACAGTCTTCAATTTTTTTTTTTTCAGAATATCTTTATCTTTTGGAGCTGAGTCTTCATGTGTTAATACTTGTACATACAAGCCAGCTTCCTTAAATGGCAGCATTCAAGATCTAATTAGGACAACATTGCTTTGAGAATTCTCCTTTTGAACCAGACAATACCGAATCAGATAAGCCAACTGACTGACACTATTAAAAATCCTAGATCTTTCTTATAATAGTCTTTCTTGTCAATACCCAGTTGCCTGGGTGAGAAATGCCATTTGAAATTGGCCCTCCTGTGGGCACTATTAAGCGATGAATGTAACAGATTTGGATATTCAGTACCGTTTTTCCAAGAGAAAGCAGACTTAAACTACCCTTGCTAATATGAGTGGAATGGACTTGGCCAACAATAAATTACACGGAAGTATCCCACCCGAACTTGGAAACTTAACAAGATTCGAGCAAAGAACTTGTCCCACAACTACCTAACAGGACAAATCCCAGCCACATTCTCCAATTTGAAACAAATGTAGAGTTTGAATCTTTCTGTGAGCAAGTTGAGCAGCAGAATCAATCCCCAATTAACTGAGTTAAGCTCCCTGGAAGTATTCAGTGTGGCACACAACAACTTACCAGGTACAACATCTAACAAGGAAAGGCCAATTTATGACTTTTGATGAGAGCAGCTATGAGGGCACCCTTTTGTTTGTGGACTTCCCCTGTAGAAAAGTTGCATTAGTTATAATGGCCGACCTTCTCTACTTTACCAAATGTCTCAGTTGGTGAGGGAGACAGCCACGATAATTTCATGGACTTGGATGTCTTCTATGTGAGCTTTGCAGTGTCTTACACAACGACATTGTTGGTAATTGCAGAGGTTCTATACATAAATCCTCATTGGCAGCGAACTTGGTTTTACTTAATGTAAGCATCCTCACCAGCTGCAACTACTTCATCGAGGACAATTTTTGTAAGTTGTTTATTATTGGAAATATGTAGCTATCACCTCTCAATCTGCATGTCTGAACGTTTGTTCGCTTAGTAAGTTTAAAATTAAGAAAAGGCGCTTCACTGAATAGATAATATGTTGTGTACATTACCCTTCCCAGACCCCGGTCCTACTAGCAAGAACTCGTTTAAGCTTTTCTAATTTACTGTGACTATTCTTATCGTAAAATATTTTGTACCCATTTTTTTTTTTTAATAACTTATCAGTTATAGAGGAAGATATACGGAAAAACTTTTCCGGAACCAATCATTGAAATTTTATGTTGATTACATATTTCCTTCCTACACGAGAAGTTGAGCCATGTGATTATGTGAATCCCTCATAGTCTGTCATTTAACTCTGACAAAGAATCTCGAGAATCTTTTCTAGCCAGCTTAAAGCAGTTACTTGTGAGTTGTAACACTAATACTTGCCCAGCTGTCTCATAATAAGTTTTCTTCAATATATTCCGGGAAACATATGGGCCCATTTTTTGTACAATTAATCTCCATATGGATATAATTAATCCCCACAATGTGGAGATCAGATGCATTCTTTTTATTGGTAGATTATGACTAAAAAAAAATCCTCACTTACGGTCAGGTTTTTAGCCTGATAAAAGAATCACATAACTTACGATATGAATGATGGTCTTACAATCCATAGGGATACAAATACAAACACTTTCACAATTCAAAAAGAAAATTTTGATATCTAGCTACTCATTTTCGTTAACTAGCTTCTTAGACAGTTGGACCGATACCAAAGCTCCATGTGCTAGCAACACCAAGGATATGACAGACAAAAAGCTATGGGAAAAGGCATCCAAGCCAACTTAATGGAACTAATAGCCATACATGGTTTACAAATTGTACTTGTCACAGTCCAAAACAATCTATTCACTAATCAAAATACGTAGCAACTAGCATCCATTAGTTGTGTACATAAAGAAAGAAACGCACCTGACTCCATAGCATTCATCTTCTCAGGCTCACCCGACTCAAATGCAAAGCAAGAGCATCCCTTATCCTCAGTGCACTTTCATCTACCATTCCATCAAAAGCAAGAAGATCCCCTTCCTTTACTACATAATTCACGTCTTTATCTGGCATTGGCTCGTTACACTTGATCAGAAAATTATGCAGTAAACAACCAGTAACAATTACAAACGGCAAATACTCAACGCACTCTTCTCTCCATTGCTTTGAAACTGATAGAAGCTGCCACCTAGCACGAAGCTTCCCAAATGCATCGCCAACCAATCCCATTGCATGATTATGGGCATAATTGAAGGCCCCTTCCACTGAACTAAAACTATCTTCCTCATTCAGTCTGTTATACGGTGTCAAAAGCCAAGGCAAAAGGGGAAAGCAAGAGTCTCCTAAAATATATTGAGGAATCAAACAACCATCGCTGAGCTTATACGATGGCCCCTGCAACAATTCCCTCGATTCCTCAACTCCCAGATACAGCTTACTCTGATGCAAAATGGTTTCAGGTTTCATGGTACTCGGCCACCCAGCTGACACATCCAAGAACCTCCCTTCCGAGTCCACCAATGCTTGAACCATCAAGCCCCCATTTTTACCCAACAGCTCGCCATCAATCCCAAACCTCGCCAACCCCAAAAGTCCAAAACAATTCGGAAGCGAACTCCAACCAAAACCCACAACAATCCTCTCCAAATCAGTCCGAAGCTCAAACAAATTCCCCAAATTCTCAGTGACCGCTTTACAGACCACGTAAAACGCCCGGCACGCCTCGGCCGAAGCAATCCCGAACCGCCTCGCCACTGCCTTGTAGCTAGCCCCATGGGCCAAGCGAAAAAGTGCGGCGGCGAGAACACAATCGGGAGGAATTGTGGGAAACCCAGAGCCCAGCGAGGGAGAGAGAAGACTGAGAAGGTGAGCAAAGGAAGATTTCGACATGTGGAAGGCGTCGAGCCATTGGGAATCGTAGTTGGAGTCGCAAATGGAAGCGGCGGAAAGGAAGCGGAGGAACCAGCATTCTCGTTGAGGCGGTAGTGGAAGGCGCGGAGACAGAGAAAGGGGATCTGCGGGCTTGGGGAGGAGAGAGAAAAACCTGGTGAGAGAGTGCGAGGTGGACGAAAGGAGAGCCTCGAGAATGAGAGTTTGGGAAGGTAGGAGGGCGAGGTCGTTCTGAGAGAGGAAGAAATATGCAGTGGACGTGACTCGGGAAATTATAGCCACAAGGTTTTGGTGGTTCAGATGGTTTAGATGATGGCATTTCTTGTCCTTGCTCTTTGTACCGGCGGTGGTTCTTCTACTAGAGGTGTTGCCGCCGTCGCCACAGCCGCCGGTAGCAGCCATGCCGGTGGAGAAGTTCCTGATTGCAGTGCCGAGACTTGGACTGAACAGGAACAGAAAGAAAACGGTTTTTTTTTTTTAATGTCATTTCATTTCACGGCCATTTATTTAAAATATTGATTCTAAAAAAGAATTTTTTTAAATAGATTGATTTGAGTTTATTTTTTTAAAAAATATTCTTATTTATTCTTCGATGAACGGTATTGTATATCATTATTTAACAATCACTTATACGTCAAGGTGAATCTGTGAAGGATTTTATGGAATTTCGGATATTACGGGTCTCTCGAGGAAGATACACGTGTTCAACCTTATGTCGTGGAGTTGCATGATGTTGTTGCGAGCTTCTCTCGAGGGAATGGTGCTTGGAACTGGCATAAGTTGCCTATGATTCTCTGCGAGAATGTTTGTGCAAGGGTGGGCCAGTCTCAAACCTTATGAGCATTGCTCTGGAGGGGATGGGGGGCCTGGAACTTCCCTCAAGGTGGCGACTTCAAAATGAAGTTTGGTTAACAATGAAAATAAATTATAATTTTAAATATGAGAATTATAGTTTGTAGTTTGATTTTTAACGTAATATTTAACACATAAAATGATGATTTTATAGGATTGAAATGATATACGAATAAAATAGAACAGTCATTTTTATCTTACAGTTTGATAGTTTTTAAAATGTAATGTCTTTTTAAGTCACTCTATTGTTTGGTATATAGAATTACTGTAAAATGAAATCAAAGTTGATATAAATGACATAAATATCATTTATAAGAAAAAATATTTTAAACATTAACAATAATGAGTAATTTTAATTTTTTTAATAATTTGATTAAACAAAATATTATCATCTTTCAAAAAAATAATTTTATTACATCAAGTAAATACTTTATATTTATTTTTATACATAAATAAGTTTTTCAATTAAAGACAAAAGATTTACATTGAGATTAAAAATTATAATGATAAACAAAAATATCATCAAGGCTAATAAATAATCAAATATATAAAATTTGACCATAAAAAAATTACATCATAAAATAAAAAAATAAAGAAGGATAATAGTTTATTACCTAAAAAAAGGACAATAGGTATAATTATATAATATTTTTAAGGATATATTAGGAATAAATAATTTTAATCTCATTTATGAAGTATGACATCTCAATCCCACATTTCTATAAGAGAATACATCTCATGTTCCATTCTTGATCTTATAAAATGAGGCATAAAATAGAATCACTATTTCATGGTTTTTTTTACAAACAAACATAAGAATGCTCTATTATATGAAATGAGCATAGAATAAAATCACTATTCCTGCATATCAAACATCACATAAGACTCTAATTTTATAAAAAAAATCATACTATTATCATTTTCAGATTAAAAAGATTATGAATACTAAACTGACCTTTAATGCTATGTTTAAATAAGATATTATGTAAAAAAATAAAGAAAAAAAAGTTTATTATAAGTTTATCTTTTTAAAAGTTTTATCAAATAAATGAAAGAAAATAATAACTTTTAAATAATTATCTAAAATATTTTTTTACTAATTTTTATAAATATTTTAAAATTTTTAAATTTAAAATTTTTTTAAAAATTAAAACATTAAAATAAAAAATATTAAGAAAGAAAAATAAATAAAGAAAAATTTTAAAAATTCCATTATTATTTTTTTTCCCTTTCATTCTCTTTGAATTTCTTTATTCTCTCGTCCGTTATAACTCTCAAACATAGCTTGCCGATGCCATGGCTAGAGAGGCTCGCAAAGGAAGAGTTTATACCCTTAAAATCTCCTTTCAAAATTAAAAAACCTACACTTTTACGTTTTTAAAATTATAAAACTTTTTGAATGTTAGGTAAAATTTAAAATTTATAAAATCTTTACTATTTACGATTTTATAACTTTAAAATCCTTAAAATCTTAATTTTATCTCACAATTTTATACTTTTATATTTGTAATATAAATGTGATAATTTTTTTAATTAATTTTAAACATTTTAATATTCAATCTACTTTTATTCCTCCATCATTCTAAATTTCTCAATTAATCAAGTTTCAATTCATTTATCTATTTTATTTTATATTTACATCTCTAATTTTAAATTTTTTATCATTGTAAGTTCTAACTTATTCAAACTTTTCTCTTTCACTCTCTCTTAATTTAAAGGAAGACTTAAAGGATGAAAGTGTTAATATTTTTAAATTTATTAAATTTTCTTTTTACATATTTTATGATATATTAAATATTAAGTTAAAATTTCTTATTTTAATACTTAAATATGAATTGAAATATTTATATATAATTACTTATATGTATATATATTATGTTTAAATAATGTTTTATATAAAATATAAAATATATATTTATAGATTTTATTTTTACGTTTCCCTTTTATTAAACTCTTTAATATTTTTTTAGTAAAAATTCGTTTTTAATAACCTATTAGCCTTCAGTGTTTTTTTTTTTTTTAGTAATATATCAGCCTTCGGTCTTTACCAAAAGTATGCTCAGAACTCACATCAACGAAGGCGAATTATGAACATATTTAACAAAAATATATAGTTAATTTTTTAAAGTCATAATTAGTCTTCAATAAAGGCGAAATGAATTCACCATAAAAAAAAAACGGCGAAATGAAAAATATCAATTAGTGAGCTAGAAACCAAGTTATTATAAAAAAAATCAAAAATCGTTTTCACTTAAGACAATTATTATTCAATGTGAAATAAATTTCTGAATTATCTTTTTCTGAATGTTTCTTTTTCAAAAATCACCTTTTTTAAAAGTGACATTTAAAAAAAAAAGACTTTTTGACAAGAAAAGGAAATTAGAGAATTTTAGTAAATAGTAAAAAATGTAATATTTAAAAAAAAAACTCAATTCACGGCTGAATATTTTTGTTGGAATTGTTAAATGACTTAAAAGTCCAGACTGTGAGATACCATTTCGAATTTGGAAAGTTAAATATACTTGTTACTGCTACTTTTTTTTTTTGGGTTAGGTAAACGTGCCATCCTTGTAATATCTATGCTTTTTTCTTTTTTTTTTCCCCATTAATATCTATGCTTGTAGCATCCTTTTGAAAAATGGACAGAGTATGTGACAAAAGGGCAAGGGTATAACACTATAATACCATAACCATTCAAAAACTCATAAATGGCATTTTTATATTTATTTTACTTCATACTTTTAATTTTTTCTAGAGCACAAACAAAATAGAATATTTAATAATTATTATTTCTTATAATAAATGTTTAAGATCTAAAATCTAAACATTTAAATTCTCAAATGCACGATATATTTTAAAAAGTAAAATATAAGTAAATAATTATAAAAAATTAATGAAAAGAATTCTAATAAATTTTTATTATTTATATAATTATATTTTATCTAATCTTAAATTATTAATTTTTTAATTCATAGTTATAAATATTATACTTTATAATCTAAAATAAGCACTTTAAAAGAACTAAATTCATAAAACTAACTAGTTAAATCACCCATAAAAAATGGATAAGAGAGTAATCTTTCATTATACTAACCATAATTGAATTTCTTTTTATGCTTTGTTAACATGTACTCTTAAAGTCAGGATACATGTTAATAAATTAAATATAAAAACTATTAAATAAAAAGTAGAAATATTTAAGTCTTAAAAATTTAAAACATATTTAATATTTTTAAAAATTAAAATAATTTAATAAAAAATACAAATATTATTTTAATTCCTTAATACCTAATCTAACAAAACTTTGTTTTTATTAAATAAGCATGCTTGGAGGACAGGTAAATGCAATGCGGAAAGCTTGGCTGGCAAGATTCTTCTTTATAACATAATAATATAATAATATCTCCTTTTCTAAAATTTTCAATTTGTATTATGTCTTTTTCTCAACATATAAATACAGGACTCCATGAACCACGAATCATCGGTCTTCGTCGCTACCTCCGAAGTCCACCTTTCAGAGTCACTCTGTGTTGTGTAGTTTCTCGGTTCTCATGGCGAAACTGAAGATTGGGGGCACGTGGGCAGGGGTGCTTGAGGTAGAGTTCGAGACGTGGACGATACCGATGTTGCGGGAAGAGGTCGCCAGGCGATCCAGCTGCGGCCCCGACTCCATCAATTTGATATGTGCCGGCAAGATCTTGAAGGACGGTGATGGCGAACAGAAGTTGGGCCAATTGGGTATCAAGAACAACGCCACAATTCTCGCTACTCGTGTTTGTGCGGAAGAGGGGAAGTCCTTCAAACAGGAGATGATGGCCGAGGAGGAGCGTTCTCTCAGGCTTGCCCGTGTCAAGTACGTGTTCTTGTCGTCTGCGCTCGGTTTTAACTCTTTTCGGTCAAAATTATGTTTTTTTTGGTTAATCTTTTTGAACATTTCTGTTCTGTTTGCTCAATCTGCTTTGATAAAAATTCAAACTTTCGCCACTTGAATTTTGTATGCGTTTAGAATCTATCGCAGTTGCTTTGTGCCCACCTTTTTGGTGCCGCCGTGGATGATTTCTGGCTTATCAACAGCCAGTGTTCGTTGAAGATTCTATTGATTTTGTTTTACTGGGAAATTTTATGTCTTATTTGATATTTTGATTGTTCTCGTGTCACCAAAATCCAGCAGCCTTTTGCCCAATTGCAGTGAGTGCCGTGTAAGGAGTAAGGACAACCATTCGGTTGAGGGATCAGAATCCTCTCCAGTGAAATTGCTGGTGCAATAGGAGGGAGAGAGAAAGAAAGCAAGTGGGTCACATAATTTTAGAAATTGTGGGACCTGCTTTTCTGTGATTCTGATCGTAGCCTATTAGTTTTGAACTATGAAGAGCAAAAAGAAGATTTTATTTTGTCCTTCGTTTTGATACTTTGTCTGCATCTCTTTTTTATCTAAAGCTTACTTGCATCTGATGCAAACAGGGCAGCTGCCACTGCACTGGCCGAAAGGCATGCAGATGGTTCATTACCTGTTGAAGACTTCAACATAGAAGTTGAAGATCAAAGTGGACAGAAAGTACGTTTAGGTTCTGAGACTGATCAGAGGTATTTACCCTTGTGACATTTTCATGCATCTATGGAAGAAGTTTGTTTGAACTTGAGGGCTTTAAGGGCCTAGATTCTGTTTTCACTGATGAAGTAAGGCTTAAGCTGTCATTTGGCAGGGCAGTAATGATGGGACTGATGCTTGATGCAAATGGAAAGCGTCTTATTAGACAGGGAAACTACAAAGATGCGCTAGAAGTGCTCATTATGGGAGAGGTCAGTTCCTGATGAATTTCCCTGTATTGATAAGAGCTATATTTTGTTGCAAATATGTTTTGAAAGTGATATTGTCTTGAAGGGGAATGATGCTATGTCTACCTGATAGCCGTTATGCTCAACGTAATGTGATGAACAGGCTCTCACGCTTTAACTATTGACTTTTTGATTATTGTCTGGTCTAAGTTAAGTGGTTTTATTAGGATATAGGCCAAGGAGATCCCAAACATAATTTCTTTACCATCCTTAACATCTATACCTGTTTAAATCCTTCAGCACCTTCGTATAGGATTTTGCTAAATTCAATGATTCTTTGTGTTACTGTGGCTGATAGTTCATAACGCTACACTGCATGGCCTCCTTTCTGTCTTACTGAGCTTAGATTTTTCTTTTTCCTGAAAAGGATTATTTTGTCCATGAAATTAGTTATTCCATGATGTAGTTGTTTTCTTTTTTTCTTTTTTTCTTTTTTTCTTTTGACATAATAAATTCAAGACCTAATTTCTTTTGTAGGAAGCATTTTCTCTTTGTGATCCAAAGGTCATTGAGGTGAGTGATCTGATCTATATCCACATTTGGGCAAATGACAGAATTTACTTGTCAATGATTCCTTTGAGCCAAGCTATGGCATAGTGTGATTATATACTCATTTCACTGATACTTCTTGTTAGTTGCCCGTTCCTTTTATTTTTCTCCAAATTAATTAATGTCAGAAATGAGCCTCCCCCCCCCCCCCTAAAAAGGTGAGGTGTTTGTAATGAAGCTGTTCAATCATTTAGGAAAAAGTTGACTGTTTAAAAAAGTCCGAGCAAAGAGAAGGATAGACTTGCATTATAATTAAAAGAATTTAGCTCATTTGAAAACCTCTTCAATTCCAAAAGGAACTTGCTAGGAAAAAAGTAGCGGCACTAAACTCTAATAACGTGTTTCTTAGATTTCACTTAATTGTTGACTTATGTCCCTATGCTCTTCCAAGGTTATAAAAATGATTTGAGCCACCAATATAGTTAATTACAATTGATTTCTTTTAATATAATTTCCTACATATGTTCTCGTTCTGTGATTTTGAAACAGTTTCTTCCGTTCTGTCCATTCAGCTTATTGATAACGTTCCAATACTTCAAATAAACATGGTGTGGTGCTACTTTATGATCCGAGACATCAGATGGCTATCAGAGGCAGGAAAGCGTCTTGAAAAGGCTAGGGCAGGAATAGAACGTGCTCATGGGAAGGATTCTCGCCGCCTCAGACTCTTACAGGGAGGTCGCTATCCAGAACTTGCATTGTGAGTTGTTTATGACTTTGGGTATACTGTCCAGCTTTTTTTTTTTTTTTTCTCTCTTTTGGTTTGAAAAGGTTAAGGGAGAGGAAAGGCTACCTCATTTCAATTCCAAGACATGTCACAGGTCTCAGTGAGAGCCTAAGTGGTTCTTACAGATCTCCTATTACGGGAAATTGTTGGCAACAGGAATCAAACCTAAGCCTTACAAGCAAAGTGCTGGATCCTTACCAACTGAACTGACACGTTTTCTTGTTCCTTAGAAACTTTCAAAAGATTCTTAGGCTGCAATTCAAAGTATGTTAACTTTTAGTACTTATTTCTTGAAATTTTAAGTATATTAATTTTTAGGACTGTGTGCACAGGCATTTGAGACTAGAGCTGCTTGAAGGGGTGGTGGCGTATCACAGTGGTCAGTTGGATAAATCAAGAAAAGCATTGGCTTCTGCAAAAGTAAAATTTGTCCAGGTTAATTGAACAATGAAAGCATATTGTGATAAATTATGAGATAAAGATTAGTGAAGCCCAAGCTGCCGTAGATATCACTAAAGCATTCTTCTTGTTTCAGATGTTTTAAAATTTAAAATTGATTGATACGGCCAGTTTTGTATACTTTGTCTACCCCCCCTTCCCCTTTTTTTTCTCTTTCAAGGAAAAGGAAAAAGGACACACGATCTAGCTGAAGATTTTAGTGTAACTTACATTCCTTTTATGTCTCTCTCCTCGGAAACAACCTCCTGCTTTTGTTGCAGCTGCAAGTGCCAGATGAAGCCTTATCACTTGTTATGAGCATGGGCTTCAAAGAACGTGATGCAAGGAGATCATTGAGAATGAACAATCAAGACGTGGGGGGTGCCATTGATTTTCTTATTGAGGAAAAGGCAAAGAAAATGCAAAAACAGGAGGAAGATGTTCAGAGAAGAAATGAAATCAGGTGGGAGACATCTTTATTGACTTCTATACTGTATGGTTCTCAGGATTTCTAAATAGGTTCCTCCCCAGGGAGCAAAAGAAGTATGGGATGACACCCTTAAAGAAAGCTGTGGATCTGCAGAGATTGAAGGAGTTGGTCTCTGTTGGGTGAGTAATATTTTGGTCTTTGTATTGGTCATATAGGTAAAGAGGCTACTTCTTTGTGATTTAAAATAAAATCTTTGGCTTGTAGCATCAAGAACTTGTCAGTAGCAATTATGTGCCATTGCTTGTACTTATGATTTATTCATGTTATGCACACACATTTCTAACTTGGACAAATGCTTGTATTTCTTTCTTGCCAATTGCTGCTAATGATCTATGACTATAAAGTTCCTCCACATAACTCATATAATAAACTAGTCAAACTTGATACTGCTGATTCCGGCAGGTTTGAGAAGAACCTTGCAGCTGAAGCCCTTCGAAGAAATGAAAATGATACTCAGAAGGCATTGGATGATTTGACAAATCCAGAAATTAATTCTGCTTTACAGGTTACTATATGTCTTTAATCAAAATCGATATACTTTAAGCAATATCTCTACTTACTCTCTCACCAACATGAAGGCTCATATCGAGCTAAGGAAAAGGAAGAGACTGAAACAAGCAACAGATTCTGCAATTGAAAAAATTGTACACATGGGTTTTGAAAGATCAAGAGGTACTGAAATTATTTAAATTCAAGGTGTAACAACGTCGGTTATAGGGGTTTCTGCTTTCTGATACTGCTGCTTGTTTGCAGTGATTGCTGCTTTTGAGGCTGGTGGCAATATAGATCAAGTAATGCAGAGGCTGATGGCTCAACCAGAGGCAGACCCCACATCAGCTGCCAATAACATGCAACCTGAAGCAAATTCAACCGCAACTCCCAATGACAGTGCAAATTCATCTGCTGCTTTACCAGAAAATGTTGGTTCTGATATTCTGGACCTAATTAATGATGTTGAAGGTCCATCAGATCTCAGTAGAGCAGAAGAGCGAGATTTGGAGATGGAAGATGAGCTTTCTGCAGATATAGCTAAAGCAGATGCCTTGGCTGACTATGACATCGAAGTTAACATAGAAGGGGAAGCCATAACTGAGTACCTGGCTCTGGTGGAGTCAGCAGGCAGCAGCGGGAAAATGTTTCCATCCCAATAAGAAGAAAATGATTTTGAAGAATAATGATCAGTTTATGTAAATAGCAGATGTTATTGGTGATACATGTCTCTGCTCTTCGTTGTTGGGACTTTGGAGTTTATATAATATTATTAAGGGTAAATAATACTCCACTTTTTGAGGTTTTTTCTAATATGATGCTAAAATCAATTCTGGTCTAAAATATACACTTCATCTCACTTGAACAAATTGAGTAACCTTTATCTAATTTTTGTTAATGAAATATTCTTTTTAATTTTAAATTGAGTTTATTAAGATTTTATTTTTTATTTTTTATGACCTCGGCAGTTATCTTATTCCTAATACAAATTTTATGTTTTCCTCGATAATTTATGGTATTTTTAGATAAACTTATAATTTTTACTAAAATAAATATAAACAAATAATTGAAGGAAGAGAATAAATCAAAAATTAAATTACAGAGAGAAAGAGACATGGAAGGAAAAAAAGATATATAAAAAAATTGAAGAATTATTATTTGTCAACACAACTATAGAGAAGATTGAGGTTGCCTAACAATGATATCACACTAGCACTGACTATGACGAAAGTAGAGAGCAATAAAGACTAAAATTGGTCAATTTGATCAAATATGCTGAACTATAGAATTTAGATAAAAATTGTGTCTAGTGTCGACAGAAAATTTGAAGGGGTGAAGTGAAATGTAAGTTGTTGCCTATTAATAATAACTTGACTTCTTAGATCCGTCTTTTTTAAATATAATATTTAAGGAACTCAAAATATTTTTTTTTAGACTAACACATGTTGGTTAAAAGACTATAAATTTAAGGATATGCAAAAAACACTACTCTTTCCGAAACCAAGTCCTTGCAGAAGCTCCAAGAGCCCCTTGAAGATGAAGTATGTGACCATAATAATCTCCATATTTCTGTTTTCTTGTCCCACCTTTGTTTCCTTTTAATCCTTCGGAAGCGCATTACAGTCGATGGTGTGCCATACTTCGATCTATCCTCTCTGAACAATCTGCAGGTAAATTAAAATCATAAAGAAAATGGTAGGCGCATGTATCCCTCAGTAAACATAATCCAAGAATCCACAGTGATATAAACGAAAACTGATAATAGCAATTCAATATTGATAAAATATTTATATCAATAACTGACTTCTGCAGTCAATAATCACCGCAAGATTGCATCTGTTAGCCAAACGTAAAGGCTCACTTTCCAGTTTGAATTACTTAATTATAAAGATTTTAATATTATATTATAAAATAATTATTTTAAAAATTTAAATTATTAAATAAAAATATTGAATGATTATATATTCAAATTTATGGATTATGAAAACATATGATAATAAAGTTGATCAAACTGGATACTGACCCAACTCCCTAAAAGTTACATATTGACTTTTAGGTGCACAAGATTCCCATTACCACCAAAGTTATGTTATTCCCGTCAAAATAAAAAAATGCCATTGCTTTTGGTGCAAGCAAGCACGCACGGCGTTTTTGAGCAATCCCGAAACAAAAAACTAAAAAGGCTGCCTGGCGTCCACACCATACGCTGCCACGATGTGCGGTGGCTGGCGGCGGCGGTGGGGAGCCCAACACAAGAGCCACGAGAACAGGGGCGGGGTCCCACCAACACCGACACTAACGGTTGGGTTGGGCCCATGTAGCTGGTTCCCTTCGCTTTTTCTCACGTCACGTGGTTTTCCTTTCTTTCCCGGATGCTGTCTAGGTGGCGATGGCCGGCAGCATTGTGAGAAGTGGGTCCCAACACAAAGGTTGTCCGCTTCCGCTATGATCCCCTTTTCTTTTCCACCGCTAAAATATTTAATTACTTACGAAAATAAACAGAAAAAGAGAGATGAGAATTCCGTAGTTGGCAACCCAGATTTAAAGATGTACTACATTTGTTTCTTTGTCTTTCCACCTTGTTCTGCCACATTGAGTCTTTTTTTCTTTTATTTTATTTTATCTCCTTTGCCGCCTATCTATGATGACAAATTGATAATCCTTTTTGTTTTTTGGTAATTTGATAGTCCTTATTTTGCTTTCAGTATTTTTTTAATGTTCTTCTCACACTTATTTTTATTAATTTTTGTTTTTAAATATGTATATAATTTAACATATATATATATATATATATAATATCTTTATATATTTAGCATAGTATTTTTTGTTTTGATGAAATAAGCCCATAATTAGATCACTAGTATCACGATTTACACAAGCTAAGCACTATTGGACGGAATGAAGATTGATGCTTTGATAATCTAATTATCTAGCATGCTGACTAATGTCTAATGTGTGACAAATTGAGAGTGTCACTAGATGTAGATGATGTAATGGCCATATATTTTTGTCTGAAAATCATAACATGGTTAGATGGGAACTATATGAAATCATTATTGCTAATTAAATTGGAGGAGGAAAAAAACAATGATACGCTTTATGAAACACCAACTGCCATGAATGACCTCTTTCTCTCACCATCCAAGCCGCAAAGCAAATATTTATAAACAAACATTAGAAAACAAATTTAATTTTAATTAATTAGTAATATAATTTTTTTTATATTATTATTCAGTTATATATTATTATACATTTTTAATTTTTAGATAATTATTATTTTAATTAATTTATTTTAATAAATTAATAATATATAATTAAATAATAATATAAAATTTTTACATTAACAAACTGTTAAAAAACATACATTAAGATGGATTTGGCATCTGTGTCAATCTGTTTTTTGGCATTTTGCCACTTCCATTTAAGGTCCCCAAGCAAATGGTTAATTCATTAATATATAGGATGGGACCCATTACTTTTTTCTTTTCTTTTGTTTTTGTCAACGATTCAGAGAATAAAAAAGAAAGCTAAGAAAAAAAAGAAAAAAAAAACATATTGGATTTCAGATTCTCAGTTCAGATAACAAACTTACGTTGTCCCATTTTTCTGCTCTGCTTTTGTGGCGTTTACGTGAAGGATGTGAATACCGTTCTTATACATTACACAAGGAACAGCAGAACAAGATGGGTTGGTTTTCTTCCGTTTCTCACATTTTGGACAACCTTGCTTTGTCTTCGTGTTTTGGTTTTCCTGGCCAAGTTTGAAGCTTTTTCCAAGAATTTGTCATCCAGATAAGTTTCTCTCTCTTTCCAAATTCTGGGTTTTTGTGTCTTCTCTGAAAAGACCAGAGCGGAATTTTCTTCACCTTCGAATCCCAGTTGGGTTGTCCTTGTCCCTCTCTAAGTTGGGATTTGTATTAACAGAAACAAATCCTAATTTGGAGAGAAGGATACGTTTGTGTTGACTGGTTCAGATTCCCTGAATTCCAGCCATTATGTAAGAGGACAACCCAGTCGATCTTCAGTAACACAACTTTTGAGATTTTGAACTTGTTTCCTGATAGCTGCCACTGGCAATCGAAGATTTTGTTGTTGAATTTCCTTATGGATTTCATATGGGCTCTGTTCTATATATAAAACTGGTCAGCTTGGTTATGACATGATTCTACATTTCTGTTTGTCGTATCTTATCCATCATTTCCTTGGCTTTTGGAATTTGGATATTCTGCCAAGTTGATAAGCTTATCTGAATTTCTTTCCTATTAAATTGTCTTTTTTGGAAGGCCTTGTAATTGGTTATCTAGTGTCTGCACTTGATTTGTTTTTCTAAAAGAAAAAAAAAAGTATCTTTTTTTCTTATGTGCTTGACTGGATTGAACTTTGAGTGTTGTGGCCTTAGAGAAGTGATTTCTTGGATTACTTTCTTTACTGTTGGATTGTTGGGTTCAAAATGGGGAAGAAAAAGAAGCAAGTACGAGAAACAATTGAAGATAGCCAAAATCAAAGCAAAGTGGAAGATAGCAGCCCCAAAGCATATGACAATGATACTATGGTATTTATATCCATCTCTCAAGAGTTGAAGGATGAGGGGAATAAACTGTTCCAAAAGAGGGACCTTGAAGGAGCTATGCTAAAATATGAGAAAGCCCTCAAATTGCTTCCAAGAAATCATATAGATGTGTCCTATCTGCGGAGTAACATGGCTGCATGCTACATGCAGATGGGACTCAGTGAGTACCCTAGGGCAATTCATGAATGCAATTTGGCTCTTGAAGTAACACCAAAATATAGTAAAGCTCTGTTGAAGAGGGCAAGATGCTATGAGGCTTTAAATAGGCTGGACTTAGCTCTGGCAGACGTTAGTGCTGTTTTGAAGATGGAGCCAAATAATATCATGGCATTGGAGATCTCAGGAAAGGTGAGAAATGCACTTGAGGAGAAAGGATTAAGAGTAAATGGTACAGTAATTGAGTTGCCTCCAAATTATGTTGAACCTCCTATTACTTTGCCTCCAGAAAAAGTAGTAAAAGAGAAGACACGCAAGAAGAAGAGCAACAGAGAGAAAGTGAAGGCTCCAGTTAACAAAACTGTAGAAAAGCAAGCTGAGGGGAAATTTGAAGAGAAGAAGGCTGAGGACAGTATTGTAGAGAAGAAGACCAATAAATCCAAAAGGAAGAAGGCCAAGGAAAAAATTGATGAGAAGAAGGCTGATGTTAAGGAGGTTGTAGAGGAAAAAAGTTACGGTAAAAGGGAAGATATACCTAAGAAAACAGCAAAACTTGTTTTTGGTGAGGATATAAGATGGGCTGAATTGCCTGTTAATTGCAGCCTCCTGCAGCTAAGAGAAGTTATTTGTGACCGATTCCCAAACATAGGAGCAGTTCTTGTCAAATACAGGGACCAAGAAGGTGATTTGGTCACAATAACTTCTGATGATGAATTAAGATGGGCTGAAACAGGATCACAGGGTTCTATCCGGCTGTACATAGCAGAAGCTACTCCTGAGCAGGATCCATTCTTTGAGAAACTTAATGTAAAGGTGAGGCCAAAGGTTGGCATTAATTGTGCACCTGAGAATGGTTGTGTGGTAAAAGCAAAAGAAATTATTAACTTATCTTGCATTGAGGATTGGATAATTCGGTTTGCCCAACTGTTCAAGAACTATGTTGGATTTGAATCTGACAGATATTTGGATTTTCATGAACTTGGGATGAAGCTCTATTCTGAGGCTATGGAGGAGACAGTTACAAGTGAAGAAGCACAAAGCCTATTTGACATGGCAGCAGATAAGTTCCAAGAGATGACAGCTCTAGCATTGTTCAACTGGGGAAATGTGCATATGTCCAGGGCAAGGAAGAAAGTGTATGTCACAGAGGATTCTTCTGAAGAGCATCTGTGTGATCAAATCAAAAGTTCATATGAATGGGCACAGAAAGAATATGCAAAAGCAGGAGAAAAATATGAAGCGGGCATTAAAATTAAGTCAGATTTTTATGAAGGCTTCCTGGCACTAGGGCAGCAGCAATTTGAGCAAGCAAAACTTTCTTGGTATTATGCAGTCAGTAGTAATGTAGATTTAGTAACGTGGCCCTCCACTGAGGTTCTTCAGCTTTACAACAATGCTGAGGATAACATGGAGAAAGGAATGCAGATATGGGAAGAATCAGACGAGAAACACTTAAGTAAAACCTCCAATTCAAAGGATGTTAGTTTAAATTTGCTGAATATGGAGCTGGATGGGCTATTTAAAAATATTTCATCGGATGAAATTGCTGCACAGGAAGAAAATATGAGATCTCAAATAAATCTCCTGTGGGGTACCATGCTATATGAACGCTCGATTGTCGAATTTAAATTAGGGCTACCAGTGTGGCATGAATCTCTGGAATTTGCAGTCGAGAAGTTTGAACTTGCTGGAGCTTCTCCAACAGATATAGCTGTAATGTTGAAGAACCACTGTTCAAATAATACTGCTGTTGATGGTATGTTGTCATGCTATTTGAAACTTTGTAGCTGAATAGATATATATATTCCTATATACTAACACTTTCCACTAACAGGTCTAGGATTCAAAATTGATGAAATAGTACAGGCATGGAATGAGATGTACGAAGCTAAGAAATGGCAGAGTGGAGTTCCATCATTTCGTTTGGAACCATTATTTAGAAGGCGAGTTTCAAAAATTTATCATGCCTTCGAGCTTGCATCAGTTGGATCTTTTTCTTCAAGTTGATGAAGAATAACAAAGCCAACAGTCATGTAGGCTGCTTCTGTGCCTGTAATGCTATTGTCATCACAAGGTAACTGAGAGTTTGAGACCCATACTGATAATATTCATTTTATTGATTTTCTCTAAGTAGTAGTTTTGATTGTCCATAAGATTAAATAATCTGCATGATTTGTTCTCTGATATGTCCATTTCTGTAGAATAAGATGCTGTGACTGCATCTTGCTATAGTATCTTTCAGATTTAACCATTCATAAGTAGCTGTAGAATATTGGCGTCTTCCTCACCTAAGTGCAGTCTTCTCATTGATTATTTTTGTTCGATATGTGTTAAAGGTTCACTACTTTCTTGCTTAAACGTTTTAACAGTTTCTTATGCAAATTCATTTTACAATGCACAAGCTGCTGGGTATATCCCTTACCTGGTAGCAGTAGTAAATGGTTGACGAAGTGTATAAGAGGTTGTTATATGATATTCGTAGTAAGTATCCCTTTCATATAAATAGAAGTCTTTATGATTATGGAAACTAATATCTGAAGCCCTTTTTAGATCTTATTTGATAAATGAGTTTAGATTGCTACATCTTACTCTGCAGGCGAACTGAATGCTATTTTGGCAAAACTGTTTTTTGGAGAATAAAGCTGTCTTTAATAGAAATACTGTTACTTCCATTAGAACTAAGATATGTATTTATGTTCCAATCCAATCAGTAGATGGAATTGGAGCAAACTGAGTCAGTATAAAAGGATTTTTTTTTTTCCCAAATGTCTTCAAATCTTTGCTTCTTCAATGTGCCACGATGGAGATTAGTTGGAAAAATGATTGTCTTAAACATATGTAGTTTGTATAATAATTTCTTGCATTATGATTAGATTCAAATAATAAGTTTTTGGCAACAATGGCCAAATGTATCGTAATGGCATTCATGGTTGTGATGAGAGAAAATTGTAGACAATTGAAAAGAATCCTAGATCAGAAAAATTGCACTTTGGTGGATTACATTGTTAATTTTCACGAAACTGGAATTGATTTCTTCAGAGCTATTTGAACCTACGAATCTGATATTAATTACTTAATATCCCGATACATGCTACGCTATTAATATGTACTTGCATTAACGGCGTTCAATTGGTAGGCATCATTAGTATATAATGATTATTCTTTTCTGTACTTGTCTGGAAATAGATGATAAGATATGCTTGGAGAATTGTATTTATCTTCTTATAAATGATATCTGCAGTTTAAATTGTTGTATCATGAATCTCCCACAGTGGACTTGTATTAGTTGTCATTGTTCATGGCTCTGTTAGTCTTATCGGAGGGACCAATAATTAAATGCAGGATATATTTTTTGGACATAAAATAGTTAAGTTTTCTCCATTCTGGACCTGAAATCACCCGAACATTTGCTTCCTGTCTGTGATGTTCGCTATTCTACAGCTCAACTAAATGCTCTGCTGAGCAACCCTTAGTTATGTACATGATTGGCATTGCTTACGATATTATTTACCCTCCTTGCTTTGTTGCCTTTGTTCACAAAATGTGATTATAGTCTATCATCTATGTTGACAACCTTGGATCAATTATTCTGCAGGTTTTTCGTGTTGCTTTTAACTTTTTTGAGTGTTTGGATTCAACATTGTACTCAGAAAGAAACTGTTCTTTTCATTGCGCCCACATGTTCCGAAGACGCAAGGGTCCGCAGGTTCCTTTACACGTTGGGAAGATGGAGTTTGCAGGAATTACCTTTTACTTAGTTTCTGCCTTTGCTCTCAGTGCCTTCCCTTTAATTGTTAGATTTCTAGTGGTCGGTAGGATTTTAAATTTGTACCAAAAGCAGTGGGAGAGATATGTTGTTTGTTTTCCTGTTTCTTTTTTTTTTTTTTTTTGGGTTCTCTGTTAAATTTGTACCCTTATTGACTTAGTCTTTCTAGATGAGATTTTCTTGTATTAGACTATTGAACTTACCAGTTGCAGCTCATTCTACTTTAACAAAAAGACGTCTAAAAACAACTTAAATAAAGAGTCGCAGATTTTAATTCTGATACGTTCTTGATTCACATAACAGAAATTTTAGATAATGTAGCGTTCATTAAGGGTGTTTATTTTGAACTAATTAATTTGATATCGAATAATGAATGGTGAACATGGCAAATTAGTTATGTTTCATTCCTTTAGCATAAGTCATTGCATTCGTTGACCGTGCACTTTATTTGCCGTAAGTACTTTTTTTCTTTAATGACGTGGTGGAGAAAATTGCAATGAGACAATGACTTCTACAGTGTAAGACATTTACCATTGGACATGTACCATGTTTATGTGAATTCTCTTATCTTTTACTTTAATAAATTTAATATTAAATTAGTATTTTAATCTTTTAAAGATTAACTTGATATCAATTTAATTATTAAAATATATGTGACATCAAATTAGTCATTTAAAAATTTAAAATGACATCAAAATAATTCTTTAAAAATATGTGATATTAAATTAATTCTTTAAAGATTTAAAGTGAAATCAAAATAATCTTTTAAATTGGTTCTTCAAAAAAATCATTTTGACATCACTTTCAATTTTTGAAAGATTAATTTGATGTTACATATCTTTTAATAATTAAATTAATATCAAATATTTTTAAAAGATCAAATTGATATCAAATAAATATTTAAAGAATTAAAATAATAATTTAGTTTAAATTTAATGTTTAACTGAGGAGGTATGTTTAATGGTACAATATAAAACTTGTATCCATTGTACTTAAAATCTCTCTTCATTAGAGTAAAATTTCTTTGAGAAGAGTAGTTTAAGTTACACATCACTATATGCACACTTGCGCATAGTGTCTATATTAAAATTCAAGTGACCCATCCCATGTGGATATACAATATTAATTCCAATTCATTCACTTTAGTGAATGTGCAACTTGTTTTAAGTAAAAAATGAAGTATGGATGTCAAAAATTCGAGGGCATCGATTAACTGATTTTGTGAAGGTAAATAATCACCACTCAGGGATCTTCATTGTGACACCGAAAGTAAAGGCTCTCCAGTAAATTTTAAAAACTTAGAGATATATGAGAAAAAAAAAACATTAAAGCTAAAAAATGATGTAAAAATTATATACCTTCATGAGCATCATTTTTACAGGGTGTGTTTTTGAGTAGGGACAAAAAAAGGAGGTGGAACTTGAGAGAGAAAAATAAAATAAAATAGAAATATTTTATTTTTCCTCATAGTTGCTTGGTAAAGGATGAAAAATTACTGCCAAAATACGTTCGGTAAAATATGAGTTGTACTTTATTCTTAACTATTTTGCATTTTTTGCAACAAAGTAAGAAATCATTTCATTCTAAATTTTCAGCAAGCACACCTTTAAACCAGTTACTAGAAATTTAGAACTCTAATATATATACAGCTAATTCACTTTTATTAATTTCATTTTTTACTTGAGAAAAAAATGCGTCACTAATTTAACTTAAAATTTAAATTTTAGATATACGGTACTTTTTGTTTAAGTATAAATTCCTTATAAATATATGACTATAACTTCATTTACATATTAATCATTCACTTCGGCTCCCTCAACTTTTGTTCAAGCTCCCCCACTGACAATCATGTTCATGAGCCGCATAACAAGGGCAATCTTATCTACACAACACTTTTATCTCTTTTTTATTTATTGCATTTCCATGCTCGTCAATAGGACACGCCGTGCCGAAAAAATACCACGAGCAAGTCGGAATTATAAAACTACTGAGGTGTTATCCACGAACACCTGATATTTTACGCTCGCAACTAACAAAATATCAGGTTGGTAAGCATCAGTGTAAAAGCACTCAAAAAAAATAGAGTGAAATGCAATTGATGGTTCAACTTTGGGCTGTCAAGTACTCAGTCATCGAGCAAACCAGCTTCAACTGGGATTAGGCTCCATATCCAAATCCACTTGGAAATGGGACCAGGATGGAATTCTCCCCTTCCAACTCTAAATACGTAGTCTAATAACAACCATAAAAATAAACCATAAAATGAAGACAGCCAACCTTTAGATGGTATCAACCTTCGGCATATAGCAGCACGAAGATAGTAGCTTCTGTCCTAAGGCAACCATGGATTCAAAGCATTAAAGGTGGAACTGCAAACCCCGAGTTTCCCCATATTGTCATCCAAAATCTATGATTTTCAGGAACACAGTCATCATGACTCATAGGCACAAAGCAAAAAGAGCCAGTCAACATCTGCAAAATTCTATTCTCGGTCTAATAAACTTGAATAATTACTTTATGAAACTATATTATGAGCACAGCCACTCTTTCAAACATCTTTATTACATACATCAGAACGTTATTACATAGTGCACAGACAATATAGACAGCCTCACTAGGCATCTACATCCAGGGGAGCAATGAAAAAAGAGAAGAGTTATGTACAATTATTCTTAGACGGGGAGATACACAACATGCAAAATAAAGCATAATTACATTCTTGCATGCATAGGATTGTTATGTACATTCTTTAGAATCACCCCTTCTTATCTTCTATTACTTAATAGTCGTTTATAAATATCCAAAGCAGGAGTTATATATACGTACAGAGAGAGCTGCTCACCAGGCTGATAACAGAATTCTCACATGCTCCTGGTCTCTTCCGGCCGAAAGCTTATCAAATTAGGAAGGTCGGCTGACTGAAGCTTCTTGATTTCAGATGCAGTAACCTTGCAAGACTCCAAGGAAAGAGTGCGTAAATTTTTTAAGGGCTTCAAATACTGCAATCCCTCGTTGGTTATACGAGAATTTGAAACATTTAGCGACCTCAATTCAATCATTCCTGTATTCAGATAAAGTTAACGAGGAATGTTAACAAAAACACAACTTTATATTTAATCCAACAATGGAGTAAGGAGAGAGGAATTAAAAACGAATATAAACAAATGATATTCTCCATCTATTTTTTTTTCTTTTAGATAATAAATTCTGATTCTCCAAGAACTCAATTGTCAATGATGAACTGGTTAAACATTTGGATGGGGGATTTTGGAGGAGAAATGAGAAGAGGGGAGAGGAAATGGGGGATTTAGGAAGTTTTATAAAAGGAGGGTAAGATAATAAGGATTTTAAATAATCTTCCAAAACCCTTATTAATTTTCATGAAAATTTTAAAGCTCTCCTAATTTGAAAATTTTTGTAGGATTTAAAATATTTAAAACCTTCCCCTCCCTTCCCATTCATTTTCTTTAATCCCTTCCCTTCCCCTCCCTTTCAAACTCCCAATCTAGCCTTACTCCCACATCTAACTTTTTCCCCTTTTGCACAAAAATTGAATAGCAAATGTCACATTGGTATAGCAACTGCAAGTTCACTACATGTAGTGCTTAATTAACAGCCAAGATGAACTTGCAAAAAGAGATTATCATTCACTCAGTCATTCAATTTACAGTCTTATGTATGTATTACATCCGTCAAACAATAAGATCGTTATTGTTGAAAAGAAGTAGCAAGGAAGATATGAAGTAATAAAGACAGGCAGAAAATACCAGATATCAATTCCAAAGTTTTATTTGTCAAGTTGCAATTCTGGGACAGGTTTAGCTGTGTCAGGGAGACTATATCTCTTATATTTTTTACACCTGCATCAGTTAATCCTCCACCACATATTTCAAGGGATTGCAGGTTCTTAAATGCTGCTGCATGAAAAATTAAGAGGAAATAACATTAAAGTAGCAAGATAACTTTATGCACAAGGTTATGCAGACCCAGATTTTCCCATTATGTCAATCAGAAGTCTTTTTGTATGATATACTAAATGAAATGTAAAATAATCAAAGAGTAAGCTGGTGTTGAATGGGATTTCTGAGCAGAACTACATCCGTTTATTCTTGTTTTTGTTTTGGGCCATTACTCTGTTTATTCTCAAGTACAGCATAAATGAAGAAATATAAATTTATTCTATGTAAAAGTAAAACAGAACCTGAGCTTATCGATGATTTCCGTAAGTTTAATGATGACATTATGATAGCTAAAGTAAGTGAATTAAAAATATAGGATTACCCTCCCAAGGGTTTCCACTAGGTTTATATCAACTCTAGAGAGGAACATGCAAGATCAGATTATCAATTATAGTCCAAGGGCAGAAAATTTTCAATATCAAATTTGCAAGTATGAAGGAAAACATTATAATACAGAAACCAGATAACTTGGCTTGGCACCACTTCTTTACTTGACAAGGGTTATCTGTCTAGTTCAGCAGATTTAGAATTTTCATATAAATTAAAGAGCAGAAGCACAACCCTCTATGTAGATTCATTTATTCTCTCAAATAAATATAACATTTTCATAACAAAACCAAAGTTTTCAGCCAAATAGCCATATGATAAACATCAAATATCCTCAAATATATAATGCCATGGGGAAATGATAAGAATCTCCAATCCATTGGTATTCATGCATTCCCAATTCAAATGTAGACCCCTCTGGTTATATCTTATCTTACAAGTAACACAGTCGTGACTTGCAATCAGTTAAGTTATAGAAATATACTGTTAACAATCATGCAAGAAAAACAACAAAGGAAATCTACTATGGTCTAAAAGTCAGGTTAATATATACATACATCGTAAATATGTTGTTCCAGAGTCTGAAATACGAGCTCCAAAGAGATCCAATTTAATCAATCCACTCAGACCTATACAAGACGAGATAATCAGACAACTAGATTTGAAGCTGTTAACAGAAGCCAAATGAATTACTGAATGCTAATTTTATCACTCTTTTAATCCTTCTTTCCCCATATAGTGGATGCATCACCCATCTTGGAGTAGTTGATACCCCAAATACATGTATTGTTTTATCAGAATATATACAAGATTCCTATATGAAATCTCAATATGATTCAATCATAATTATAGTTCTGCAAAGTCATATGTAGGGAGCTATGAAAACCAATGTGATTTTAAGCTAAGAAAAAAGGGAAAAGATACAAGGGATATGGTAATAGTTCATCTGAAACTTGGAAAGAGAGGAAAAAAAAAAAGAAATATACACACGAAGGCCTTTAGTTGGTGATGGTGATCAGACAGTCTCAGAAGTTAATTACATATTAATACAGACAATAAAATATTAAAATAATAGTAAGAAAAACAACTATCATCTTACAAGCTGACACCTTATATAAAAGGGACATGATCCTGGTCAGCTCATTGGGTAAACAGTATCTGGTTTGGTACAGTTTTGGATGGAATTCACTATACACTCAAGTTGTGTCAAAATCAAAACCTTCAATGCAATCAAATATCTAAACCAGTCCCAAGATTAGAAACCAAAGTTCTAATGGTTGCAATACAATAACTCATCTGTTTCCAAATAGCATGTGGCAAAGATGCCATGGGAATGCTTGCCAACAATACAGGTTTGAAAGACTTAAAAAGTGAAATGTAGCCGACACATTTTTCCACATCTTTCTTCAGACTTCTAAAATGGTACATAAAAAGCAAAACATATATAATAGAAAAAATATATCAGTCATTAGTAGACTATCTTAGAGAAATCCCACCCCCAAAAGGGGAAAAATAGAGCAAGTGAAAGAAAAGATGGAACATGGGAGAAAGTAGAAAAATAAATGACTAAACCCCTAATTTGGTCCTTCAAAGATTATGTCAACATCACTTTGGTCCTCCAAAGAATATTGAGATCAATTAGTCCCTCAATTACAAAAGGTGACATTATTTTGGTCTTTCAAAAATATTAACATCAATTTAGTCCCTCAATCATAAAAAAATATCATCAATTTATTCCTTCAATTATATAAAATTAACATAAATTTAGTCCTTCAATTTCAATCATATAAATTATATCAATTTAGTCCCTACTTGTAAACAAAAGGACAATTTTGATGTCACCTTCCATGATTTAAAAACTAAATTGATATTGACATTATCTGGAGGATCAAAATGATGTCAAAACAATCTTTGAAGGACCAAATTGGGAGTTTACACAAAATAAATACATAAATCACAGTTTTTTCTTTTTTTCTTTTTTTGGATAGAAAAATGTAGATCGCATGATTAACAGGTGACAAAAGAGGGAAGCATTTAGATGACTCAAAAGTCACAATATAGATGAAACCATTCAAAAGGAAAGAGATAGGGAAACACAGAAGCAATGGTTCTCAAACAATCTTTTCACCTATAAAGATTTTGAATCTCAAAGTTAGATTTTGGATCATGGGATGATAGAGATGCAAAATATTTTAAAAAGAATAATAGAAAATAAAAGAGGAAAACTAATACAACATAAGACATATTCAGTGGTATTTATTGATGCTTGTTCACCACTAGGTAACAGACTCTATACATATATAAAACAGTTCATATGACCAAAGCACTGACTTAAAGAAGATCCCAGGTGAATCCACATAACATGGCTGATATATGAATATACACAAGAAAAAGCTTACTTGTAAGATTTGCAAGTCCAGCGTCAGTAATCTGGCGGATATCCAGATTAAGTGATTTAAGATTTGTCAATCCTGACAGCCTTTTCAGGCCACCGTCAGTCACTGAGGTAAATGACAGGTTTAAATTTTCCAGTTTGTTTAAACCTGGATAAAAGCAAGAATGATATAAATCAGCACATACATTTAAGTGTTGTCTCTCTAACAAGATAGAATCATATAGACAAATGGATAAATATAGGCATGCTCATGTCTCTGTAGATGTATCTTCAAATGTTAACAGAATGACAGTGATTATTGAATCTTTGCTCATTAAAATGTCACAAGAAGCAACCTCGTCTCAACACTACAGGTGCATGGTAGTTAAAATGCGGGAAATAAATTTAAAAAAATGCATTACTTATATTTGGGTAACTCAATGGGCTTTCTGAAATTTATCTTCCAACATACTATACAAAAATTTACGATCACATTCCAAGAGTAGGCCTCAAATTTAACACAATACCTAAAGATTAAAGCATCCAATTTCATATGACAACAATTTCTTAATTCTTACTAGAAGCGGACAACATGTGGAAACTGAATAACAAGGTACTGAACAATATTGTAACAGAAGTAAAAATATAGAATACTTCATAGTCATATCACACTAGCACTAGCACTTTAATAATTATGTAGCACTGAAGCATACAACCAACAAATTTAGAAACATATCAATAATCCAATTTGAATTCTTGTCTGCAAATAAATTCACAGGCTAATTCTTGAGTTTAAATTTTGTTTGGATAACTGTAGATAGAATTGTGTCCTTCAACCTGATATATATAACGAAGCCCGCTGCTTCTAACTTCAGTATCAGACAACTCTAGACTTTTCAAGAGAGTGAGGCCTGAAAGAACAAATGACTATAAATTACATCCCGTAGATGATATTTCAAATCCAACTATCTGATTCCAAAATTCTCATAAATTTTTCCATTTCAGCAACCTTTTTCCCCCTCTAGAGAACATTAACTAGGATAGAACAAATTAAGTAAATTAAAGGATAAATTAAAAGAAAAAAAATTAAAACCACCAGACCAAGCATGGTCTATATCTATATTCCAAACACAAGCTCAAGGCCAAATATTGTAACCCAATCCTTGTCCCCGAACTATAATTTAGTAAGAAATGATGAAGAAGGATTACATGAACTTACTAATGTTCCCCTTTTCTGTCCCAACTTGCAAATGCTTGTTTGAATTCCCATGATAATTGTTGAAATTATAGGGTTAGATAGAGAAAAGGAAAAAAGTAGAATGAAGATTAATCAATACTATTTGATAGATGTGTTTGATATGTTACAAAAGACAAAGCATTAACCTCTATTTATATTCTAGTAACCCTCATCAAATAAGGAAATAAATCAGGAAATATAATAAAATTATGATAGGACTCCTAAATTGCTTCATCAATTAGAGCACTAATTGATTCCATATAATATATTGTAAAAATCTTCTAAATATATTCTAACACTTTCCATTAAGCTAAAGCTTATTAAGCTTTAAGCTTGTTACAAATAAATACTTTAATTAAATAACATAAATATAAAATGGACTCTATAGCTGAAATACAACTCAGGAAGGAATGATCATCAGCCTACGTGAGAAGAAAGGATTCTAGGGTTCTGCTTGACCAGATGACAGACCCAAAAGACTTGACGATTCTAAGGTTCTGCTTGACTAGATAGCAGACCCAAACGACTTGAGAAATTCTAAGGATTTGCTTGATCAGATGGCAGATCCAGACAACTTGAGTAGAAATACCACTAGTATGATTCATCACTGGGAAAGAAGTCACCATCAGAATAATCATCGATGGGAAAAGAATAACATCACAAACACAAGTATTGAAGAGATGTCATTACTGATATGAATCATAAGTGAGAAAGAAGTCACCATCTAAATGATCGTCGATAGGAAGAGAATTACATGACAAACATCAATATTAAAGAGATGTTATCACTGATATGACTCATCAATGGGAAAGAAGTCACCATTAGAATGATCGTTAATGAGAAGAGAATAACATGACAAACATTAGTATTGAAAAAATGTCACCACTGGTATGACTCATCAGTGAGAAAGAAGTCACTATCGGAATTATCGCCAATAGAAAGAGAACAATATCACGAACGCTAGTATTGAAAAGTCACCACTAATATGACTCATCAGTAGGAAAAAAATCACCATCGAAATGATTGTCGATGAAAAGAGAATAACATGACAAATACTAACATTGAAGAGATGTCACCACTGGTATGATTCATTAGTTGGAAAGAAATCACCATGTAATGATCGTCGATGGGAAGATAACATCATGAACACTAGTATTGAAAAGTCACCACTATCATTATCACTCTCTCTCAATGTTATGTTAGCATTGGAAAAGAGTCAAACAGTAAAAAAACAGAGAAAATAGATGAGAGAATGGGTTGAGAAAACAATAAAGGAGAATTTACAAAGGAGTTCTATAGAACTCGACACAGCGAAAAGCATGGACACCCTCAAGACGGATGGTACCGCTCTGATACCATGTTAAAATTATAGGGTTTAGATAGAAAGAAGAAAGAAAGTAGAATGAAGATTAATCAATAGTATTTGATAGATGTGTTTAATATGTTACATTAGATAAAGTATTAACCTCTATTTATATTCTAGTAACCCTAATCAATAAGGAAATATAATAAAATTATGATATGACTCCTAAATTGCTTCATCAATTAGAGCACTAATTGATTCCACAATATATTCTAAAGATCTTCTAAAGATATTCTAAATATATTCTAACAATAATTTTATGAATCCAAGATAAAATGCTCTGAACAAACTTATATCCAGAATCATGATTGACTACTGTGAATTGAAAAGCCTATTTTTAGAACCATGAATTTTGGTAATGAATTCACAAACAAGTATTTGCATACACTTATGAATAGAGGATTAACTAGAAAGGAAAAGACAAAAACAGAAAGCATAGAGAAGAATACACTCAGCAACCCCTGGATTAGATGTTTACAAGTTCAAGTCTAATCTTCTGGAACAAAATATAAGCCATGGCATCAAGGTATAAAGCCCCATTCCTTGGGTCCTCAAGCACAGATCAATAGAACATTGAAAAGGTATAACAGTCTAATTAAACTTCAAAAATGTAATGACCATTAAAATCTACAAAAAAGAAACACATGAAATGCAATGAAAAACCTGTCAAATTAGCAAGCCCTTCATCACCTATCTTGCAAGAATCCAGATTCAAATACTCCAAATTCGTTAAACCTGTCAAGAAGCAACCAATTAAGAATGTAAAGAACAGCTGGAAAAATTAGAACAATATATAAGTTGCTTGCATGATGATAGTTAATGTCACCAGAGCGTTCATGATCTGGTTGTGGAGTTTGAAACAAGTAGTTGTCCCAATGGCGCCTTGAGAATGAGAAGGGTCAGAAAGTTTTAGAGACCAAATGGGCTTGTTTCTGGAACAATTTAAAGACTAAACAACTTGTGCCTTGTAATTTCTAAGTGCCTTTATGCCTTAGTTTCAATTTTGTGTGTCCTTTATACGACCTTTAGTCCAAACGAGATAAGGCTCCAGTCATGTATTTTCCAGTCAAAAACTCATTTAATGTATTAAATGTATTCAGAACACTTACCCATTCTGAAGGCTTATTACTAGGCTATATGTCCTACCTTAATTCATGTATGAGATAAGACTTCAAGTGTGTTTTCAGAAAGGTATAGAAGCTTTGTTATCCTTCTCTGTATCTCTTGGGCATATACCCTGGAGAGGTGAGATCCCTTTAGTGCTGTTCTCTGAGGTGGTGGCTTGTCCTGTATCCTTAGTGGTTGGTGAGCTATTTTATCCAAATACTTAAGCTGTTCATTTAGATTATTTCCTCTTTCACTATTTTTGACACTGTCAGACACCAAACGGCTTTGGGTTCATTCTAGCCATTCCATGTGAGTTTTCTGATGTGTAATGTTTTTCATAGTAACTTTCCTCTCAATTTGAAATCATTGCAACCTGTGTTCTCTACGCTGAGATATAGTCAATTAAAACTTGTTGCTTGTTGAAGTCCAAATCAGAGTTTTTGTTAGACATTTCCCAATTTCTCCTCTAAACACCCTTGGACTGGATTGGTTAAGTCCCTACTTGTCCATATGGAGACATGAACAAATGTGAAAATAGGCAAGCGGATCAAACGCTTAAAACAAAAATATGTCAAGTGAGGAAACTAAATCAGAGAAGAGAGAATGAATTAAAAAGAAGACAGGCTGAGAAGGATAGAGCAAATGGGCTGTGAAACAGAGAATACAAAAGCAAAATAATAAATGGAGGTGGTAGCCATGATGACACCACTGGGCTGAGAAGCTGAATCGTGTGTGTCTGAGCCTCTAAGAACAGAAAAGAATCAGAAGAGATGCACGAAGAAGGCCACTTAGAATGTTAACGTAAAATTATTGAAAGGTAAAAGGAATTAAAAAACAAAAGGGCAAGGATGGGTGGACCTCAAATGTTTTATCATTATCTGAAAAGGTGAAAAGAAATTGAAGAGAGAAATCCGCAGAAAGATTGTACATATCAAGTGTCTTTCTAACATAGGTAAGCAGCATGTGAAAAAGATAATCACTTAATAAGGGGTAGAGAGATCAGAAGCACCTTTCAGATGAACAAAACATGTGTCCGTGATCTTGTTAAATGCCAAACTTAACCTCTTCAAGCTTTTAAGACCTGCAAAAAAGGGAGTGCAGGCTGAAAAACCAAGAATTTGTTGCTTTGTCATCCTCAGTTACAAGTATGAACATGTAGTTTCTGTGTGGCACAGGAAGGCCTCAAATTTGGTCATTATATATCAGACTAAACTTACCAGAAAATTTCTCAAATCCATCATCAGAGAGACCGCATCTGTTAAGATTTAAGCATGCCAAGGCAGCTAAGGCTGCACCAGAAAGAAATATATAATTGAAGAACTGACCAGTAAAATTTTAGACATTGGAACAATAATCAACAAATATGAGTTTCCAACATAATCTTTGCAGCTTTAGCATCACTTATATGCGTGCCAGACCTGTCAAATCCTTAGTTTTTTCAAATAAAATTGACAGACAAGCTCATCCATAACAATCAAAACAACTTCCAGGACAAACATAAATTGCTGTCTAAAATTAAGAAAAGAATAAATGAAATGAAACTTAAAGAATAAAGTAAGAAATTTTTTTACCAGAAATAGACTCTAAACATGCAGCAGTAATATTACATCCTTCAACATTTAACATGGTAAGCTTCTGCAAACCTGTAAACCAGAGAGGAATACTCAGGTAATGTAGAGAACAAAATAACATAATACATAAAACATACTGTGCTTTAAACTTATACAATAAGTTAATATTACATTTTGATGATAGCAAAAGAATGATATATTTTCACTTGAGAGTGACCATTAAATGACAATTAGAAACTCAAAGAATTAAAACAACAAATAGGCAGTAGCCTAGAAAACAATAATATGAAGTTCATGAAGTCATAAACCAACTTAAGTTGGAGAAAAGAGGACCTGAGATCAACTCCACACTAAAAGAAAATTATAAAATCAATTCACAAAATATTACCACCTTTTTTGTCCATTTCTACTATAATCTTCTAAGTTGTCAGAACTAAAAAAAAAAGGAACAATGCGAATATACCATTTTACTAACATTGCCTAAGTGATACTTTGCTTAAACTTCAATCTAATAATAACACCATCAAAACACAAGGAATGTTAGCATTAAAGATTCCAGAGGGGTTGCCTATAAAATGCCTCAAGTCACAGCCGGTATCAATGGTAAGCCAAATGACCAAATCACCACTATTCATCTGGCATAATGATCTAAAAAAGAGTAAAATTTAGTTCAAGAACTTAAACAACATAATTTTTGTGCCACCTAATCTAATATGCAAGTCAATCTTGAGCGTAGTTATTCTCATAGCATTTAAGAAAACTGGAGGGGCCGACAATTAATTAACAAGGACTTCTAAAATAAACATGTGATTTTGAAAGGGGCCACTTGCATATGAGATAAATATTTTGTTTTAAAACTAAATATATGTATTTGAAATTTTAAGATCCCCCCAAACTAGCAACATAATTCCACCCGTGATTGTACAGTTTTGTCTGGACAGCCCTCCCCAACATTATCTTCTAAAGCTTTTAAGCTGTAGAGATGTGCTCATGTGCTTAAAACAGCAGCAGCAGCTACAGTGATTTTTATGGCACTTTGAAAGGATGACAAACGCAATGGAAAATACCTCTTAAATAAGTAATCCCAAGATCAGTAATACTGCTGTTTGAAATTTGTAACTCCTTCAGATTTATAAGCCCTGAAACATTGCACAGACAGTCAAAACTTAAAACATAAAACATGGCCAACTTTTTTCATCCAAAAGCAAGAAAAAGAACTGATGATAGATAATCTCATGCAGCTATCAAGCATAATAACATTTTACTGCCAATTCATTGGCAGAAAAACCTGCTAAATATAGTATTGCTAAAGCATGCAAATACAACCAAACATATTAAAAAAAAAGACCTTTCTCCAAATGGATTTATTGAAAATTTAGTTTTTGATAGAGTCCAATGGCATTGTTTGATCCATGTAGCCAACCCCACATATATTCAACATTTATAACTTATTTCCTGTTACTTTCATTAAAAATTATTACCGAGGGAGAAAAAGTGAGCATAAGAAAGGACAGTAATTCCTCCAGCCTTTATGTAACAACATCAGATACTTCTCTTTTGAACAAGCATGTGAATGCATACTACTATACGCATTGTCATTATGTATTATCTAGCATATTTGATATTTCACATTGTTTATAATAGTTATTAATAATAAGCGAGTTATTCAGAAGAATGATGATATTATTTGTAAATCACTACCATTATCAATAATCAATATTAAATCTATTTTCAATTACAAATAGAACTATTTAAAATTTATTAGTACAAAGAATCTCAATTGTCTAAAATTCAACGTCACAAGCAAATCCATCGATAAATTTTTAATGTGATGCACATGCATTTAATAATAAATGACAAAACTAATTAGGTATGAACTTGGGCCACTTAAAATAAGACTGTTGATTTAAATGAGAACTCAAAAATTAAGTCATCCATGTAGGCTCAAGACATCTCTTTTTCAATGCTAAGAGAATACATAATATGGAAGTTATGCATTGGCTTATAAAAGGATGGTATTTTTAAATAGAAAGTTTCTTGAACATCCTCACTATCCTTATCTACATGGCATAGACTATGATTGAACACAAAACAAAGAACAAATTTCTAGAACTCCAAACCAAAGGTTTAAAATCAACCCCACGTGCAAAAGGGACAACAATAAAGAATAGACTATTAGATTATTATTTTGATGAATGAGAAGGCCAAAATTTTGGGGCAGTGCGTGGATTATGTGGTTCTCTATGTTATTGGTTGAAGTAAAATACCCACATCTTAAACAGCATCTCTTTATCCCTGCAAATGTTATGGATAGATTTTTGTTTATTACTTTTCATTGATGTTCCACTCATGATTGATTTAAGGGATTTCTATTTGACTTGCAGAAAGATCAGACAGCTCAGAGAAAGGAAAGCACCCAAAACAGAAAGTAAGTCATTTTGGGGAACAATGTTCCTTCAAGAAAGAGTAAGAGCCAATGCAACCAAGACACTGTACATCATATATATCTTACAAAAACTGTGTTCGGATAATTAACTAATGAGTGAGAGACAATGCAGAGACACAAGAACACTGCTTTTTCACTACATAAATAAACCTAAAATGCAATAACTACGATAAAATTCACACCACCTTATGATCAATACCTGAGATAGCCTTCATATCTGAATCCATAAAACATCTACAGCATCCAATATTAAGAGACTCAAGCTTTTTCAGACCTGTATTTAAAAAAAAGGAAACTAAGTCTATACCCTAGTAATCTTAAAATCAAATCTCTAAAAGGGCATTCTAAGCAGGGTAGCATCTGATATCTAAATTATAAGGTTCCTTGAAGGAAAGTTGTTAACATTTAGCGCACACAGCACTTAGCATCGCCATTCAGCACAGGCTACAGCACCAACCAGATGCTCCAAACCCATTAACAAATAATGATAATAATTTATCTCACATTAACTTTTAAGACTAGTCTACCTGTACTTGATAATAAATACTTACACCAGAGTGATTGATTCAAAGAACATGGCACATTCATCAGATGCATTTGAAATTTGCAATGAATAACCAATAAAAATTTATCAAAAGTACAAAAGGTTGGAGAGTCTAACAGGAAACATACAAGGGAAACTTGAGGTGAAATTATTTAAAATAATGATCATATTCATCTTCCAGCCTGATGAAGTTCATGTTATGCTCCAATTAACAATTCATATCTCATAGCTAACCAAGAATTTATCAACAATTGAGCTTGTTTCAGATTACCAGATGAGAGATTGGTTGTTAACGATGTTAATTACATTAAGGACAAGCTAATTTCTTACATATAACTGGGTATAATTTCAAGAAGAGAAACCTTTAAGATGAACAAATCCACCATGAATCTCCGAACACCTCTCAAGATCCAACTTCTCCAAGTTAACTAAGTTGGAGAAAGCACGCATTCCATCAGGTGTGACAGTGCTGCTTTTCTTGATACTCAAGGAAGTCAAGTTTGAAAGACCTATGCAACATCACATTGATTGTTTATGTTAATCAAATTGGACTCTTGAACTTTTAGTAAGTCAATCCTAACCAATTTGATCTTAGAACAAATAATGCTATTATTCTATTACTACACCTAATTCCAAAAATACATAATGTTCAATGAGGATTGCATTTCAAATTTAAATTTAGTTATTCATATTACAACAACTACATGGAAAAATAATATTAATTGATTTATGCAAGACCTGAACATCACTAAGAAAAATTCTGCATGGCGAGTGATACTGTGGTACACGGATCAATAATAAAACCGGAGCATGGTATGGCACACAAGCAATGACAAGAAAAAAGAAATGACAATAAGAGACTTTACATAATTAAAACCATCCTTCAAAAAAGTTTCACTAGGACAAGTCATTCAACTCCAATGGCAATCTCTTCAGCATGCACCCTAGCTTTGTCAAAATAGCTTTATACTACCAGTGGTGCAGCCAGGACCAGGACTACGCTCTTGTTGGGTGGGGGGGCGGAGTTTTATTGAGGCTGAAAAATATGACTTGTATAACTCCTGATTGCTTTTGAATAGGTCATGAAAAAGATCAATCAGAAATCATAATTTAGTAGGGTGAGTTCTATCTTACCCAAACTCAAAAAAGGATTAAACTACCTTGGACATCCCAATAATTTTGTGACATATGATTAAATTATTAGCCTCACTTTTGTCTTCTAGTTATGCTTTTGTTTTATTGAAATCCAACTAAAAGACAAAAGTGAGGCTGCTAGTTTAATCGTGTGTCAAAAAATCATTGGGACACAAGTCTGAGAACGTTTAACCCTTTTTTGAGCCCGAGTAAGATATAACTCCTCATTTAGTAAATTCAAGGAATGAACTTGTGCATATTTGTTTTAAGGTAATTCTAACAACTTCACAGTAGTTGCATTTGTAAAGAACATGTGATCATCCTGATCCCATTCTGTTTATTATAACAGAAATCATTTATTTAAAAGTATAGCCAAATAAAGCTGAAAAATATTGAATAGTATCATAAGATCTCCACCTCAAATAGGTACTTCCATGTGTTTGGTTTAGTTTTGGAACTCCAAAACAATGGTTATGGTGAAAGTTAGAAGAGACAAGCTTTTGTCCAAACCATGGCTTGGAGGTTTCCAAAAGCTAAACCAAACACATATGGTTTAAGAACATGACAACCAGAGTGTTGTCATGAATAGTTCCCTTAAACAAGACTTCACCTGGCATCTACTTTTTTTTTGCTTCCATGAAGAAGAAATTTCAGGCCACTAGGTGAATTATTAAATTTAAGCATCAGTTGTACAAAATCTGTAAGCAGAAGATTATACACTAAATGAAATGTTGAGACTCCAATATGGTACTTGCATAGGGTTCTATATAAAATCACAAAATAATCCATTAAATTTCTTTACCAAGATAATCATAAATACAGGAATACAAGATAATGCAATCAATTATCTAGTTCCAGATTGAGATAGCCTATGATATCTCGGCGTATAGAAGACATTATAAATGATTGAAGAGTTTGTTCAAGTTCTAATATACAAGGTAGCAAATTTTAACATGAATGAATTTCCCCAATTTTCTTTCTTAGGATATACCAAAATCTTCACAACAAGAGAATTCATTGTTTATGTGAAAGAGAAAAACAACAACAAAAATACATGATCCATGTTCCATAGTTTTCATATGGATAGAATGTTCTTGTATTAAATGTCATCGACCTCAACACAAAAAGTTCCATCTTTTGAATAATGTGTGTGATCTTACTATTTTCACAAAATAACAAAAGCATTCTGGTTAAAAAATTATAAATATAAGGAAAGAAATGGTAAGTCTACCACTAATGTGTTTAAGCCCATGTTCAGAAAATTGGTCACAGTAATTGAGAGTTAATGCTTGGAGATTTGAGCAATCCTTTAGGAGACGCAATCCATTATCTGTCACATGAGAACCAGAAAGATCAACTGCAAGTAAAGATGACCCTTGTGAAGAGATGGCATCCATCCAACCATCATGCACTCCAGGATATTCACCCAAGTAAACATCCTGCCATGCAGAGCAGATATCTCATAAGTAGGGCGGGCTTTGTCACAGAAATGGTTAAGAACTTAAACCCAAGCAACACTTTCAATTCCACCAAGCCTCTTGTAAACTACCTGAAGAGCACAATCTCGAAAAGCTTCCAGAGATACTTCTGTTAGGTAATGAGAATCCACCAATTCATTGAAGATTTGCTGGCTTATGTCTCTTGGAAGAATTGAAAAGGAATTGTATTTTTCAAGATCCTGTTATAATTTAACATGTGTATCAGGTACTGAATGAAAACAAAAAATAACCAAAGTGAAATGATTAAGCTAAAGAAAACTTTTACCTCACGTATCTTATATATACATAACTCCATGAGGGACGGGCAGTTGCCCCCTCCACTGGAATGATTTGCCTTAGAACGTAAACCTGTGGATCCTAACCATCTTGTGCTGGCACTTCTACAATACCTTCCTGAGACTCCTCTGCGTAAACCATCTTCAATGACTTGTTGATCTCTCTTCCTAGAACAGATACCCCCCATCGCTTAATTGTTTATAAGCTTGATCATAAATGAACGGAATGTACCAAAGAATGGCAAGTTCCCATTTCAGAGCAACATGCTGTTGGTGTGAACTGCACCCAAGAAACAAAATTATATATATTATTCTATTCTGTTAAGCAAGTGAGAGGAAGAAATCAGTCAACCTAGCTAGAGTTCAAGTTTTTTTGGGGAAAAAAAGTATCGCGGAGTTAGTCATTGATCAAACAAACTAGGCACAGTTATCATCAAACAAATAGAATACCGATACCTTGAACACTACTAGTAACAAGAAATCATGTTTATTGACTCCGTGATGGTAGAAAATGTTTGAGCTCTTCATATATATGCCACTCTACCTATACAAGGGCGACCTACAACAGAGAAACACATCACGGACAGCTTCATCCACCTGCACATCCCTAATTGAACCACCGTTTTAAAAAATTGTAACTTGGGACAGTTGATTGAAAATGATCAAAGATGATTCATTCAGTATCCATCCTTGAGGTTTTTTTTTTTTTGAGCGTACACAGAAGCCGAGGCTCTCTTTCATAAGTAGCTTAAATATTTTGAGCTTTCATTTTTTTTTAATCAAGTATGAATCAAAAAAATTAATTATAGATGAGGCAAGAAAAGAAAGATGTTCTTGCTTTGCATAGCTTACATGGCACACCTTTTTCTCGGAGACCAAACAGAGAGAGAGAGAGAGAGAGAGAGAGAATATTCCGGTAAGAGAAATGGTGCGGAAATCGAAAGAAGTTTCTGAAGGGAGATACCTCAAACTGAGAGCGAAGCTCTCAGAAGATCGTAGGCGGAGAACTCCATGGGAAGCGAGTTTTGGAGAGAGAGAGAGAAACAGAAAGAGCAGAAAAGTAGGGAAGAGAGGTTGGGGCAGAGAGAAAAGCAGGAATGGAATTGAAATTGCAATTGGAAGGGGTTGGGTTTGGTTGAGAAGTGATGAGTGAGAAGGAAGAAGAAAGTGAAAGAAGCGCCGCCTGATGCGTGCCACGTGGCAGGTGGCGCGGTCTGAGTGACGCTTCCTACAATTGAGATAAGCGCGAGAGTGGGGTCTCTGTAGCGGGTCCCACGTGCGCCTCATCCGCTCGCTCTTACTCTTCTGTTGGATCGTTCGGGATAACCGAATGCCACCTCGTCTGCCAAACGTTGTCGTTGCCTCCTTCGGTCTTCGCCTTTGTCTTGCTCTCTTTTCTTTAACCCTTTTCCTGCTCTCTGTCCTGTGCCGTGCCAAACCGAGATGAAACCAGATTCGGAGTTGGATTCAAATCCAAATCCAATCATGAATAATGATGCCTAATCATCCAAAACTCTTAACTTTGACAATGGTTCTCTCCGTAATCTACATTTCAATGACTTCAAAGTTGATACTTTTTAGAGAAATTAGCTATATTCCGTTTAAGACATAGTCAATTATTTTTAATGTTAATTATTATTTGTGTATATAAATAACGATAGATATAATAATGACTCATAAAACGGTCATTGCATGATACTATGGATTTTCTTACCATAGATTTGGCTAAGATTTTTAGAACTTTCAAACCCATCAATCATTATGCTTTTGATTCTTCGCTGCCTGGGTTTCATGTTATATGATAAATAAAATTATAGATATATTATTTTTCGCTGATATGAATCATGTCGTTTATTCATTTTAGTACATATTTTCAGCTTTGATGAAGGTGAAAATAACATAAAGGTTTCTCATCAGATTTTTCTATCATGCATCAACCAACAACATCATTATATTTTTTTAATATGATCAAATATCAAGATCTTTTTTTTTCTTTTGACGTGGAAATATCAAGATCTCTATAACTTGTAATTTCCTTTATGAGTTGGATTACTTGTAATTTCTCTCTCTTTTCATTTCTATATTATATCTTACAGTGTTATTTTCATTTGCACTAGGTCAACAATCACAATACAAAATGTGATCATCAAATTACTTTATTATTTCTTGATTATTGGAAATTATATGTAAGCATGATAAGTTTATGGTAACCACATGATAGAAGATGAAAGCAAAATTATTCAGCAGCAGCAACTATTCATTAGTAGGATTCTCATCATTTTACCATTTATCAAAGAGTTTTATTTTAATTTATTTATAATATAAAATTTTTTACATTATCATCCAATCATATCTTAACACATTATTAAAAAAAATTATCCAAGTTTAACTTTTCAAATATTTGTTGTCATAATAAAAAATTTTAATGATGTATTGGCACTAATTAAATAAAGATTTTGTTAACATGTGTCTTAAATAATAATATAAAAAACTTTTAGTTTAACATTAAATTAAAATTAAATCTTTTCTAGGAGACAGGAGCACTAATGAAGTATTGAGGATTACGGAATTGGCAAACTACTAATAGCCGGATTCATGTTGGAGGTCCACAGTTTTTAATTTAGTAGTTTAGTAATCCTGAAACATTAGATTTTTCATCTGTTTTTTTGGCTTTTGGAAGCAAGAAAGAGAAGAGAAGAGAAGAGGGGACTAAAATGTAACACCACAAAATTGCACATGGGTATGGAAGGAAAGAGCCACAATAAATTGAATTAAGATAAACTAACCCAGAGATGTGTGCCTACGATACATTACACTCAGGTACAACCAGACATGTAAAAATCATGGTGCAACAGATCTGGTGTTCCGACCAAGGCCAAGACCTAAGCCCAATGGAATGCTGTCATTTCTAGTTTTCCCATGGCTATTATGGCTACAGTGTGAAGAATGAACATGACCGTTAACATGACCATGATGTGTCTTGGAGTTGGTGCTGTTGGAATTCACATCAATAACAACATGGCCATTTCCATTGCCCTTTGCATATTCAGGATGAGCATGTGAGCCTCCGTTTGCTAAGTTTGAGCTCCTTGCAATGTGCATCATTCCTATACCCTCTGCATGATCCGATTCTTCAATACACTCCACATCTTCATTGTATCCATTGATCAAGAAGTCAGAACAGTTCTTCTTGATCCCATGATCATATGGATTTCTGAATCTACCACCTGGACCTCTCAGGTAGCCATACCGCATTGCGTTTGCCATTTCATTTGTTGTAATATTGCGTGATATCTGGGGAAAGAAAGCAAGAATTGGAGAAAAGACATACTTCAGATCAGAGGAGAGAAAATTTCTTTTGCATCATAAGTTCCAAACCCTAAGAAAATAAAAATACTGAATGAGGCTTCCAAGACATACCTGATTTGCCTGAACAACTGTCAAAACGAACACACCGAAGAAGAGGAAAAAATCAACAATTAGAAATGATATTACACCAACGTGATTCTTACCAACATACTGAATCCATGCTCCAAATGAAGAAGGAGCAAGTGGATCAGTTAATACTCCTGCATGCAGAAAATTTGTATCTATCAGCAGTTTAAATTGCAGAAAAACGAACAAAATAACTATATGTCTCAGCAGACACATACTTGTAAGAGAAACTCCACCAGTAACCAACATTGCTGAAACTTCGAGAACAAGAAAAACAAAGAAATCCCATTTGTTCTTCTGTAATCATAAAATGTAACTAAATCAGGTCAATGCAATCAGTCAGTAAAGAAAGTTCAATACACAAATTAAGGAAAATGAAAAAAGGATGGCAGTTCTTAAATACTATTAGGATTAATAACCACCATTATCACTCTAGTAACATGTCATAAAGAAGTGAGATAGAGATATAGGATTAGAAGTCTAACCTAACTTACAAATATAAAATACTGAATATAAACGGCTTATTGTAAGAACAAATTCAAATAAATCATCTTAGACAAGTAGATATATTTTCTTTGTAGCTATAACACATTTAAACCAAATAGTCACTAGCACCTCCACTCAATAAAGAATGACCAATCTAAACTGTTTCCGCCATATAAATCCCTGTGACAAATGTGTCACCAAATAAGGATTTTTTTTTTTCCTTCAGCATAAAAAGGTGCATTTACTAATAAGAGACGTGCTTCATACTTGAGGTTCATGAGGTGCATAAAACAAATATTTACAAAGGACAACTAATTTCTCTTCCCCAAGCCCCTCTTTTTCCATTAAACTCAATGACAAAATGAAAAACTTAATTTACAGTAAAAATATCAATTAACAATGAAATGCCAAACATGTAAATCAAAAATTCATCCAGAAGCACCTTGCCAATGCAATTGGATACCCAAGGACAATGATGGTCAAATTGTTCCACACAACGATCACAGGTAGAACAGTGTTTCGCACGAAGAGGTCTGACAATCTAAAGAAAAAGCAACATGAAATTGTGTACAAAATAATCTGAAGCAATGGGTAGATGGGCATGTGTGTCTGTGTGTGGCAAGACAATGATCGCTTCGCTGACGAAGAAAGTTTTGCAGCAAGCGGTCAGATAATCTAAAGAAAGCACAGCAAACCTTGCATGTTGCACAAAGCTGGGACCAATTTCCAGCTAACAAAGCAGGATTATTCATCTCAATCTTTAAGAGAGGTTCCTGCCATAAATCATTCAATCTTAAGTCAATAGCGCATACACTTGATATATAGATGTAAAACTAGTTTGGAACAAATCAACAAGAGATTGATGTGCTCACAAGTTAAAACCGTAAAAAAATGCAAAAGGAAATAAAATAAATTATAAAATTTGGGGGGAAAACACAGAACCAAAGTGAGAGACTAGGAAAAACAGAACAAAACTCACGTCATCTTTCATATTCTGAGTGTCATGCACATTCATTCCGATGTAACCTGGATCCTTGCTGTCAAAAACAAAACAAAAAGAGAATGATTAAGAAAACAAAATAAAATAATGAAACCAATGAAAACCATTTTGAAAAATGTCAGGTATATAAGAACAAGTTGCAACTAGATATTCATAGAAACAACAACTGACAAAAGAACTACTATAGACTACATGCCACTCTATTTGAAGGTCATTTCACACTGTATACTTATTATTACAAATTGACCAACATACAAATCATTACAATGTTGGAGTTAGTGCCATCCATGTTTGTTATCTTGAGAACTTAAACACAAAAGATAAGAATGGAATTGTTAACCAGCTTCCATTAGACGCCAAACAATTACAGGCATAATATTGACATGCATGCAGAATATCTAAGACTGAATCTACTGATCCACTCTTTTTGTAGTAGAGAGAAGCAAACTAGTTTGCAGAGAGAAGGAACGAGCTGTGAGAGAGAGAAAGAGTCATCCATTAACAAAAACTATCAGGAAAGTAAATTAGAATTGAGTACATATGTCTTTATGATAATTGATAAAATGACTCAAATATCCACAACACCCACTTGTTCTTGAGAAAAGAGAAAACATTTTTGTCAAATCGAAAATGTGGATGATAATAAACTCCACAAAAAAGGTGAGGAAGAGAAGTCTAGCCTTCTCAACACACACAAATACACATGAACCAACTTTGCACAAGCCACTTGCATGCGACCAGCCAATTAAATACATGGGAAACAATCTCTTCAATCCAAGTTTATAATTCACAAGTCAAATGGGATCACTTCATGTGTCCCACCAAAACTTTTGAATGGTACATTGAGAGGCTAAACTTACAGCTATGTAATAAGAATTGCATGGTTCAAACCACCAAAAATCCACCACTTTTAAAATCATGCCATTTCATTCACAACTCCTTCAAAATAAGTAGATAATAGTCATAATACACAGAAAACCACACTGAATTACATAATGACTCTAGAAAACCTAGAGAAGGTCTGTTGAACCCATATTCAAGATGAATAAAGGACAAATGAATTTAAAAAAAAAAAAAAAGCTCTGGTCCTTATACATTAATGGCCTAGAGGCTGGAGATTATTAAAGAGAATCTGTAGAGTTTAAAGTCCATGTTTCTTACCTGCTACACCTGTAAAACATAACCAATCCAATAGATGCAAGTAAAACCCCAAACCATGCAAGAAGGCCAGCGGCAGCTGTCAGCTTTGGCAGATTTGTTGCTGTAGTAAACAGATAAAATTTAACAGAAAATATAGAAATGATGGTAAGAACAACCATCAAATAAGGGCATAAATATGCATGCAGGTGCACACACGCACACATGAATGATTTCACATGCAGAAGTCAAGGTAGATACCCAAGATGACCGAATGAATATAGGTGACCAAGAGCAGAAAAATTAAACACCAAAGTACAGGAGCAAGTCCTAATTTGGAAATCTTTCCTAGGCGGCTATTCCCATCACAGCGTTTGTCAAGCAGCCTTCTGGCATTTCCCTACAGAACAGGTAGGGAAAATGTCGTAATATGTGAATATGCATTAGCAGCATTACAAATACATTATTATCAGTGATCCATACATATTGTGGCAGAAGTATGCAATCCACATCACTAATACCAGACTGAGAAAAGATATGTCAAGTAGAATTAGCACATCAACACTGAAAGTGCATTTCTGCATAAAGGAAACACGCTTAAAAGCTCCACTTAAGCACATATTGTACAAATGCAATGAAAATGAATGTTTTACACAACTGAAGATCAGCGATAATCCAGACACCCTAACAAGAAAAAATAATTGAACCTGCCACATACATTCAAGCAGATTTTTATTTGCACAAAGCAGCAGGCTCATCATACATACAAAAGCAAATAAGTTGAACTTAAGATTCATTTTTTCATTTGATGTATTTACTTGTTTAAATATTGTTAGTACTACTAAATAAAATAATTTGCACCACCTACAACAAGAGCAAAGCTTCGCCTGCCAATTGAGGCATGGGCCTTGCTTTCAACAAGGTTGGAGTTCAAATCACCCTAGTACTCACTCAAATCCCTTTTTTAAATGAGAGAAGTGGCACCATTTAACAGTGCCAAGTCACTTCCCCTGAATTGGTTTAGTTTGGGAACTGGCCCGGGTTTGATTGGTCTCCAGTTAAGCAGCCGATTCAAGTTGACTTTGACCAGTTCAGAGGAATTCCGGTTTTAATAGAGAACTAAACCAGCTTAGCAGCTGGTCATTGTTTTTACTTTGCCAGCTAGTCCAGTTCTCAAAACCATACAAGAAACACAAATTTGGAAAGAGGGATGGTAAACTACCATTAAAATGGCATTACTAACCAAATTAAAATGTTTTGGTTATAAAACACCTACAAGGAAAAAAGCAACTTGTCTGTGATTCTTATCAGAAGCAAGCTGTGCTGGTGTAAGGCCAGTATTATCAGTCACCATCAGGTCTTCCTTCTTGCCAGCCTGTACTAACACAGTACAGGCCTCCAAGTTACCCCTGATAGCAGCCCAATGAAGAGGAGTGCAACCTGAATGAATTAAGGGAAATAAGAATTAGAATAATGCTTTGATAATCAGAGATCAATTCATCATTTATATCAGTGCTCGAATAATTTCAGTACAACAAAATCCAGGACTTCAGGATAGAGCATTAGAACATACCCTCTTTATCCTGGCGTCCCTTGTGTGCATCTAGAAATAATAGAAGACGTATGCAATCGGCAAAACCTTTATAAGCAGCCCTAAAATTCAGTCAGAAGAGGAAGAATCAATTCAATTGCTTAGAAAGTGGAGTTACACAAATAATTTACTTAAGCAGAACCATTCAAAATGTCAGTTCAAAAGGGGAGAGGGGCATGTGAAACCGGTTAAATAGCATACAGGAAACTAATTCACTAACATTATACATAATATATTTAATTAATTATAGAGAAGAGGAAAAAGTTAAAAGGAAAAGATTAGTGTAACTCTGTATGATATTATCTTTAGAAACAAAAAGATATAATCAAAACTGGACCAAGAGATCACCATAAATATGATGAGCATTGCTTAACTACTACAAATGTAATAATAATATAAATGATGTATCCCATGAGCCACATGGCATAATAATTCAAACATCATCCTTCGTGATGTATAATGAAATTACATGATGTTCATAACAAGTATCTTCATATTAAAAATAATCATATGTAATGGGAAAATTAATAATAACCAAGAAAATCAGGACCCATTTAATTTAAAAAGTATTTCCAAAATTTCATTTTCAACTTGGGTAAATTGGGAGTCTGCTTGCCAGACATTGTTTTTACTAAAACTCCACCAATACATTTTGAGGCTCATTTTTTGTTTCCAAATGGCCAAATCAAGTACACTTTCACTTGAGGAAAATAACACAACACCATAAACCAGCGAAAGCGTGTCAGAGGACACATACTCAACGAAGATCAGCTCACAAAATGGGATTGCTTTACTGTGATTGCAGAGCCAAGTGTAACAAATAGAAAAAAGAAAACATCCATTTTTAACTTATGACAACAGAAAAAGGTTGAACCGCAAATTCTAGATTACCAATGCAAGGGGCTTCTTCCGTCATTATCAGGAACATCAGGGTCAGCATTCCATTTTGAAACAATGTGGTAAAGGAAAGCCGTCTGACCATATTGAGCAGCAACATGTGTTGTCTGCATCCAAGTTTATTATAATTAGTAAAACCAACATTTATAGCAGCACACACATGCTTCAAGTGAGAGGAGAATTGGAAACTACCAGTGATACAGATGAACAAGTGTGAGGGATACATCCTTAAATAAACTGTCAACTTAAACTAGTACTTTATGGATGGAATATTATCTTTCTTTTATAAATTATTTGATATGCATTGATGAGTTTGCAATTACTCTGAACAACTTATAGAGTTATAGCTTATAACCTCCTAATTAGGAGTAAGCCACAACAATTGGGCAAGCCACAAGGGAAAGCAGCTGATTTGTCACATTCTGAGATTCACTATGTGGAAATCCTTACCCTAGTGACCTCTTGAATAAAGGGAAAAAGAAGCAGATCAATCTAACCTGATACCCATACATATCGGCAGTATTCACTCGGGCACCCTCTTGGAGTAAAAGCTCCACAACCTGGATAGCACCCCGAACAGCACTCCAATGTAATGCTGTCTGGCCAGTATGATCTGTTGCATTTACATCTCCCCCATGCTGGCAATCACAGCACCAATACATAATGAGTTAATGCCAAAACCACCAATAAATTTTGTACATATAGAATAAATGGAATGAAAATATAATTCTGTACTTATTATGAAGTCAAATTTCCAAAATAAATAACTATAATCAATTGCAGCATGAATAAACGACATATTCAATTTCTATTTTCATTGCAGCTGCATGACTAACAAGCTCGGCTAGGCATACAAACTGGAGGACTAAAAGGACCAGCGTCAATTTCTTTTCTATATACTATATCCCTCCTTAAACTACAATCAGCAACTCTAACCTGTTTTTTGCTATTTTTTTGGGGCGGGGGTGAAGAATCAGTAATTCAGTAAGTGCAATAACAATCGATGCACTCATCGAAAGCTTCAGAAAAGCCAAATCTACGCTACATGTCGAACAAGGTCAATTCAAATGAGTGGCAGTGAAATGTGAATTACACAACGAAAGCAATTGACCAGAAAAAAACAAACTGGGATGAATCGTGAACCCAACGGAATGCGGGTCACAAGGAAAACGGAAACGAGACAAGCTCAAACGCATACTAAGCAAACGCAATTCAACAAACCCATCAAAGAACCTCGATGATGTACTGAGCAGCGGCAGTCCGATTGTTGAGCGCAGCCCACTGCAGGGCGTAGTATCCCAGCCCATCAGGCTCCGAGACGGGGCAACCCTCTTTCTCCACCAATCTCTGCAGCTTCTCCAAATCCCCATAAGCCGCAGCCGTGTAAACATCGTTCCGAAGACTCTCCTCCGCAACCTCATCGGCTGCGGCGGCGGACGGCGGCGATTGCTGATCCCGGGATTGGACCTCTTCAACGACCTCGATCTCGGATGACATATCTGTGTAGAAGTGGGTACGAACAGTTCAATGGGCGCGATGAGATTGTGTGCTGCGATCGAGAAGGGAAAATCGTTGACTTTTTGTGGGGGTTTGCGATTCAAAATTGACCAATTGGGCAAAGGGGATTATTTTCTAGGGTTTTTCTGCGAAGGCGAGAGAGAGAGAAAGAGGGTTTGGGTCATCGGGGTCCCTGTTGACCCTCTGCGGACGAAGGAACCAAACAGGGAAACACGCAGACAGATAGATAGGCCACTTTGTGGGACTTGCTATTTTTTATTTGTTGGGCGTAGTTTTACATGCAATCTTTTTTTTCTTTCTTTTTTTTTTAAATACATGCAATGTTTTTAATTTGATGCCACCTATGACGAAAATTTTTATCTCGGTTATTATTATTAACGTTAGTTAAATTATCTTAATTATTTAAAAAATAAAATATTAAATTTATTTTAAATTTTAAAATATTAAATATTTATATTGTACATTTAATATTTTTTTTTTATTTTTTTAACATGTATGCTTAAAATATATATAAAGACACATATTAACAAAATTCTAAATTTATAATTAATAGTTAATAAGATAAGATGGCAAGAATTATTCATATATTAGTTAATAAATATATTAATTTATTATTTTAAATACAATAATTTTAGTGATTTAATATTTTTCTTTTAATTTTGATATTTTTTTACTTTAATTTTATGATTTAAAAGATTTCATTATTTAGCCTTTTTGGTTCGAATCAAATTGTGTGAATTTAAAATTTTTATTTAATTTTTGTTAATGATTTTTTTTAATAAAAAATCTGTAAGTGTAATTATAATTATAGATCATTACAATTTTACTAAAACTTATGACATATTTTAATTTTAAAATAAAATAACTTCATCTCTTTATTAATTTTTACATACCAAACAAAAGATTGAATATTTATTATTCATTTTTCACATAAGTGTTTCTTTTTTTTTTTGAGATCATTTTTCACATAAGTGTTATTTTGCTACTACATGTATTTTTGTTTTTTAAATTGAGATATATGGTATTTTTTTTATGTGAGCATCATTATTTTTAGTGTTATTCTATATAACAAAAATTCTATATATGCAAAAATTTACACATATTTTTACTTCATCAGATTATCTATAGATTTGTAGTTATATTAAAAATTGTGTATATTTACAGATTTTTCTTTTTTTAATAAATGAGATATAACCGTACAAGACTTAATATGGGAATGAAAAGATTTAAGACTTAATATATGTTTAGTATAAAGATAAAAATAGAGAAACAAATTTCATGAATGTGAGCAGAAGAATACTAAATTTTGTCCTTTTTCAAGTATTGTTCACATGATATTATTTTTATTCTTATTCTAAATATTAATTTCTTTTTTCAGGTATATTCTAAATATTATTTAGAATATATATTTATTCTAAATATTAATTTCTTATACAGCAATAGTAAATTTTAATATTCTATATAAGCGGTCAATTACTTTCTTGACTAAAATACATTTTATAATAATAATAATATTTATATAAATATAATTGAACTTAAATTATATTAGCAGGATTATTTTATTAAAAAATTAGAAAACTAATCAAATAAAACATTTTTTTCATTATTAATCTCAGTTGTTAATGTAGTGTATCATACACGCGCCTTTGTGTGGCTTCCTTCTCCTTTATTTTAGTTTTTAAGTGTGCTTTTTTTATCCTGTGTGTTAATCTTAATCACTTAATTTATAGCATGCTTCTTCTCCTTTTGCTGACATTTGGCGCTTCTTGCAACGGGTTTCCAATTATTTTCCTTTTCTTTCCTTTTTTATGAAAAATAATATCATATTTCTTTTTCTTAGTTTTAAGTTGTATTTCACAATAGAGTCATATCATTATCACTTTTAGTCTAAAGACATTAAATTTATAAGGCAGTTCAAATAAGATGACTTCTATAAGGATACTCTCGATTCGTACTAAAAAATATTAACTCTTTTTTTTTTCTCTTTTCTTTTGTGTCAAAATTTTAAATATATTGTAAATCTAAGAGTTTTATTTTGTTAATTTGTTAGATTGGATTATCCAAAGAGTTGGGTCCCTCATTGATCTCTTCCATGGTTAATTTTTTATGTGACGTTTGTTATGTAGGAATGTTGATTTAATTCCATACCCATTTTATAGAATGGAACATTTCTATGTTTGTTTACAAAAAAAGTAATCACCATTTCATGCCCTATTTCATGAAATTAATAATAGAGTATGAAATTTATTCTCTCGTAATTGGGATTCTATGCACTAAGAAATAAAATTAAAATTATTTATTCATAATATACCTTTAAAAATTTTATATAATTACACATATTGTCATTTTTACTTTTTTGATAATAAAATATTATCCTTATTGATGTTTTTCAATTTATAATGTAATTTTTTATGGTCAAATTTTATGTATTTGATTACTTATTAACCTTGATAGTATTTAGTTTATCATTATAATTTTTAGTCTCGACATAAATCTTCTGTCTTTGATTCAAAATTTATTTATATATAAAAATAAATATAAAGTATTTATTTGATGTGATAATATTATTTTTTTAAAAGACGACAACATTTATTCTAATTAAATTATTAAAAAATTAAAATTAAACATTATTCTTAATATTTTAAAAAAAATCAGAAAAGATATTTATGTTATTTATATCAATTTTGATTATATTCTACAGTGATTCTATGTATTAAAAGTAGAGTGACTAAGAAATATATCACATTCTAAAAACTATCAAATTATGAAGTATAAATAACCATTTCATTCCATTCTATTATATTCTATTCTTATTTCATTCTAATTTTATATAATTATCATTTCGTGTACCAAAATTTCATTCTAATTTTATATAATTATCATTTCGTGTACCAAATTTTACGTTATAGTTGCTTTGTTTGGAGTCAAGGTTTTAATGATGGTGGAAATGCGCAAATTTGACATTTAATCTTTTCTACTTGCCATCTGTACGTTCTCTTCAAAGAATATACGCATGAAAGCTAATAGCTATCGTTTGCAACGATGGAGGAAAAAAAAAAAAAGAGAAGGAAAGTTGATTTTTTATTTTTAAATTAAAAGATTATAAAATATTCATACAAATTTTGAAAAAAAATAAGAAAGTTATTTGATAAATGTTTCTTTTAAAAAATTAAATAATTTTTTTTAATCAAAATAAAAAATTTATTTTTTCTTCTCATTTTTTGTAAACTCTTTTTTTATCCAAACGTATCTTTAAGATATAATTTGGTTTATCTTAAGTATTATCGAAGACATCTTATTTTAATATATTTTGATTAACTTCTGACCCCAATTTTTACTTTTGTACAGTTGAATGAATTATCTATGAATAATAATATTTTTATCTTTACCGATAAAAAATAATGTAATGTACCGTGTGATTTTGTATAATTATTATGTTGTCAATAAGAGCATAGCAATTGCTATTCCTTCTCTGGAAAATATCAGGGATTCAATTGCCTGGACCCAGACCACAGATGGTACTTTCACTCTCAAATCAGCCTACGACTCCATTGCTTTTAATGACTCCCAAACCTCTGCTAGACTCTATACTTCTATTTGGAAGTGGGATGGACCTCAAAGAATCAAGACATTCCTCTGGGTGGTTGCCAATAATGCCATCCTGACCAGCTCTGCCCGTGTTAGCCGTCATTTGGCAACTTCAGATATCTGCCTTCTCTGTAACTCTGGTACAGAATCAGTCCTGCATGCTCTTCGTGATTGTGAAAGAGCTCATCGACATTGTCCTTCCTTTATCTCCCCTAGTAACGCTCATCCTTTCTTCTTGGCTAGCTTGGAAGAATGGCTTCTGTTTAACGTCAAAGATAGCGGGAAAAAGGTCTTGGGTGTTAAATGGAGTATGTTGTTTGCTGCTACTCTGAATGTTCTTTGGCTTACTAGAAATCGGTTTATTTTTTGGGGCATAAGTCTCAGTGAGGCTGATCTTCGTTTTAAAATTCTGGGTCTTGCGAGGAATTACTCACACGCTTATGATACTGCTTCCTCCATCAATAGATCTATGTTATATGTAGCGCTCCTTCCTTGGTTCGCTGGAAACCTCCTCCTATGGGGTGGCATAAAGTGAACACTGATGGGGGAGTAGTTGATATGGGTGCCCGAGCCTCCTGTGGTGGTATTGTCAGAGATGCCGATGGTAATTTCATTAGGGCGTTTGCAGCTAACTTGGGTAGCTGTACAATCATAATGGCAGAGCTTTGGGGAATCTGTCACGGACTCTCTCTTGCCAAGGACCTTCATCTGTCTCACATCCTTGTAGAGTCTGACTCTCGCTGTGCCCTGTCTCTAATCGTGAAGGGATGTCATTTCTTCCATCCCTGCTATTCGTTGGTACAGGAAATCCTCAAGATTTCTCGTTCCTTTCAGCAGCTCCAGTGGGTGCATTCCTATAGGGAGGCCAATTCTTGTGCGGACCAACTGGCTCATCTTGGTCATTCTATGGACACTGGTCTTCATAATCCTTCCAGTCATGCCTGGTTGTATTGCTGTTCCTTTTTTTGCTGACTATTCTGGTACTCTCTTTCAGAGATATTGTTATTAGTTTTCTTGTTGCTTTGGGTCTTTGACCCCGACTTGTCACCAAAAAAAAAAAATTATCACAATAATTATTTCATGATTGTCATACACGGTGACCATCGCGATCTGCTTGCAAGTTGCAATTTTATCCCCTTTCTTGGATGCATTGATGAGCTGGACTCAACAGTACTAGATCAATATTCTTTGTTCTGTTTGTGTTACAATATTGTTATTCATACATGTGTAATAAATCACATATTAATGTGCATTTTTTTAAAACAATATTCAAGATTAATTTTTCAGCTTGATAATAAATATTATGATAATAGAAAGATAATATTTGTTATTTTATAAATTAAATAAAAATATAATATGTCATAAAAATGAAATTATATTCTACAAAAATATAAAATATCAATCGCAACATATTTTTTTTCAAGGAATGATATTTCACAAATTTGAAAATTGAATTTGGAATAAGAATATAATCTTGTATTTTTTTAATTAACAAATATAATAATATTTTAATTTTAGGATTGAATATAGAATAATACTTAATTTTTTCACACTAAACATAACAGAAAAGGAGAGTCAAACTTGATTGATTTAATTGATAAAAATTAAAATATTTTGTTTGTACAGCTTATATTTGATTCTCAATGTTAGTACCCCTGCCTTTGTAGATGGTATGCATGTGCTACAATAAACCTTTGTATAAACATGAAAAGATGTTTGTGGTTTAATTTGATTTAATTTTAAAAGAAAAAGTTATTTAAATTAAATTAATTAATTTTTTTTATATTATGAATCAACTAGTTTTATTCTAATTAAAAAATTAAAATTTAGTTCGATTTGGTCTAATCTATTTTTGTTTAAATACTTTTTTTAAAAAATATTATATTCAAGTATATTTTTTTTCTTTTCATGACTTAATTAACAATAAATTAATCTAAAAATATTAATAAAAATATAATTAAATAGATATAAACAACGCATTCATATAAATATTTCTATATAAACAAAAATAAATTAAAATATAATAATTTATAATTATATAATTATAAAAATATATATGTATAATTATATGAGTTTGGTTTGGTTTGGTTTGATTTGATTTTATGAATAAGAACTGAAAATCAAACTAAACCAATTGACTTGTATAAAAAGAAAACTAAATAGAACCTATTAATTTCAATTTTACTTGATTTTTGATTTTTTGATTCAGTTTTTTTAATTTAAATTAATTTGATTTGCCTATGAGCACCCCGTAAACATGTGTGTTATAGAGATTTGGAATGTGATAACATCCTTGCCTCTTTAACAACATCATTACTAAAAAAAAAAAATGCATATAAACAATGCAATGGAAACCCACACATAAGCAAACCAAATTCACAGTATAACCGTTACAAATTCAATAAATTTGAAACCGATAACAGAGCAAATGGTAGTTTTCAGAGGAATTCAACCAAAGCTAAGCATTGGTTTTTCTTCGAGTAGTAGGTATAAGAAAATGATGCTGGCGAACCATTTATAGAGAGCTGTGTGTTTTTAATACCAAAAGGAGGTTATGTATGAAGGGACAGAGCCTCGTCGCCAAATGCTTGCAAGAAATAAATTAGACTTGTTCAAATTATTAATATAAGTTAGTTTCCGTATCCTTTTCACATTCAAAATACCCCTCAAGTATTCACAAAAAAGTCATATCACATTATTATACCAAAAAAAGTCCTATCACAAAGTGATAATAAAATTTATAAAGTCAAAATAATTGTAATTTTTCTTTTAATCTCTTCCGATTATAAATTCAATATTTTTTTAGTACATTAAATTCAGTATAATTTCACTAAAGTGTCTAGTTCTTAAAATAATTGTTCTATCTCAAACCGTAGCTTTTATCTCTAGTAAAATTAATTTTGGGAAAAAAATATAAAATCCACAACTATTATAAACACAATAAAATATATTTAGTATGTAAGGTTATTAAATTTTATATAAATTTGTGTAAAAAATATGTTTTTACATTGATAGGTATAAGTTATCTTTGGTCACATTCATAGGTATAATTTTACAACATAAAATTAAACAAATCTATGAATCAAATTGTAAAAAAAAAAAGGAAACATTGTAAAAAAAAAGTATGAACCAAATTGTCAAAAAAAGTGTAAAATGTATAAACACAAACAATTATATTTAGTTATGATGATAATTATAGTTCAAAATATTAAAACTGTTGTTCTTCATAAAAAATGTTTTAATAAGATTAAACACCAAATTTTACCTAAAAAAATTGTGTCATTGAGATTCTAACTTATTTAACATTAGAACCATACTCTTATGAACTTCCTAATTGAGTACTGTTACATGATAAAAAAAATAGTTAAAATTTTTGAGAGAATTTAATTAAATTTAAAGGTTATTGAATAAAATAAAGTGATAAAATCTGTTTATTTATTTAATAATTAATAAATATATTAAATTATTTTATTAAATATTCTGATAAAAAATTATAATTATATAATATTTTTCTAATAATTCCCAAATGCCAACTCATTAAACAAAATTGTAAAAAAAAAAACGACAAGTCAATTTTAGAAAATAGAAAACTGTCATAACCGCTATGGTTTTGGTTACTTCCACTCCGTGTCAACTGCGATATCCCGCGAATCCGTTCGTGGAAGTAAAGAAATTGTTGTGGCAATAACAACTTTGCTCACAAAAACCCTAACCGGACCAACCTCATGGGTTTACCCTAACCGGACCGAGCCCCTTTTCTCCCCTACCATCTATTCTCTCTCTCTCTCTCTCTCTCTCTCTCTCTGTAATACTGTCACCCTGTTATCTTCAGTGTCTCTCACTGAACTCGGTCTTCTCTGTTTAGGTTTTAATTTAACTGTTTTTTTATATAAAAATCTTAACTTTGGGCAATGGATGTACCTTCTCTTAGCTTCGTGGAGAGGACGATGTGGATAGGCTCTTTTGTGGAAGCTATGGCGGTGGAGACTATTCTTGCCGCTGGGAAATCTCTCGTTTGTCTTCTCATAGTGGTATTGCTCTCGAACCCCCACCCCCTTTTATTTTTGGGACTAATAGCTCAAACATGTTTGTGATTCTCGTTAATTGCGTAATAAGTTGGTATTCATTCTGAATTGTCCAGCTTAAATCTCATGCTCTTAATATTCTTTCAGGGTTTATCAGACTCATCCAATGTTTTTTTTACCTTTTAATTGTTCTTTCATTCATTTACTCATTGTTTAGTACATAATTTAGGAATATATCTTTTGGTCAAATTCTATAGGCAGCTTATACTGGAAAATTTCCCTTTTATTTAGTAGAACAAAAATGTGAGGCATTGTTGTTTGTGGAAGGAGGGTTGATTTGGTCAAGACTGCAGCACATCTCTCCTGCACTGATTGTTATCCCTTGATGTTGCTAGATTGCAGGGTGTGCTTATTTACAGAGGTTGCCTGCCCTATTTGTTTGTGGCCCAAAACCTCTCCTTAGTTGGTTGTCAGAGAATGGCAGTTCTTTTTGTTAATTAAATAAAGGGTTTGTTATTTTTGTGTAAGCTTTCATTGTTTTCTCTAATCGAGTGTGTTTAAAACACCATTTTTCTTTTTGTATGTTCAGGTTGAAGGCAATCAGATTATTTAATGTTTATTATATGTTAGCTGATTTCTTCTGCGCTGATTATTCTTCTGCTTGGTTGGCTTTATGTGTTGCACATTTGTGTGCTATACTGCTATTTATTAACCAGGTTTTGAACAATTCATGATTTGTTTTTGTGCTTCCTATTTTAATGATACATTAGATGCTTTGGTTTCATATACACATCACACTGACAATGAAAAGCTTTGCTCTTCAAGAAATGACCAAATGATTCCAGCAAGACATTTGGGCGAATGTTAGGACAGTTTGTTAACGTGGGGTCTTGTGCAGATTGTGTCTCCATTAATTGCATGCTTGGTTTTGAAGTTTCTTTTGTTGAAATCGGGAAAAGTTTCTGTTCTGTATTCTATGATTAGAAAAGGGCATTCTATTTTTTTAACCTATCTGTTACTCTGTCTTGGTCTAGTTACTTGAGAATTCTGTGTAATAAATTTGGAACTTTTGACAAGTTGCAAACTGTATTTTAGAGCTTGGTTTGCATGATTGCAGCTTGCTCGGGAAGCTATGAACAAATCTTCATAATGCAATAATGAATTCTTTGTCATACCATAATTATGTCTACATGTTTTACTTACGATTTTTGTGTATGCTATAAGCTTAGTTTGTTTTGGATAATTTTGATGAGACTAAAGTAAAACACCATCAGTATGCTACAAGCTTTCACGTTGAATTGAGTAAAAATTCTTATGTCTCTGTAATTGTTTATCACCCAGACCGGATCTCTGCTGACTGACATCAATCATTCAGTGTCACCAAGATTGACCACAGTGGATGGAAGGTGAGAATAAATTTATGCACCTCTTTAGATTGTGCTTTAGATATGGAAAGTTGTGTAGCCCTGATGTATGTTAATTCTTTGTCAGATTTCCTTTTGATGAACTCTCCAAGGGAAAACATACTTACATAGAAAACAAGGGTGCTAGTGACACAGATGAAGATGAGGATGAAGAAGATGATGACAACCCAAATGATCAGGATGACGAGGGAGGAGACGAGGACTTCTCAGGTGAAGAAGGTGAGAAAGAAGTGGATCCTGAGGATGATCCTGAGGCCAATGGTGCTGGAGGAAGTGATAGTGATGATGATGATGATAACGATGGTGATGAGGAGGAGGATGATGATGGGGAAGATGAAGATGAGGAAGAGGATGAAGAAGAAGAAGACGAAGAAGACGAGGAGGAGGTTCCACAACCACCTTCTAAGAAGAGGAAGTGAAATTATAGTAGTAGGTGCAATGTTTTCTTTCCCTCCTTTGTAATGCCTTAGTCAGGCTTAGTTCTTAGGACAGGACTTTCTTTCAAGTGGACCTATCTCCCCATGTCTCCAATGTTATAAAATTTATAATTGATGTATTCTCATTGTCACTAGTATTGTTATTTTTGGCCAACATTGTATTATTAGTGGTATGCTGTGAAAGTTAAACCAACCTTTATTATTATCGTCCCCTAACTGCTTGAAAAAAAAAGGAAATGACTACTGGTTCAATGGACGACGGTGATCATTTTCTTAACCAATAAAAATTAGGAATGTTTTGATACAAAAAGTCTATGCTTTCTTGGCACTTTGGCCTAGGGGATAGCTGGTTTAGATGAATATTAAATATATTCCTTTAAACCAGTACTTCTCCTTGCCCATTGCGCTTGAGTTCAGGCACCTGAAATATGACTGATTGTGCCATAAACAACAACACAGTGGCCTGCATTTCTTATGAGATTGAGCTTGTGAACTAAATGTGACTTGTCTTTTAAGCATCCTTGTGGATTAACCAGCATCTGTGTTCCTTCCTATTATAAAGGGTAAATTACAATTTGTCCTTTGTGGTTTGCTTTGATTTCACTTTGTCACCATGTGGTTCAAGGTGAGATTTTGCCTCTGTTCAGTTATCACATACCCCAAAAGTTTTTTCTTTTTGTTCATATTACGTATTTAAAATCATTAAGATAATTCTAACCCTATACGTTTCATGTTATTCATGTATTTTATACATATTATATGTAAACTTTATCTTAGAAGTCATATTATTATCATTCTCAACTCGAAAAGATTAAGTTTATAGAACAGTTCAAATGGACTAAATCTTGATACTTCTAATTTATACCAAAAAAAGATATATAAGTATTTTAGTCAAAAAATTACATAGTGCTTCAAAATTAGGACAAAAGATTTTACAACCTAATATATTTTTATATCTCAATTATTTTAAACATATTATATATAAATATATACTTTATCTCATGAACGACAAATATATATAGATATTTTCCACAAAAGCTTCATAACAAAAGAAATATTACGTGTTAAAGACTTAAATTTACAAACGAAAAAAACGAAGTTTAAAACAGATGAACCCAAGAAATTTGTCGATCATAAGCATCATACGTTTTCTTTTTGTTTAACCAGGCATTGCCCCTTTTCTGAGTGACTTATGTCTGTTATTTAGCCCCCGTCAAAATTAAACGGATTCTATTGCAGTACTTAGTAGATGGAAATCCAGATGGTATAAGAAAACAGAAGGAATAATGTCTGAGAAATTTTTTTGGTTAAATTAAAAAATTAATCCTCCTAATTTCATCTTATTTTAATTTTAATTTTTATAATTTTACTAATTTAAAATTTAATCCTTCAAAGATTAATATTTTAATAATTAAAAATAATAAAAACTAAAATCTAAATGAATAAAAAATATAAAAAATGATAATTGAATGATAAAAATTAAAATTTAAATAAATAAAATTATAAAGATTGATATTCAAATAAAAAAATAATAAGAATTAAAATCTAAACTAAATAAAATTATAAAGACTAATTATTTATTTTAATCAATTTTTTTATTTCTCTACTAGGAATGAATCTCACACAAAAGATTATAAGACTAAATTGTGCTTACAAAGAGATAGAAATCACTCTAGTATTCCTTGGAATTTAAAAGCAACAGGAAATTCAAATTCTTTTCATAAGCTCCTAATAGTGGTTCAACTCCTCTGCTCTAAGCAGTGTATGCTTATGCTCCTAAATAGATTATAGTACATAACGGAAAAAAAATTGTATATTGCACCTTGTTTAGCTTATATTGCTTTTAAATGTACATAATACATGAAAATTTTGAACAAAAGCAACGTTGAGGTTACCATGTCGGCAGATATTTATGCAGAACTAGAGGACAATTCGCTTCAAGTAGTCAAGGCCTATGATTTGATACCACCCACTATCAGGGAAAATCACTTACTGCAAATTGCCACGCAATAGATAACATTTCCATTAAGGTGAGCTGAATGCTTGAAAAAAAATGAGGAATGATAATCGCATATACACTTTATTAACATAATCTTCACATACTCAAGGTTTTAATGTAACTTTTTTCAGAAATTCAACACGTACCTCACATAATATACGTAACTATCATTTGCTTATATATATATATAAAAGGTTTTCTCTTTAGAATGAAAAATACAAATGGTCTCTCGTTGGAATAAAAAATATAAATGGTTTGTTTATCAGCCAAAAAACAAAAGAAAATATAAATGGTTTCCTGCAGGAGTTGCATTTGCGCATCTTGCTTGCCCTTCAATCAACAGTAACCTAGAAAACAGACCATTATCATAACAAATAATGTCAGTAAAGTCACTAGATGCTTCAGTGACGAGTTCAAAGGCAAGGCTGAAGTAGGACAGGCGAATCAAGATTCTTAAAGTAAGAGCAAGACAGAGTATATGAAATGCAAGTAGTGAGTTACCAATGTTTCAAAGGTGAAAATTAATGATCATATCATACCAAAAGTTACACAATTTAGGTATCTTGGATCTATCTTACAATGTGATTGGGAAATTGATAGAGATGTCACACATAGGATTCAAATCGGGTGGGATAAAATGGAGAAATTCTTCAAGAGTAATTTGCAATTGCAAAGAGAAAATTCAATCATATAACTATAAGACTACCAATACTCTATGGTAGTGAATGCTGGTTGTGAAGTGCTATCAAGAGAAAAAAAATACGTAAAACGAATATGAGAATGACTAGATGAATGAGTAGACATACAAGAAAAGATAAGCTTAGGAACAGATGTATCTAAGAGAAAGTTGGAGGACCTTGATTCTTCTGAAATTTCACTTTTACTTTAAACCTTAAACAAAATAAACCGTACTAAGCAGTGAACTAAGGGTCACTAGCTCAACGACATAATGTGATTATCTGTCTTCACATAGAATGCTACATTGATGCCTACCAATGTTATTAGTCTACTAAGATTTGCATACAATATCATATTGGGCATTCACCACTACTCATTCACAGGATGATTCAGCCGATAATCTATAACAACCCTTGATCAAATGACAATGACCAATAAGAATGGTAAATCAAACACAAGTAAACAAAAGAAAGTAGATGTATCAGATTCACAGTAGCAGCAAAACAATGGGTGCAGGACAAAAGTAGATCTTACATTTTTTAACTATAAGAGAATAAATCATGATATCTCTCTCTCTCTCTCATGCATACATATACACAGTCAAGCAACCAATATGTTTTAAAATGTTTTAAACCATCCATACCAGCCTGCCCCATTGTTATTACAAGGGAAGGCGGTGTCATTAGACCAAAAGGTTGTTGGCACCCTCGAATATACTTTAGTTATTAAAGATCATGCCTCCAAGAGAGAAGTATTTTTGTCAGTTTCATAGAAAGACAATTATAAGATACATTAGTTGTGCTTTATTGCCATGATGCAAACCATAAAATGATGTTATAGAGTGGGACTTCAGAAAATTTTATTTTGTACATTTGCAGAGTATCTCATAAATTATGATTGTTGGGATAAATATCACAATTTGGTAACATAAAAATAAAGCAAACAATCAAAAGAGATAAAAGAAAATGATATTCTCTAACCAAAACTTTTTTTGAAAAAGGAAGCCAATTGAATGTCACTATCTTCTTGTATGGCTGTTGAGATAAAAGGGGAATGGAGCTGAGAACATAGCAGGAATGGTATACGCTTTTCTGTGACATATGGACATAAGTCACATAACATACCACATCCTAGAAACAACATGGTCTTAGTATAGAATGGACTTGCGAAATTCGTCAGTATATCGAACTATCAATGAGAACAACCAAGAGAATCATCAAGAATATTAAAAGCATCCGAAGCACAGGAAAAAAAAAGTACAGTAAAATAATTGTATAAGACAAATATACATAAACGAACAAAAATCAAATAGATAACTATCTTAATTCAAAATGATAGAAATTTCACTCACTATGGCAGTTTCCCAGATCGAAAAATTGCAAATTTGGATGCCTGAGAGTACGAATAATCTATTCCGTTCTCCTTCAAGAAGTCCTCAAGAACCTGTTTCGCCCCTTCAGGATCAGCACTCTCACACTCGATCTCGTACAACATTCCAAAGCCAAACTTAGTCTCATCCACTTCCAATTTCAATCCTTTCCACTCGTAGACACTCCTCACGTTTCCAAACCCCCCTAAACCCACATATCCCTTCTCACCCACGACCCCAAACTCCTCCTTCACCCTCCCCAACACCCTCGATTCTAACGAATCCAACTTCCCCGGCTCAGCAACGCACTCGCGACCGACCTTCGGGTCCAAATCCTCCTCGTCCTCCTCCACGCGACTTACGCCATTGACCAAAACCGCCTTGGCTTTGAGCGATACGACACAGCGGGCATCGTCGTCGAAGAACCGGAGCCGGAGCACGGCGCGGCGAGAGGAAAGCTCCCCAGCCGCGCCATCAAAGAAGAGATTCTCTTGGCGATGGGTTTTGATGTGGAAAGGAGCGAGCAAGGCGGTAACTTGGCGATGAGCTTCTGCGTTGGCGAGGAGCAGCTTCACTTCCACCTCCATTTGCGAAGGGCAATGAGAAAGTGAGCGTATGGTGAAGCTTTTAGGAGGAGAGGCCAATGCGATGCGCTTTAGAAGAGGGATCTTCGGCGCGATCAAACTGGCGGAGGAGAGTAGCTGCGCCAGCTGTGGCGGTAGCGGCGTTGCTTCTGCGAGCCTCCTCGAGTTCTTCCTTGTCTTCGATCTTCACTTCAATTTTCGTTGGCTTCCTTCTCAGCATTTTCTGACACTGGAACTTGAGAGAGGAGCAAGATCATTATTCGCTTTATCTTTCTCTCCTTTGCAAGATTGGACCTTTCAACCCTACGATCCATGCATGATCCTTTACTATCGGGTCGGATCCCACCCGAAAATAGTCAGAAGACTTCTTCTTTTTTTTTTTAAATAAAAACAAAAAAAACCTACCCAAGTTTGAAAGGAGACGTTTTTTTTAATTCAACAGTAATGTAATATCACTAATTTGAAACTTGTTACAATACTCACAAAAAAAAAGAACAATCTCTAATATTTATATTAATTATGAGTTCTTTTTTAAAATGTTTAACTTAATCCATCAAGAATAACTGATCCGTGATTCCTTAAATGATTTTCAAACCTCAAAATTTAGTAACAGACATAAAGGCGAATGTTTCATAGAAGATGGCACATCTCAGTTTTTCTAATAACAGTTACACTTACAAAAAAACATCTCAATTATGGCACACAACATATCTTTATATATAGCCATCTACAATATTTGCGTTCCTACGGTAAAACACCTCAAGGTTGAAGTCTTTTCCCTTAAAACCATGGCATTCAAATTCCCGAATATTTTCTTAGAGCTGTTTACAATTATTATGTGTGTGGCAATGCTGAACCCAAAAGTGCAAGCACAGCCACCACCACCACCAGTAGCAGGGGTCATACCACTTCAACTCCCATGGAAGACCAGCAAAGCATTGCAGCATTGCTGGTCACATCTGGCAAACATATCAGGATGCCATCTGCAGATCTATGGCTCACTTTTCAGCGGCCAAATCAGAGCTATAGGCCCTGTTTGCTGCAAGGCCATTGCAGATGCAAGCAGCGATTGCTGGTCTACATTGTTCCCTTTTAGCCCATTCTTCCCTGCATTAGTTAAGAGCATTTGTGGTCAATATGGTGGGTTAGCACTAGCACCAGCAACGAATGGATTTGGTCAGCTCCCCACAAGCAAGATCTCTTTTGGCAAGCCTGGAAACTATCCAAACCAGTGCATCTCATCTATTACAGCCATAAAAGGGTGTCTGTCAAAGATTTATGGCTCCCTTCGAACTGGCAATTTCAGCATTATAGGCCCAGCTTGTTGTGGAACCATCAAGCGCGTCACATACACCTGTTGGTCTACTTTGTTCCCCTACAACCCATTTTTTCCTCCTTTGCTCAAAGCCTTTTGTGCTGTCTCGGGAGGGAATAGAAGATAACCAGTAACTACTGTCTCTTCTTATATACAAGAACAATGGAGCCTTTCTTAATGCTTATTGTTGTCTTTCTATAATTCGTGTCAATAAGAAAAAAATCCTTGGCCTTTTAATTATTCATTGAATGAGTGATATAAGAAGAGAGATATTTGTGTAACATGATCGTACTGTAACATTTGTCACAGAGTAGTACGGGTGTCTAAAACTCTAAATAATCACCCACGAACTATTATTTCATATATTCTATTATATATTTTAGAGTGAAAATATATTAGGAATGAGTTTTTCATCCAAATTTTTATATAAAATTCATTCATAAAATTTTTATCTCATTTTTTAGATAGACAATGCATACTGACCTTAACAAATATTTTGTGTATGTTTTTGCACAAGTTTACAATTAAATATTAATTGTTTAGAAATTGGAATTTTATTGATTTGTAGGTGTTTTGTTATTTTTTTTTAATGTGAACTAAGAATATTTACATTATTCAGTTTATTTAAATGTTATTCTTTCGTAATAACATAAATTTATAAGGATATTATATCATTTGAGTTTAATAAAAGATGGCAATTAAAAGAGTAGAAAACACTAAACTCAATTGAATTTTGATAATCTCATCTTTATTAAGAAATAATAATGTCATGTTATAAGAGATTAACACTCCAATTATAACTATGTAATACCGTGCATATATAATAATGGATCTTTTTATAAATTCAACTCAATTTTATATTTTTAACAAATTAAGGATGATAAAAATTCATAGAGATGTGGTTCAATGATAAATAAATTGAAATCCTAATAAGACAAATCTTATTTATAATGTTAATAGTTTATATTCTATTAAAAAATATTTATAGACAACCTTAATATTATGAATAATAATTAATTTTACATTCAAATATTGTAGACATCATAAAGATGACAAAAATTCATATAAATGCACAAGGTGATGGGTATTGGTTTTTTTTTTTCTCTAGAAAATTTTGTTCCTTGTTTAACGGGCGTTATTATGGTACTCTTTTTTTAAAAAAACTATTAATGTCTAAAATAATTTATTAAATATTTATTAATTATTATTTTTTATAATAAATACTTAAAGATTAAATAATAAAAATACCAATTAATAAATATTTATCAAACCAACTTCGATTTGGCCAAGAAAAAAAAAAAAGGAGTACCCAAATAATTCCCTTATTTAATAAATGATATCTCGTGGAAGCAAAAAATTTGTGGTGGCGACATCAATTTAAATCCCAAAACCCGAATCGGACCAAACCCCTGGGGTTTGCCCTAACCGGACCAAACCCAATTTCCGCGACCAGGGCCCCGGAGCAGAGACCATTCCCATTCGCTTAACACTTTCGCAGCTGCTCTCTCGCAATATTGGCTTTCATCCTTCAGTGCTCAATTTTGTCGTGAAGCACAGCATTTGGGCAATGGAGGCTCGGACTCTCAGCTTTGGGGAGAGGACGATGTGGGTGGGCTCTTTTATGGAGGCTATGGTGGTTGAGACTATCCTTGCTGCTGGAAAATCTCTCGCTTGCCTTCTCATAGCGGTATTGCTTTCAAAACCCTCCCTTTTGTGTTTCGTTGGACATCGACATTTGGCTCAAGTATGCATCTAATTCATGTCTCAATGGCATAACGTATAGCGTTTTTAACTTTTTATGACATTTTGAGCTTAAATTTCAAGTTTTTACTCTCTTTTTTTCATGCTTTGTCGTGATTAAACATTTTTTTCTATGTGGTTTAGTTTTCACTCTTTCGATTTTTTTTTGTTTTGTTAATAATTTAGGGCTTTTACTAAACTGTTACTTATCAAGTTATCAGTGTATATTTTCTCTGGCGAAGTTCATTCTCTCACTTATACCTCCTTTGTATATTTCTAATCGGCACCTTATACTTGAATTTAACCGCTTAGCATATTGTAGAACTTTGTGTTTGTTAAAAGAGGGTTATTTGGTTTGGTGATATACTTGGTACAGTGGAGCACAACTCTTAATGTAGTGATTCTTCTTCCTTATTGTTGCTAAGAAAAAACAACGTGTGCATAGATATAAATGTTGCCCTATTTGTTGAGATCTGAGACCTGTACTTAGTTGGGTGCCACTGCCAGAGAATGGCAGTCTTTTCTATGGCATTCATAAATTAGGCTTTTGTTGTGTATTGTTCCGTACGTAGGACTGTGCAGTGTCTAGAACTCCATTTTGCTTCAAGTATTGAGGATTGAATGCAATTAAATCTTTTATCGTTTTGACATGTACCCTAATTGCTTTAGGTTTCCCATGCACCATTCAAACTTCTTCTTCTTCATTTTATTTCTGTTGGCTTTTGTTGGCCTTTGAGCAATTCATGGTGCATCTTGGTACGTGCCAAGTTGCTATATCTAATCTGTTGTTTTAATCATGATTAATGATACCATTAGATGCCTTAACACCACGTATTGACAAAATAAAATGTAAAGAGGGATTCCAACAAGACATTTGCAGCTACAATTAGCTGATTTTTGTTGAACAGGGTCTTACATGGAGTCATGGATTGTGTTTGCATCACATGCATGCTTGTTTTGCAGTTTCAGTTCATGAAATAGTGAACCTTGTGCTTCTTTGTTTTCTATGGCTAATTGGCTATAAAAGGGCATTCTTTGTGATTCATTGTACCCAACTGTCCTTCTGTCTGTCTCTTTCCTCTCTCTCTCAAAGTTGAGAACTCTTCGTGATAAATTTTGTTGGAACTATTGGCAAGTTACAAACTATATTAGAAATTTCATTTTGGATCGTTGCACCTGTGCTTGAAGCTATGACAGATCATCAAGCTGCAATAATGAGTTCATAGTATAATTGTGTCCACATATTTATTCATGATCTTTGTGTATGTCATAAGCTTTGTTTATGATCTATTTGATTAGGTTAAAGTAAAATATTCTCTGCATTGTACAATCAATCACTTTGCATTGAGTAAAGATTCTTGTTTGTTTTTTCCCCAGACCGGATCTCTTCTTTCAGATGTTAATAATTTAGTGTCACCAAAATTGAGTGCAATGGATGGAAGGTAAGAATAAACATAGATACCTTATTTAAAGGTAATATAGTTGTTTTGATTTGGAAAATCCAATTATACTGATGTATTTTAATTATTGGTTAGGTTTCCTTTCGACAAACTGTACAAGGGAAAAAATACTTATGAAGAAAACAAGGATGCTGGTGAAACAGAGGATGACGAGGATGACGAAGATGATGAAGATGCAAACGATGGGGATGATGATGGAGATGACGAGGACTTCTCTGGGGATGACGGTGAGGAAGACGGAGATCCTGAGGATGATCCTAAGGCCAATGGTGCAGGAGGAAGTGATGATGGAGATGAGGATGAGGATGATGATGGTGATGATGAAGAGGATGCTGAAGATGGGGAAGATGAAGAAGAGGAAGAGGATGAAGATGAAGAAGAAGAGGCTCCACAGCCACCTTCTAAGAAGAGGAAGTGAGAATTATACTAGTAGGCAAATTGTTTTCTTCCCCACTTTGTAATGCTTTCTACTTTCTACTCAAGCTTATTAGAATTCACCATCCTCCTTTGAGTGGACCTATCACCCCATCTTTCCCATGTCTAAGACTATAATTTATAAACGTTATCATTAATATATTCTCATTGTTATTATTGTTATGTTTCACCTTATTATTAGTGTTGCTTGTCTTAGTTATATAATCGTTGTTATAACCATCCCTCTTGTGGGCGGAACTACCCTTGTGGGGGAGGGGGGGGGTAATTTTTCTGTGTAATTTTTCAGTCAATCCCCCAGCCCCCCAACCCCCAAAATCTGCCTCCTCTTTGAAAATTTTACAGTGTATATGTATATGTGAATAAGTGTGTATTTACCATCCCTATCTAAACTTTTCTAGTTTCGCCTGCTCCCCCCTATTGGCTTAGCTATTGGGAAGTGTTCCAGTGAATAGACAGTCTATTTCTATTCAAGATTGGTCTTAAAAGATATAATTAAAGTGAACAGCTTTACTAGTACCTGTCCTTCAAGGTTCAAATGAATTGAGACACCGAAATATGACTAATTGAATATTCCCCATGAACAGCATCAGATACCCAGAGTATAGTAGTTGAAATCTTGGCAAAAAGGTCGCCACTCACTTCAGATACCCAGATTCTATGATTTGATCTAAGGTCCCCAATTGCAGTGGTCTGCTATCAAGGACGAACGCTAACTAGTTCTTGTAAATTGGAAATGTAGAGAGCAGAACAATGAAGAGTTGAATGCCTGCAAATTATTCAACAAATGGGTCCCCGCCTGCAAAAGGAAATAAAATATTCGATGGAGCTCTGCGGATGCCATGCTTGTATATCATGCTTTATTGCCCCTCATATGTCTATACAATCCCATATCTGCATTCATGTTCTTGTAAAACATATATGGTGGTCTCTACTCCTGTTCTTAATTGAACAAGCAAAAAACCAGTGACTCACCATTTGCTGTCAAGATGTCTCAGGCAAGGGTCGTAAATCTAACTGCAGCATGTGCCTCCAAGCTAGATATTAGTTGGTCAGAAACTATTTCATTCACCTCCACCTGCACCGTCTCCAACATTATTAGGGCAAGATCCTGGTATCCAGGGGTGTGTCCAAGAGGTCATTAACTTCCTTGTTAAACCTGTGGGTCCTGTTGGTTGGGCCTGCATGCTGCAAAGCCTTCGTTGACAAACCGGTAGCAATTGCTGGCCTCATCTTCTCTCCATTGCTCAAGACTGGATGCACATGCATCACAATGTGTACAACTTACGCGATTAAAGTAAGTTGTGGCAATAATTTTAATTAAAAAAATTACAACTAGCAATATAACATTGTTGGACATTTTTCTTAATGCAACATCTCTCATCAATTTATTTTTATTTTTTCAAATGAGTAGTGGAGATTATTGGACCAACAGAGAAACACAGCAATGGTGCCCAAGCCCACTTTGTGCCGAAGCAAAAGCCTAGGATTGGCGTTTTCGCTCCAATGCAAGCTCTTCTCTTTATTTTGATTTGTTTGACCAAATCATGCAGCCATCAACAATGAGTCTATACTCTATATACATATAACCACTTCTCTTTGTTCTTTGGTTAAAAATGGACTAACAACATTAAATAACAAGCATTAACATAGCAATACAAAACATTTGGAGTCATATTCATGTTCTCTTGTTCCTCTTTCCGTTCTTAGAAGCCCCATTTTGTCTCACCCAATGGTTTTAGTTTTAACCTATGGTGATCTCTCAAGGCAACTGAAAGATGCCATGATGTAGACCCTTCCCAGTAGTTTTTTTCTTTTTTTGTCCCTTTTCTTTTGGCCCCCTTTAGTGTCTTCACTCCGGCAGGGGAATGTGCTATGTGTAAGAGCAATGAGTCCACGTGAAGATAACTTCAAACGCAAAACTAATGCAGTTGCACAAATTGCCTCTTCAACCAGAGTCTGGAAAATGATGACGGCCCTCTATAACATGCATTTTGACTGACAAAAAAGTTTTCCTTCCAAGTCAAGTTCATTTTTTTTTTTGGGTACCACAAAAAAAGATTGAAACTTTTATTTCTTTTATTTATTTTTCTAAACATTCAAAAGATTAATATGTTGGTTATTGGGCAAGTATATATACAAATATATTACTATAACTTACAAAGATATGGCTTTATTACGTGGTTGGACTTTCCACTTGTAGAGTAATTAAGCTAGCAAACTTGTGGGTTCTCCAAAGTACCCTTTTTGGTCAAATATATCATGGGTCTCTAAAAAGCGGTATGCATGCATTAATATACGATACAGATACTGTACTGTATTACTTTAATTAATTGTTAATGTGGTGTAGTGGGTGAAGAAGAGAAGGAATCTTGTTTCAGTCGTAAGTTTCAAGGTTAGCTTAGAATGGACTAAAACTAAAACTTCACCAAACAAAAGAGACTTTATCTAACAAACAAACATATGTTGCGGTTGGGTTGGGTTAATTGCGTTAGGTCTTGCTCCCATTCATTCTAATCCTAAAGTGTCAAGATCCGAATATGATGGGTATGCTTTAAAACTCAAACAATGTGGTGGGCAACAGCATATATGGACCCAACTCTATCCTCAAACCCTTGATATATAGATATGAGAGAGAGAGAGAGAGAGAGAGAGAGAGAGAGAGAGAGAGAGAGAGAGAGAGAGAGAGAGAGAGAGAGAGAGAGAGAGAGTTTATAATTGGATTGCCTGGGTCACATGGATTCATTTTGCCATTGCAACAGCTCAACAAATTAAAGCTTGAGATGTCAAAAGAATGGTAATGGAGTAGATAACAGCAATTGGCATGTATGATTGAGATAGACACTTATTCTATATACTTAATTATGATTCCGCCTTATTAACTACAACTATGCACTTATTCAGAAAACAATAAAGTTTTGGTGGACACGGCACCGTTTGAGGCCTTTGGGCTTAGCAAGGACGTTAGCTTTGCAGCTTTGCTGATATTTTGAAACGTTGGGTTCCGTTTAATTTATAGTTTTATACATTGATTGGTCTTTATTTTATGCATGCTTACTTTTGAAGTACTCGTTACAGAAGAACGTACCCACGAAGGGTTGGGTGTAGGGTTAAAAATAAGTTAATTGAGGCTTTCTTTAAACAGAATTAATTTATTTTATAAAATATTATGTATGAATTTAACTTATTATTTGAAATAAGGTTTTTTTTAGTTTGATTTGCCTTTTTTATAAAAATATAAAAGGTTAGTCTAGTCTGTAATCTTATTTAAAGACTTAAACTATATGAAAATTTTAAATTAGGTGAATAAGTTTATATTTTAAAAATTTTAAATAAAATATATTTTTAATTAAAATTATTAAATTATATTTAATATTAATAAATTATACAAATATAATAAATAATATAAATATTATAATTTTTTAATTATATATATATATATATATATAATAGATAAATAGGCTGACTTATTAGGACAAATGTATATTTTTAACGATAAAGGCCTAACTTATTTAACTAAATAGGCTTCTATAATAATTTAAACCTGATTTGTATACTATATAAGTTTAGGCTTGTTAGGGTCGAAAATAAGTTAGACTATATACTCTTAGTAGACTGCTTAGCCTATTTTCACTCTTAATTGAACGTATGATAAGCGAGCTATATTTTTAAAAGAAAACAAAAGTTTAAGCCTTGAAAACACTACTTGCGTGGAGAACCAAATCCTAAAGAATTGGTCACTTATAGGAAGCTGGCCTAACTGTATCGCTAGGTGAGAGGGAGAGGGCAGTTAATATCCAATCATTTAATATAAATATACAACTTGTTTGTCCGGAAGTAATCCTTTGATCACATTAATCATTTGAAATATTTTAAGTTTCCTTTGAAAATGAACATGCAACGACCAACATTTTTTTTGGTAATTAAAATTACGAGGTAGTTAGAAAATAAAGTAAAAAAAAGAAACGAATTTCTAAATTAATTAAAGATATGATCTCAGCAGAAACTAATAATAGAGAGGGGGATAGCTCAAAACAATTTGCAAGATTAGTTGGGGCTGCAACAATTTGAGATACAAATAGGAACATGCTAAGGTCCTTGTAATGATCGAACTTAATTAAGTGCATGAAAGCGTAGTTATGAAATAATAGTGCAGTCGAATACATGCACATCAAGTTACGCCTTCCTCGCTTGGTTCATCCCTTGTCTAAATCATTACCAGCCAGGTGCGGACATATACATATTACACCGCCCCCTAATTAAGCCATCACCAAATGACACTAATCAAAGAAGATTACAATTGCTCAAACAAGTTTCCTAATCATTTCAACATTGACCATTGAATAAAAATGAAACTACTATATACAATTAGTTCAAGATCTGTATGACTCTTATTTTAATAATTTTCATTTTGACTAAGATTACATCTAACTAAATTAGTATTATATCTTTGTAACTATATGAGTCATGCTATAGTAAGAGACAAGAGTATACGTAGGACCAGAAAAACAAATGCAGGACTGGAGTAATATGTAGTCGAGTGCAAACCATGCATCGATGGATTTGGATAGTCGAGTGCAAACCATGCATCGATGGATTTGGATTTTCTACGGTACTACAAGGGTACAATTAGAGAGAAAGAAGAAATAGACAAAGCCGATTAGACAGTCAATCGGCGAGATTTTCTATTTAAATTCAACCGTTTAAGTTATTTGATCAAATTGAATGATATTATAAAAATAATTAATATATAATCATATAAAATTTATAAAAAAATAACAAAATTTTAAAAATATTGAATTTTTAAAAAATAAAAAACTAACAACTAACCAATTCAAACGGTTTTGTCATATTCAAATTAGTTTAATCGTAAGTTTAATTATGAGGTTGAATTATAACCGATATTAAATTTGTCAAACCATCCCGTTTGATCTGATTTTTACAATAATGTTCTTTCTTCTCTAATTAGACCCTTGCAATACTCCATGGGATCCAAATCCTGGACTGAAACCATCTTTTTATCAAGCAAGTGGTCATGGTGTTGTTTTAGCTCAAGTTGTAAAAAGACAGTAACTTTCTTTGCCGACTAACCCATCTTTGTGTAGTGTATGCTTTCCTTCGGGAAAGCAGTCTCTTGACCCCACCGCCAACAAACATCACGTTATTCTATCTAAAGATCCATTATTTCCAAGTAGAAGTTCCATCCAAAAATAAAATAAAATAGTGGGGAAAAGTTTTAGGGGGAAAGCTTTAATCTTCCCTCCAAATCCATTCAATGCCTTTTTAATTAAGGTGGACTAAATACACTATTTAATTTCATAGTTATATTAATTCTCATTAAATAACTATCTTTAATTAGTAGTGCATATTTAATATTTTTTGGATCTTTTAATTATTAGTACATATTTTCAACTTTTACTATAATTTAATCTTAATCAATTTTCAGTATAAAATGTTTTATATTATTAATGAATAAGAAAATATTACAATTATGATAAATAATATTTTTAATTTAGATAAACACTTTTAACGATTTTATATATAATAACACTATATAATTTATCAATAATGTGAGGAGATTAAAATTAAATCTTTAAAATAAATGCTAATTTGTAAAATATGTACAGTAGTCAATGCATTAATTACGCTAATATTTTTTTTTGGTTCATCAATTACACTGATATGAGCATGAAATCTTCTTTTATGATTTGCTTCCCTTTTTTTTTTTCTTTATCTTTTCTTTCTAAACCGATACCTGAGGGTGGGAGAACCAATCTTACGTTTATAAGTACCAAATCTCTGGACTGCAATGTACACATGAAAGTGTCTTTCCAGTAAGCATTTGTACACCCATACCTTTCCTGCTAAGAAAATTTATGTCATTAAAATACTAAACTCCTTTACATACCCTGTCCTGTCTCTGTGGCCTCCTTGTCCTCCTTGGGTGCAAACTCTGCACTCTGTAGTGACAACCTCAACTCTTCACCTCCATGGCTTCCTAGCCCATTCATGAAAAACGGCAGAGATCTTGGGTTTGGCTGATTCAGGAAATGGGTTCTCAAATCACGTTTCTGGGTCCGTGCTTCTGGATGTACTTGGTAAGCTTCACTGTCGTGAATACTCTGAATGTGAGAGGAGATGCAGCTGTGAATGGGACTGTTTTCATTAATGGGAAATATGCTATTGGAAAGATTGATAATGATTTTGTCTGTGCAACTCTGGATTGGTGGCCTCCTCAGAAATGCGACTATGGGAGATGCAGTTGGGGTCTTGCTTCTCTGCTCAATCTGGTAATGTTGCTTTCCTTTTGTTTCTAATGGTTTTTGAATCTGTAAGTAAAGTAAGGTGGTTTTTTTTTTTGTTCTAAATATCATTCTCTGCTTGATGATGTGTTTTTCCCCTTTCGAAATGATGCTTGAATCTAGAATGCATGTTTAGGATCTCTTAGCTGCAAAATAATTCCTGTAAAGACAACTTTTACGTTTTTTTTTTTTTTTGGAATAATGCCATTATCTACTCATTGTTTGTGGAGAACAAATTAATAATTTTCTCACACGTAATGATGAGATTATAGTGTATAACACCATTTTTTTTCACTTAATAATCTATAAGTCATTATTTTGAGCAGACTCTATTTTACTTGAGGATTTGACGAAATTAACAAATGGGTTGAATTTTCAGCTTTTAATCTTCATTTACTTGAGTTCGTTAATTAATTAATGGTTCTAATAATCTCACACACTTCCTTCCACACCTTCAAAATCTTACACAGTTAGTAAAGGGAAGAGAGAATTCACATCTTATAATTTTCATCTCATGCAGGACCTCAACAACAAAATTTTGTTAAATGCAGTAAAAGGTAAGAGAGAATTCACATCTCTGTAATTTTCTTAAATGACAACAACTTTTTTTTTTAACAATTTTAATTACTCTTATTGTACGATTGTTCTGAGAGCTTATCAGGGTATCATTGCTTCTGAATATTCTGCAGCCTTTTCACCCTTGAAACTTAGATTAGGTGGCACTTTGCAAGATAAGGTCACATATGGAACTGAAGATTATCATCTACCCTGTACTCCTTTTGTTCTGAACACTTCTGAATTGTTTGGTTTCACTCATGGGTGCTTACCGATGCATAGGTGGGATGAGCTAAACAGTTTTTTCAAAAAAGCAGGGTAAAAATCAGTTCTCCCTATCAAGTTGTTACCTCGTGTGTGTGTCTCTGCGTGTGTTTTAGGACCAAACAGATTCATCTTGTTGATTTGGAAACTGTGTTTTTAACAAGCTTAACATTATTGATAGGTGTATTTCAGGGCAAAGATTATATTTGGATTAAATGCTCTTGCTGGAAAATCTATACAATCTGGTCGTGCAGTTGGACCTTGGAACTACACCAATGCTGAGTCTTTTATACGTTACACTGTAAAAAAGAACTACACCATTCATGGTTGGGAACTTGGTAAGTATATGCTGCCCTTATTACAAATGCCAGGGTAGCAAGTGCCATTGGCACAATAAGACTAGCATGTTTGGAAAAGATTAATTTTAAGGAAATAATCGCTTTTTTTTTCAAAAACTTTCGCATTAAGATTTTGATTATAAACTGTTTTGAATACAAAATAAGCTAATCCGAGCACACAATTGAAAATGGTGATCTTCATGCTCTCATTATCTTATCAAAAGGCAGGAGTTCATTTGAAAATGATAACCATTTGTCCACAAAGTTAATTTTTGATATAAATATTTGTAGTCTTATCCAATATTTTTTGTTAAAGAAGGGAAAATGGCAAATTTCCTTCTGTAGAATTAACTGTGCCGTTCTATATTAAGCCATAATGAAACGAAATCCTTCTAGCTTGAGGGCCTGTGTATGTGGACTAACTACAAGGAGCTCTTTTCACGGGCAGGCAATGAATTGAGTGGGAATGGAGTTGGAACAAGTGTTGCAGCAGATCAATATGCTTCTGACATAGCTGCTTTACGAAACATAGTTCAAAATGCATTCAAAGGGATTGAGCCTAAGCCACTAGTCATTGCACCAGGAGGTTTCTTTGATGCAAATTGGTTCAAGGAATTTATAAGCAAATCGGGTAAATCTGTGGATGTGGTCACTCACCACATTTATAACCTTGGGTCAGGTATCTTCCACCAAACAGGCTAAAATTTATTATGTTTTCCCCAATTTCCATGAATTTATTTGATTATATCTGAAAGCTACTTTATCTTATATACAGGAGTTGATGAGCATCTTGTGGAAAAAATTCTCGATCCTTCTTATCTTGATGGAGAGGCTAGCACATTCAGCGGCCTCAAAGATATACTTAGAAGTTCAGCAACCTCTGCAACAGCATGGGTTGGTGAGGCAGGAGGGGCTTACAACAGTGGCCATCATCTTGTGTCCGATGCATTTGTCTACAGCTTCTGGTTGGTGGTAACTCCCTGTGATTGATCAATATATCATTAGGGGTTTCTTACAAGTTTTTTCTCTAATGTCATCATATCACACACAGGTATTTGGATCAGCTTGGCATGTCAGCTGCTTATGACACTAAAACGTACTGCAGACAGACTTTGATAGGAGGAAACTATGGTTTACTGAATACTACTAATGTCGTGCCAAATCCAGACTTCTATAGGTACTAAATATTTTCATAGTTGTGTAATCTTTTCTATAGTCATGAGATGGGAGAAGCCAAGAAACAAAATTACAATCAAGACGTGCATTCTTCAATTCATAATGCCCATCTTGAAGAATGGGCAGCATAGTTATGGACTGACCTGATATGATTTTGTGTTCCCACATGTGTGATGTTTTCTTCATTAATTGCTTGCCACTTGGTACAGGATCCCATTTCCAACAGAACAAGTTTTATTAAGGGGGTCCCATTTCAAGTAGATTCACAGTATTTCTTGGTGAGGACAATATTATAACGTTCCTGTGGTTATTTTGTTTTCTTCCGTGCAGTGCTCTTCTTTGGCACCGACTCATGGGAAGACGTGTCCTGTCAACTACCTTCAATGGGACAAAGAAGATACGAGCTTATGCACACTGTGCAAAGCAATCCGTGAGTGAAATTTTGTATCAGTATGATTATCAAGCACATATATTATCTGTGGAATCTGATTTGATACTCTCTTACAGAAAGGAATCACAATACTTCTACTCAACCTGGACAACAGCACCACTGTTCGAGCCGAAGTGATCTTAAACAACGCTAGGAGTTTGTGGCACAGGAAGAAGTCTCATAAGTCAAACACTAAGCTGCCTTACAATCGTGTACGTGGAACAGCCAGAGAAGAGTACCATTTAACAGCAAAGGATGGGAATTTACATAGCCAAATCATGTTACTAAATGGAAACATTCTAACTGTAAACTCAGCTGGTGATATTCCTCCTTTGGATCCTCTATACGTAAACCCATCAAAGCCAATAATAGTTGGTCCTCTCTCTATTGTATTTGCCCATATACCAGATGTTTTTCTTCCAGCTTGCAGCTACTAAGTGGCTCTAGGCGAAGCCGAAAATTGGTTTCGCTTGGTGATTGAGAAAATAAGAGATAGAATACATGGAAAATATCGAAGTTTTCAATTTCTTGCTGAAGAATAGAATGCCATTCTTTTTGGGGGTCATGGTTTTGTTTGTTTACTATTGTGTTGTCATTTCATTATGATAATTTTTGTTATGTCTTACATTGAATAATCTAGGATGCTCAATGTGATAACAAAGCACTTTCACATAGACTTCATAATAATTGATGTTTTTTTACCAAAAGAATTGTCTATAGGCTGAATTAAAATAGGTATTGCATTGAATACTGATAAATAAGTGAAATTGTCAAAGAAGAAAAGACTACAACCAAGTCAATGTTGATAGAGTGAAATCAATTATAGACGTAAAGAATCTGTATTATTATATTTCACGTTGAGTAGCATAAGATATTTAATGTAATATTTAAGTTATTGAACACTTCCATTATTATGAGCTATTTTCATAAACTTAAGTTGTAACAATTTCTAAATTGAAAGCAAAATCAATTTATTACCATCACTAGATGAGTCATTCTTTTGATTGCTCATAACGGTATGCCTAGCAGGCTAGCTGCAATAAGTTATTCAAGGGGAGACAAAAAAAACAGGAGTTTCAACTTTCAAGGCCATTCCATGATCCTTTATTAACAAATGAGGCCGAGAGAGATCAGTCGGGGGCATGTGAACGTCATCCATGATAGCCAGTTGACCTCACAACTATTGCTTGAGAAATGGCCAAGAACAAAAAAAAAAAAAGAAACTACAGCATGATAACGTTTGGTGAGATGTTAGAGACTTGAAATCTTGAGATTATTCAAATGGTCCCTTTATGGTTAAAATTGAAGGATCAGAACACCAGATGTTGGTAGGAAAACTACAACATATTCTTGACTTTCCAAGATTTACAACAGGCCAATACATTTTTTGGGGGCCAACCAGCGTCATCTATTCAAATTTCAAAATATTCAACTGCTATAATGAGCCACGGTAACAAAATTAGAATTTACATATAGCAATATACCTATGCTATCTTTTCTTTGTACTTAAAAAAAAAAAAAACTCATATGATCCGATTTGTATATCAGGCAGATATACACCCCCACTGTCAAAAAATCAGTTTTGCATTAAGGTTTTCTTAAATTTCTAGGCTGTGTTCAGAATAATGAATGACTGAAACATGGGTCAGTTTTGCTCAGAAAAACTTTGAGGCTTACTGCTGGCGAACACCAACCATACAACTGTACCAGTCAAATAGAAGAAGATTGATAGCGCGAATAGTGACATCTACATGGTATAGAGATGAAATACATATCAAATACAGAATAATATACGTCATTCAATGAGAAAACACCTAACATTAGCAGCAACTTACACTCCATGAATGAGTTGAATCAAGAAGATAACCAGTGAGGGCTACACCTACAATTCCCGGTATAGCCCCAACAGTATTAGTTATACCCTGAGGCAAAACAAAAAATGAAAAATTAAGAAAGTCAGATACAATTAAAATCAAATATAAGAAGGCTACATATATTTCTTTTACTTACAAATAAAATTATGGATATGGCTCCAACATCTAGAGTAAAAAAGGATTATGATTTAATCTAGGAGTAAACAGCATTTTAGAGCTAGTCCTAGAAGACTGAAGCAAAGAGGAATTTCTTTGGTTGGGAAAATTGGATACTCTTCAAACTTAGGATTGGTGAAGAAGTCCATCTACAAGGTAACTACAAACTATATATAACTCATGAAACCTAAGGCCTCAACCTGAAGTAGCTAGCTGAAAGATTGAAATTCTTGAATCAAAAAAACTCTAATAATGCAGTTTCAACGATGCAGAGAATAATTGTGTCCCTTTTCTGCATTTGATGGGGTAAGCAGCAAGGAAAATCACGCTACCTTCTTTAAAAGATTTTTTATAGGCTGTGTCAAGGACTCAAAAATAATGAGAGATATGCAGAAACTACAAAATGAGATTACAGTAAATAAGGACTTGAGATGGCATTAGCCAACCAGGGTTTTTGTTCTTGGGATCTTTCACCCAAGTACCTTCTCACAACCTTCAATTGTATTATATAAGAGTTTAAGAAGTGTAAGCTCAAATACCAGAAGTATACTTGCATATTCCGGTGACATGTCTTGATGGGTACAATAAAGTCCTGCAGAAGCAGATAAATACACAGACAGTCTAAACCAAAGAAAAACCGATGATCTAATTATTTATTATACATAAAATCAGACAAAGTAGATTTGCAGGATTATCTGGTACCTGACAAGGCAAAGCTTGATAGGGCTAAACCACCTGTGAGAATGCCCACAATCTCCCAAGGGGGTAACCCTAGATCCAGCGAGGAAAGAGTCATGCAGATTGCAGGGGACAAAAATGCAATTGATTGGCAGATCTTTCGAACCTACTTTTTTTAAAAGAAATTCAGGCAGGCAAAAAATTATGAATGAAAGTCCAGAAAAGTATGTCCAAATAATTTGTAAGTTGTCAGTGACATGTCTGCATTGTGTCTACAGCCACAACATTTATTGTGTCTACAGCCAATTTTGGTGCAAAATTTAGCATTAGAGATGGTTATGGCTACAAAACTTGAAAATGCATTTCTTTACTGTTGTCAACTATATTATAAGGGAATATATTGATATGAGAAACAAATAAGTGAATTAATGATGTTTCAGTGCCTCTCATACCGTAGTGGTTTCAACTCCTCTAGAAATCAAGTTGTCAGCTAACTGTGCTGCAATATTAGTCACAAATATTGAAGCCAGTGGTGGAAGAATAGACACCTGAAATGATTAAGAACCCACAATTGTTAGTATGTATGTGATTTGGGCCTGTTTCTTGTCAAAAGAATACTTTTAAGCAATATTATAAAAGCAAGACTAGACCGGCGGGTTGGTCTAGTCTTACAAAAGTATTTCACATCTATTTGAAGTTATAAAAGTCTTACAATAATAGCGGATCAAATTTAAACTATTCAAATATTACGTGAAAATAGCAAGTTCTCACACACAAAGGTTACTACATTTTGAAGTTTATTTTATCTGTCTAAATAGCCTGTTGCACATCCTATCATGTCAAACACAGAGAATGAAAACAGTTATTTCCCCACTTCAAGGCATGAAGAAATTGGGCTAGCTAAAAAAAGAAAAAAATAATTTTTAGTCTTACCCATGCAGCTTCTGTCAGATTTAGGTTCAGCTCCTCACTACATAGCATATAGATGGAAGAATTAGATTCTTCATTGGGTTAAAACCGTAAATAACGCTAAAACTAAAATGTTAAGTACAAATTTATAATAAAATCTTTAAGAACTGATGATCATGTAAACCACAAAATTCTCAAATCCCTCTCAAGAATTTTTCATTCATGACTGAGCTTAGTAGATGGCCAACATTGGCCAAATGGTTGTCATGATCATCAGTATGCATCAGTACAGTATGTCAGTATCTTCAATGTAATGCTGAGTAGGCACAAAGTAGCATTGGGTTTTCCCAAGGTGTTAATAGAGATTTTCCATGGTTCAGGCAGCTAGGCAGGTGCAACTAGAAGTAAGTTTGGATTTGATGCATAAATATGTTAAAACTGCAACCAAAGCACCATAAAATTATTAACTCAATACTTCTTTTATATTAAAGAAAAATCCTTAGCTAAAATTGGTTCATTCTTAGCAAAGGAGAAAATAAAAAGCACTTTATAACAAAAAATCCCAGAACATAGCTGGGGAACTTTAAGTCAGAGAACTAGAGAATTTATTATTATTTATTCACATGATATAATGGTCAAACCTTATTTATAAATGATTTATAATTATTTTAGCACTTCATTTTCAAATTTAATTAATATTAAGCATGGAGGATCTGACCCAAAAATAAAGCAGTAAAGCAGTATGATCAGCAGACAAATCTTGTATTGCATCTTCTAAAAGCAACAGGGTTCAACAGCAAAGTCCTACAAACTTCACATTGAAATTTTCTCAGAAAGAACATTCTAAAGTGCAATAAAAACAAGGTTGGTTCCAGCTTATATGTATATAACGCATGTAAAGAAAAGTTGATTCCTGCTTCTATCAATCATATTTATGATATGATAATTAAATTATATTAAATTTCTGTACCTAAAAATATGTCTTCAATAAGTAATGTTAAAATGGAGAAAAAAAGATGAACTTTGAAAGAATGAAATTATTAATGTGAAAAAGTCTCAAATAACTCCCTGATAGCTGTGGACTCCAATGAGATGGCAAAAAGTAGAAACAAGTAAAGCATTAAATGCTCACAGGTACCTAAAATATGTAGGAAGCCATGACAGACAGGTGTAGTGACCCCAGCTACCGCAAAAATGAGCATATATCATTGCCCATACAGCATGACTTTGGAAAAAGGCCTTCCATGGTACATCCTATATTTTAAGAACAAGATATGAAACACAGGTTGATTGCAGATATTGTAAGTATTCACTCAAGAAAATGAAAGACATAACCCAGTGTAAATTTTATTCCTATAGAAAAAAGGGAAAAAATAAAATATATATCTGGGAAAAATGGATTCCTGCTGTTTCTGAAGTTAAAGAATGAGATATTTTTTAGAGGAGAAAGTAAAAGCAGACACTATTAGCGTAACTCATGCCGAATGAAATGAGATCAAGCTACTAGTTATCAATAAATAAATTATAAGAATATCAGGATCCCACCAATTGAGTAGCACTGTCAAGTCATTCCCCCTCTTAGAAGACACAAAAGAATATGCTCCAAAGATAAATATATAAATTATTAACACATACCTTCAAAGAGTCATTCAATTCTTTTAGAGAAGTATTCCATGATTGTGTCATGAAAACACCTTGGGCTGCTGTGAGATAATCAAAAGCCAAAGAAGTGAAAAACAACCAATTAAACCATAATGCTCAAAATAATAAGTAAACAAAAGAGTGAAAGAAAAAATTGAACTGAACAGCTAAGGCAATTAATCTACAAACGTGTAGGCAACCTTCAACACACAACACATGAAGAATGGTATATTAACAGATAGTATCTTCATTTATAATTAAAAATTTCTTAAGTACAGATCATGAGGACTAGTCCACTTATATACTGAAAATTTTTATTGGCATGTCAGAATCCTGTACTAACATTAATTATTGCTCCATGCATAACTGCAAAAGCATACATGAAGAAACGACTGAGAATAATTATGTGTGAGACTCACATGAGCCAACGCCAGAGGTAACAATGAAGTGCTAGCAAATGGTTATTATGGCAAAAACCATACCACAAGAGGTGTATGTGGTGGCCTGCATTGACAAAAACAGCAGACAACAAGGCTTCACAGGTGGTGCATCAACTATCATTTTAAGGCAGTGGTTGTGGAGATGAAAGCAAAAGTGACACTTCTACTGAGACGAAGTCACATTACAGGCAGCCAGTAAGGAAGATGTCCAAAGTATTTTTCAAAAGAAGAAAAAAAAAATTTCAAACAGATTGGATGATAAACTAGACACTAAATAAATTTCAATTCCAGCATCACATGTAGCATAAAAGATACTAATAGTTTTCCAATTAGAAAGGCATCTTTTATCATCATTCATTCAATATCAATCTGTTTTTTAGCTTAAATTAAGAAAGCATAAAAAGTTACAAACTGATTAAGTGCTCACGTGAAATAGATTCAGCAGTTAACTGTGTTTCACCTTCTCCAAGAGCTTGAAACCCCACAAACCTTCAAAATTTGTGGCAATAACACAAGTCATAATTTTAATCAAATAACACATTTGCAGCTCAAGACACCTGCTGGAGGAACTTTACTACTTTGAACTAACAGACATGCGGAAAACTATAAGTGATTAGTCATTTCTACTTACCAAGCAATCCCCAAAAGACCAAATATATAGAATACTGATTCCCAGCCAAAATTTTCGATGAGGGGAGGAGCCAAAAGAAGCCTGACAGATATTACAATGTTGAAATTGAGGGTAGACAATGAAATAAAACAAAAAGCATTACAGCTCTGTGTGATTCTTGTTCCTAATTATATCTGACTACATGCTTGAAAATACATACCCCATAACACTTCCAACACTCAAGCCACCAAACACAAATGCTACTGCCCGTGAGCGCTCTTCCAATGGTATTGACCTGCACATGGTGATGAACCATACCAATCAAATGTGTGAAAATTATTATAATAGGGAGAAATATAGTACAGTATTTGTCAAAACCACTCCTTTGGCTTACAACTTAAAAGATCAGTCACCAAGACCTAGGAGAAAAAGAATACACACACACACACACACACACTTAAGTTCAACTCAATAAATTGTTGGCTGAGGCAGCAACCAACTATTTCACTCAGAAGTTGGATTTTAGCAAAAGATGAATTTTCTACACGCACAGTTTGCATAAGGACTTCTTTTGATAAAGAAAAGAATAACCTTAATAAGGAGAAAGCAATGTGCTCACCTAGGAACAAACCCTAAAGCAAGATGTTCTTATCAATTTTGAGAGTGAGTTGGGTGGACAGGGGAGCGGAATGGTTAAAACCGTTTTCTCCAGGTCCAAACAATTCATCTTAGTGTTCTGCAATTTATTTTGCTTTGGATTATTATCTTAAAAAAAAATCAGAGTTTCCAGAAAATTTCTTTTAGGTGAGAAAAGAAAGACATTGAATAATTGTAGTAATAAGGAAAACAATCTAAAAATTAACATCCTGAAGAAAAGTAAGCAGACAATAAATCACAAATCAAATTATAAAAGAAAAACAAAAATCAACAGAAAATGTCAATTTGAATCAAATAGGCATTTGGATGTTTACATGCCTGGCAATGAGATCAGTAGCAGCAGATGGTGAAACACCTTCGCCTATCCCAACCTAGATATGCAATGGAAGGGAAGTGCTTAATAGTGTTGAAAAGAATAATGAATGCTAACCTACGTGTTAAATAGCAATTAGTGCACATAAATAAACACTAAATAGACACTAACAGTAGTAGATAGAAAATCCAGTGGAAAGATAAATACAACAAAACAATGACCTTCTGCAAGACCAATTAAGGATTCATGCGCTGAAATAGACACTAAATCTGCAAAGTATGAAAAAAGCATGAATTATGGGGGAAAAAGTTCAGAACGAAACCTACTCACCAAAATTCTCGACAATAGTAAGCTAGGCATATATCCAGCAAGAAAAGGAACAAGAGCTGTAGCAATTGACCATATCAATACCCCAATCGCAAGAACTTTTCTGAAACAGAAAGATAAAAGTGTAACATCATGAGCCCAAAAACCAGGCTGAAATATTTAGTGCCAACTTTGATGAGTTCATTGTCTAATTACTAACTCTTTCTTTAATGCTTGAACATGTAATTTATTCAATTGACTATCATTTTATCAAAGGAAGTTATAGTTGGATATCTTAGTCAACAATAGATTAAAGAATGTTTAGACAAAGATTAGATTAAGAATAAAGTAGGATACAACCCATCTTTTAGATTTCTTAGTTTAATCTTGCATCTTTCTTCATTGAACATAATTATTTATAATTGCATCAGGTTGCTAAACGTGAGGAAAAGTGCATTAAACAAAAGTATTGTTTGAGATGGACTTATAGGACAAAGAAGACGAATTTTGAAAAGCTAAATGTATGTATTGACTGTAATAGTCAACATACTGACTCAGATAATGGGATGCAGCTATAATCAAATAACAATTAGATTGGTCATGTGAGAAGAAAGTATCTATGAGATCAAGGTGATGATGCATGTAAGAAATTGCAAATTCATGCTTAGAGATGCCTTAAGCTCAAGTATAGGACTCAGTATCAGCCAGTAACCTCTAGGATTTGCATCTGACAGCTCAAGTTGCCCATTTAAAAATATATATAAAAGAAGAGATAAAGAAATCTCGACCTTCCAAGTGCTTGTTTGATAGGTACAACCCCACTATTATATAAATATATATATATATATATATATATATATAATGTATGTATTAGGAGCAAGACATCTGAATTTTATACATAAAGGAAGTGTCATCAAAGATATTCAACATTGCCAATTGTCAGAGTTATCATGTCCTTCCCATGAGCTATGTCAATATAAAAGCTTGAAATTGTAAGGTTTTGAAGGTCACTATAGGGTCAAATTAGTTTTCTGAACATGCCTCTAATGGTTTATATAGGTGTTTTGAAAGGCATTCATTCTTGGAAGTTTTAGTTTGAACTGTAAGAGCAAATCTGCAACTTCACTACATTCCTGAGCAGAAATTTTTTAACAAGCTTTCCTAATAAATGTCACCCCCCCCCCCCCCCTCGTGATCCTAGACATGATTGATATACTTTTCCTCTCTAAAAAATTCTATCCTAAAATTTTATCAGTATCCTTGATCCATAAATCAACCCTTTTCTCGCTGGCACCCTAATTTCATTCAGGAAGAAAATGCAATAATCTTCCTGACTTTTAAAGCAATGCTACATAACATATATGCTTCATATTCATAATGAGTAGGCATGGACTATGAACTGGGTAATGCTCCAAACTTCAATGGAAGTTGTTGAAGAGGTGCATCAATATGGAAACAAAGTTATTGTACACAGTGGATATATATGCCAAAATTTGGCACTTAGACTACTCTGTTTCTTCAAGAATATAAATGCATATAGGATACAATTGCCTAAGAAGAAAATAATAAATTAAATAAAGAAAGATAGAAAGGAAAGTTAGACGTAAACCAGAAATAAATGCAGTATTCTTTAACCAATTCCATATTGATCAAATTAAAGAAGCCAGCTTGATTTATGCTTTGTTCTCTTAAATTCCACACTAATTTTCCAAAAAGTTTTCATTTCCTTTTGGGAAAGAAAACCAACAATACTTCAATAAGCCATTCAAAGCCCTAAAGTACGCTCACCACCATCAAGCCCGTGCGTTTATGAGAAGAAACTTGTGTTGCCTATGTAAACTAACCTGCCACCAAATATCTTGGCTAGCCAACCCCCAGGCAATTGACTCAATGCATAACCCCAGAAGAATGACGACTGAACCAATCCGGCCGTTGACGAGTTCCACCCAAATTGATGGGACATTGGAATTATAGCAATACTCAAGTTTACCTGCCCAATTAAATTAAATACATAAAAATCAAATCCCATAAATAAATGCTTATAACGGATGCAACTCATCAAAGATGCCTCGTTAATTACTATGGGAGGCGCCAGTAATCCAAATTGCTCACCCAGATTAAACTAACAACCCTTGAGACAAGACAAAATCAAAACGCTCATGGCATGGAGCTCCCAAAACTCAGCACTTTGATATATAGAAAAGAGAAAAGAAAAGCAAAATAATTGCTTCGATTCACTGAATGTTTCTGGTTTCCTTCTCATTGTGATCAAGTACCAATTTTTGGTTCTGGGGTTGTAATATAAAAACACAAAGCAAGTAAGAACCTTATCCATGTTACAGATAACGAACGCCAGCGATGTGGTGCCGATGAGCTTGTATCTTCGGGGAAGATTCTTCCAAGGAGGCCAATTCCCATGAGACCCACTTTCAGTTCCGGGCAAGTTATCCGAACCCGAAAGCGGGGCCTTCTGCCCCACGTCGTCGACTCGTAGTCCGGTGGGAACCTTGGCCTGGGGCACTCTCTGGCTTTCTTTGACATTTTGTGGAGTGCTAGATAGAATTCTGAGTCGCAGGCTCAGGCTTGAAGTTGAAGGTGAAAAGTGCAAGTGAAAGCGTTGGAACGAGGTGTTCAAAGAAGGGGTATGTGGGTTTGTGGTATGGGGATGAGGAAGGAAGCATGAGCTATCAGCTCTGAGCGTGATTTTCACCATTTTCGGTTGTGTAATGTTTGGGTTTGGGATGGGCATAGTAAATAAGCCATGTATTATTATTGTTGTTCGTGTTCACGAGAGCCTTAGGTCGCCACGAAGGAGCTCATATTTGTGGCTCACATCTGATTCGAATGCACGCATGTTTACGTGCGCTCACTGCACGGTGCGGCAGTGCACTAAACCAGGGCACAAGAGTCATTGACTATTGGCACGAATTGTTTTTCACTCTTGTTTTCTTGGTAGAATGCTTTTCAATCTTTAAATTCAGGATAGAAATGTCACAAATTCTATTTTTGTGTACTTGTGAGTATCTTCCTCTTTTTCTTAACTAGTAATTTCAATTATAAAAAAATATAATTCATGTTTAGTAATAAATTATTTAAAAAAATCAATTTTTCACAGGTTTTTTTAATTAAATTTTAATTATAATCTATTTTAATTACAAAATAAATTAATTTAAACACACATATAGTTTAATATAATTAAATTATTTTTTTTTACTTTACTAATATTTTTTTTATTTTATTTATTTTATTAATTTTTTTATTAAAAAATAAAAATAAAATTAAAAAAAAATTAATTAATATTTTTTTAATAACAGATATTTTAACACAAAAAAAATTATATTATGTAACGAATAAAAGTAGATGACAAGAGTAATGTATTTCCTTTGTAACAAAACATAAGTTCACTAACTCTGGGCAACAAATATTTCTTATTTTTTGAAGTGTTACTCGTTATTACTTATTACTTCAACTACACGTAATATGGGCAATGACCAAAGAACCTTGAAGTTTAAACAGACCACATCTCGTTCCGAAGTCTCTAGCATCTTCTTGCTTCGAACTCCATATTTCAATAAATTAGAGTAGGGGTTCGTTTCACTCGAAGTTAACCACTTTGCACCTCCTTGCCTTTCCTCGATTTCATCATGATTGTGTAGTCCCATATGTAAGTCGTCAAATTGCTCTCATGGGGTGTGGTTTTCTTTAGTGTTAGTAAGCCATTAAGAGTGGCCAGTAATAAAGAATTTTGATAAATTGCAAAAAATTATAAGTTTAAATTTTAGTGTTACTATTGAAAAAGAAAAAAAAAAGTTAAGAGTGTTACTTGCTTGAGTTAGACTTGTTGAGTCGGCCATCCAGTTATGATTTTGGGACGAATTGAATTAATATTTTAACAACTCATATAAGTCAGAGTAAAAAAACATACTTTTATTTGGGTCACGGGTTGACGTATCAATAAAATCTTTCTTTTCTTTTGGGTGCGTCGGAGGGGCAAAAACTGTTAAGAAGCAACTATAGATTTGTTAAAAGAAACTTCAGTTAAATCGGCTAACAAAAGACTATTACGCCCAAAAATGGATCTTCTAAAATATGTAAACCTACAGAAAAGCTGTGAGCAAAGTACGCCATCCAATCCTCAACTCTATTGCCTTCTCTAACGCTATGAGTGATTATGACATTTTATGAATTTTTTTTATGGTATGTATGAATGGTGAAGTTTTAAGATAAAAAAAAAAAGATAAATTTTTTATTTTAATTAAAAAATTCTTTTTAAAATTTTTTTTAAAAAAAAAATAAAAAAAAATTATCAAATAACTTTCATATCTTTTATTTTTATTTTTATAAACATTATATAATTCTTTCAATTTAAAAATAAAAAATCAAGCTCTCGTTTCTTTTTTCTTGAAAATCATCCTTCCAAACTTGTCCTTAAAATCGTGAACGAAGGACACGAGGGGTACAAGGATGTGAGGGAGCACACCCGTGCAAAATCAATCTCACTGCAAAACTAGAATCCGCTTCAATCCAAATATGGGGAAAACCCCGGTTCCAAGCTAATTTGTTAAGATTTTTTCAACCGATAACTTAAACAAATCTCTCCTATAGCTTAAAGATGCTGGAGAAATTCTTATCTATTCTTAAATTACTATACTAAACCAGTAATAGCATAATACATGTCTCAACATATGAATACATGTGATCAGATTAAATTTATAATATTATATAATAAAATTGAGATGAAATCAAGACTATTAAGTGTAGTATTATGAAAGTACTTAAAAATTTGTCCATCCTACGACATGAGCAAACGAAGTTAATTCGAAAAACGACAATGCATCTCTTCCCGGGATTCTTACATTTTCATGTTCTGATAAAAACTCTGCAAGATGCTTTGCAGATTTTTAAATAGAGATTGCTTTCGAAATAATAAAATATATGTCGATAATCAGCAATTAGGACAAAGTTAGTAACACTACAGCTATAGTAATTTTTACATATTTTATGGAGGACCGACCACTGTCTTATATGTCACGAGCTTTGTAGTATAAAGCTCTCGTCAGGGCACCCATTAAACAAATAAACGAACAATTCATATTTTAATATACCCAAGTTAGGTAGTACGATGTTTGTCATAAACAATATTGAGAACAAGTTGGCAGAGAAATGAAGAGGAAAAAAACAACTTGTCATTAGCAATATTGAAAACAAGTTGACAGAGAAATGGAGAGTTAAAAAGAAGCAACTTGTCATTAACAACATTGAAAACAAGTTGGCAGAGAAGTGATGAGGAGAAAAAAATTTGAACTTGTCATTAACATTTGACAACATTGAGAACAATTCATATATCGGAACTTGATCCTCCTGTTCACTAGCAATTCCAAGACACAGACATGGCCAAAACACTGCTTCTTTCGGAGGAGAGATCCCTGCACAAGAGCGTCCAAGAAATGTCCATGGATGGTGATGAACCACCACCACAATTTGTAGTTACAGGAAATAGCTTTGGGTTTAAAGATTCTTCAACACTGATTCCAATACCCATCATTGATGTAAGTCTCCTCTCATCAGAAACTGAGCTAAAGAAGCTAAGATCTACTCTTAGCTCAGCTGGATGCTTCCAGGTGAGGATATATATGTAAAAATCTTGCAAGAACATCCTTTGTGTATAACTACTGTTTACTTGAAAGAACATCGTTGACTGCTACTTACATATGTCTCTAAGCACCATAAGTTATATGCTGCATCAATGAAATTCTGCTGCTCATTGAAAAACTATTAAGCTGCAAAAAGTGATGAGTTTTATGTGAAGCACTTCAAAACTTGAGGGGGGACATGGGCCACTTCGTTTCATCTCAATACATAGCCCCTCCCTTCCCCACAAGAACTGTAGATTCCTGAAGCAATTGTTTTCAAGATCGAAATTATCAAATACTATCTGTCTTCTGTCCTATTAACCTTTCTGATCATCAAGAATAAACTAGCCAATTCTATAATATGTTCCCAGATAAGAATAACAACCTCAATAGACTGCAGTATAGTATAATTGCATATCCAAGTATTATGTTCCTAGATATTGAAAAAAGGGGCAATCATAATGTTTAACATGACTTTGCCATTATTGCTTTGCCAAGTAAATTTAATAGAGTTGAGCCACTCTAATATATACCATTGTAGGAACGCATTCTGATCCATAGAAAGAGTCTTCAAGTAGTATTTTCCAACTTGTGAATATCAGTCTCTTAATTTGAGGGTATTTCAAAGTTATGATATGAAGGAAATTGTAGCTTGTCTTCCTTAGAGCTACAAGGGAAAATTTTTGCATCTCATGATCTCGATAGTTGATACGGAAAGATTAATCTTACATGCTATTCAGTGGTTCGTTTTACCAAAGATCTGCTTCTGTTGATAACTCTTTATTTATTTATTTATTTTTGTCTTTTTGACATGCTGCTGAAGTGCTTATTCTTAATTATGAAATGAGCATATCCAGAATCTGATAAGTAGTAGTTTAGAAGGTGATCCATCTATGCAAGCCATTTCCCGTCTCAGGATGCAAAGAAGTTCCAGGGATTTTAATGCTTTCTTCTGCTTCTAGTTCTATAAATAAATCTTACCGACTATAATTGACGTACTCTTATCAACAGGCAATTGGGCATGGAATGTCAAGTTCATTTCTTGACAAAATACGTGAAGTTGCAAAACAATTTTTTGCACTTCCAGTGGAGGAAAAGCAGAAGTATGCCCGACCTGTTAATGAATTTGAAGGCTATGGGGCAGACCCAGTAGTTTCAGATACGCAGGTCCTTGACTGGTCCTGTCGCCTAGGTCTTCGAGTTTTTCCAGGAGATCAAAGAAAGCTTTCTCTCTGGCCAGAAAATCCTAGTGATTTTACGTACTACCCTTTTCTCATGGTGAATTATGTGTATCAATCCTCTGGCACCTCCTCCCCTGTACCCCTCACTGTCCAGAAACAGAAAAGACGAAAAACATTGGATACTCTCTTGTTTTAGCAGAATCATCTTTTCCAAAATTTGAAATCACTGCAATATAATACCATTGACAATACACTAGGTTTTCAATGGAATTTCCAATTCACAAGTTGCCTGTGAAATGAATCTGCATATGCCTACAATGTTTACCTCATGTATCTCAGTCAGTCCTTGCATCATTTCATAAAAGAAAGTAAGGATTTCTTAAGGGTGTCGTTTTTCAATGAACTGAATTTTTTAATAATGTACTAATTCGTAGAACAATTATTGAGTTTAATTTTCTTAATATTTATGCAGGGAGACACTAGAGGAGTTTTCCACGAAAGTGAAATCAATGATGGATTATCTCTTGAGAAGCATGGCAAGGTCACTGAATTTGGAAGAGGGTTGCTTCCTGGACCAGTTTGGGGACCAACCATACATGCTAGCAAGGTTCAACTTCTATCCATGTTGTTCTAGACCTGATTTGGTTCTTGGTGTCAAAGCCCATACAGATGGATCAGGAATCACGGTTCTACTGCAAGACAGAGAAGTGGAAGGTCTTCAAGTTCTGACAGAAGACAGATGGGTCAATGTGCCCACAATACCTGATGCTCTTGTTGTCAATCTTGGCGATCAAATGCAGGTACATGAGGGTCAATCACAAGAAACAGGTCCAGCTGTTGAAGTTTAGTCCTTTTTTACCAAATTCATCAAGCACAAAATTACTAAGTTTTTTACTATTTTTTTTCCCGTTGACATATATAGGAGTGTCCTTAACTTGATTTTGAGGTGGAATTACTGTTAGTGTTCAGTTTGGAGAATGCTTACTGTAGTTGGGTATTATTGCAGATCATGAGTAATGGAATATTCAAGAGCCCAATGCACAGGGTGGTGACAAACAAAGAAAAGTTTAGAATGTCTCTGGCGATGTTTAATGAGCCAGAACCAGAGAACGAAATTGGACCTGTGGAAGGCCTAATAGATGAGACACGGCCAAGATTGTACAGAAATGTTAAAAATTATGGTCTCATCAACTACAACAGCTTTCAAGATGGGAAGATAGCAATTGAGACAGTCAAAATTGCAGATAATTCTGATCAGAAATGAGACTATAACATATTTGAACTCTAAGTGACAAAAGAGACCTTCTCTGCCAGTTTGAATAAACACATTAATGTTTTCGTTTAATTATTAAGTCTGATTGTGGAAATATAAATATATATGGTTATTCTGTTGTGAAACATATGACTAGTCAGATTTTAAATTTCTTTTTCACGTTTCATGATCTAAAATGTCATGTGGGAAATGTTTTATTTCTCATCCGCCATGTGTTTTAAACTGATATAAGAGAAGACATCATGCTCCATGCACTGACCTTAAAATTTTAATTGAATTGGCTCAAAAAGAAATCGTCTAGAACATGAGATAAGCTAGTTATGAGATTGGATGCATGTTGAAATCAGTCTGCATATGAAGACTCATGGCTAAATTTTATGAAAAAACGAATACATCATTATAAAGAAAGAGCAAGATCTAGTTGTGAAATTCATGGTCATGGAATCACATTGTGAGGGAATTTTTCCTCTACAATGAGAATATCTCAACAAATTTGGTATTAATAAATGCAGACACACTTGAGTTCTACTCAATAAATAGTTGGCTGAGGCAGCAACCAACTATTCCACTCAGAAGTTGGAATTTACCAAAAAATGAATTTTCTACATGCACAGTTAGCATCCTTTTGATAAAGAATAGCCTTAATAAGGAGAAACCAACGTGCTCACCCAGGAACAAACCCTAAAAGCAAGATGTTCTTATCAATTTTGGCAGTGAATTGGGTGGGCAGGGGTGTGGAACAATTAAAACTTTTTGTCCAGCTCCAAACAACTCTTCATAGTGTTATGCATCTTTATAATGCTTTGGACTATTATCTTCAACAAAAAATTCAGAGTTTCCACAAAATTTCTTTTAGGTGAAAAAATAAATACATTAAATAATTGTATAAATAAGGAATATAATCTAAAAATCAATATGCTGACTAGAAAAGTAGGCAGAACATAAATCACAAATCAAATTATAAAAGAAAAACACAAATTAACAGAAAACATCAATTTGAAACTAATAAGTATTTGGATGGTTACATGCCTGCCGATGAGATCAGTAGCAGCAGATGGTGAAACACCTTCGCCTCTCTCAGACTAGATATGCAATGGAAGGGAAGTGCTTAATAGTGTTGAAAAGAATAATGAATGCAAACCAGGGTGTTAAAGCAATTAGTGCACATAAGGAAATGCTGAATAGAGTCATAGACACTAACTGTAGTAGATGGAAAATCCATGGGAGATAAATACAACAAAACCGTGGCTTCTGCAAGACCAATCAAGGATTTATGCACATAAATAGACGTCAAATCTGCAAAGTAAGAAAAATGCATGCCCTAAGGGGGGAAAAAGTTTAGAAGGAAGCCTACTTACCAAAATCCTCGACAATAGTAAGCCAGCCATATATTCAGCAAGAAAAGGAACAGGAGCTGCAGCCGTTGACAATATCAATACTCCCCCCATTCTCGAGAAATTTTCGGAAACAGAAAGATAAAAGTTAACATCATGAGCCCCAAAATCCAAACTGAAATGTTTAGTGCAATGAGGTAATTGTCTAATTACTATTCTTTGTTTTATACTTCAACATATGATTTATTCAATTGACTATCATTTTATCAAAGGAAGTTATACTGAAGTTATACTTGGATATCTTTGTTGAAAATTGATAAAAGAATGTTAGAGAAAGGTTTGATTAAGAATATAGTTAACAAAAATATTGTTTGAGATGGGCTTAAAGGACAAAGAAGACATATTTTGAAAGGTAAAGGTATATTGACCGAACTAATCAACATACAAACTCAGATCATGAGATGCAGTAGTAATCAAACAACAAATAGATTGGTCATACAAGAAGAAAATATCTAGGAGATCATAGTGATGAGGCATGCAAGAAATTGCAAATTCATGCTTAGAGATGCTTCAAACTAAAGTATGAGACTCAGTATCAGCCAGTAACCTCTAGGGTTAGCATCTGATGGCCCAAGTTGGCCCAAGTTGCCCATTTAAAAATATACATGAAAGAAGAGATAAAGAGTTCTGGATACAATCCCACTATCCACAATATATATATATATATATATATATATAGGGAGAGCATTTTTTTTTCATTTAGAGGTGAGAAGAGTAAATCTTAACTATTAAACCATACATGAATGGTTAGGATTAGATCTTATTTAAATCTTACATGATCACTTAAAAAAGTCACATGACTTTTTGTTATATGTAAAATCCAATGGTCAAAATTCACTCCTCACTCCTCTCACCTCTCACAATATACACCTCCTCTCACCATACATGCTCCATATATATATTATATATATGCATAATCTAGTGTCATTCAATTTATTGTCAATATGTATGTCACCAAAGATATTCAATAAGCCAATTGTCAGTGACTCAGTGTTGTCATGTCCTTCCCATGAGCTATGTCAACATAAAAGTTTTCAAGTATAAGGTTTTGAAGGTCAATTTACTAGTTTATAGGGTCATATTTGTTTTTTGCAGGAATGACAATTCCAGTTCTGCCTCCATTCCATGGGAATGAGAATTCCTATATTTTGTACGGAAGGAGACACATCCATTCTGAGCCTTGATTCCAGAAATATCTATGTTGCTAGGCAGTTGAATGATAAGTTTTTAACAAATCTGGAACTTCACTAAATTCCTGGGCAGAAATTTGTAACAAGTTTTCTTACTAAATGACACCGCGCTCGATCCTAGACATGATTGTCATAATTTATCCTCTCTGAAAAAATCGCATCCTCAAAATTGATCAGTATCCTTTGATCCATAAGTCCTGAACCCTTTTCTCCCAGCAATTTCTTCGTATCAATGAATGTTTTTGGTTTTCTTCTCATTGGATAACAGAGAGAAAAAGAATTGCGCAATTGAAGAGAAAAGAGAAAGAACGCGGCGGACCCAATCCCCGAAAGAAGTGGCTCGACGCCCATCTGTAGCGTTATCCGCCACTGCCTATCGCTTTTCTTCTCCTTCTTCTTCCTAAACAGCGGAAACAGCTGCAGCAACGCTGGTTTTCCTCTTCTTGGACATGGTCGTGAAGGAGCCTCCATGGACGCAATTGTTGGAGCACTGCGCTTACAGTCCTAGAGAGAGAGAAAGAGGAAGCGCAATGAGAGAGAATGAAGACGGGGATTTGGATTTTTTTTTTTTTTTTTGTGTCTGGCGGTGGGAGTAGGGGTAGGAGGGAGGGGGAGGCTGGATTTCATCCCTGCTGGGATAGAATTCGGGTGTGGTTCATCAAGGTTTAAAGTCTTTGCCAATTGTTCCACAAATCTGACCACGGAGATTTGGACTGAGAAAGGCGGAGAGAAAGAAGAGAGTTTATTACGCGTAAACAATTAGGGCTTTCAATTTGAGAAGGCTTAGCCCATTTGTGCCGGCCCTAATTTGGTTGATCTACACTAAAAGACTTAGTTTTGGTAGCTTGGTCTTCTGTTTCAAGGCCCAGCTAGTAATTTCAGATGTGGTAAATTGCAGTTTATACTTTTTAATTTCAGTCAATATGCGGATTATATCTTAAAATTTGAATAGGCACAAATTACTTTTTAAACTTCACACTTTGTGCAAAAATATCTTATACTAAAAAAATTCTTAAATATCTGATGGAATTGTTACATGACACCAAAAACAAAAAAAAAAAACTCACAAATAAGTGAAAATAAAAAAAATAAAGAATAAAAATATGTTTAATCTCCAATAATATCATAATCAATGGATAAATCATATTTAAGTTAATAACTGACATAATTTTCTGACAACATGTTATAATTTCATGAGATATGTAACAGTTTATTTGACACGTGTTATTTTTCGCTCAAAGTGTGAAGTTCAAAAAAAGTCATTTGCTAATTTTCAAATCCTAACCATTAATTCCTTGTTGCTGCGTCATTCTCGTTCATATCCAAGTGGTGCCTCTTCGTCTTTGATCGTTCCATTTTAAATAGTAATACTCGTTGTATTTGACCCAGTACAAATTTAGATTGGGTAGCTCGAATTTTATTTTGAGTCAAAAAAGTATTGTCTCAATCCATATATTTTATCGAGTAATTTGGGACAGTCTATAAATTTGTCGTCTTTTCTTATGATGGTGGTGGAAAGTATAATGAAATGGATGAACTAAGTGGATTTCGGATCAAATTATAGGTTGAAAATAAATTATTAATTAATTTATTTAAAAAAAAGTATTAAAAAATTCAATTTATCTATGTTTAATTAATAAGGTTGCATATGAGTCGAATTAGGTTAAACTGTAAAGAAAAATAAATGCAAATTAATTTTTTAAGTTTTGGTTGTATTGAATTGGGTTTGTAAAAAAAAAAAAACCATTCACCTAATCCAAAACGACTAAAACTAGGTTAGTTCGATCTAGATCATTGGATTATACATTTTTTTCCTTTTCAACATGTATAAAAAATAAAAAAAATATAATTTCTATTTTTTTACAATAATGCTTGAAGATGTATATTTAAAAAATTATTTTTTTTCATAAAATTAAACTCAAAAAGATGGACAACAACCTTTTAATGTCTAAAAGATATGTAAAATAGTAAAAATTTTAAAAAAAATAATAATTGTGTCATCGAGTTACGAAAGAACAAACTTGTTATTCGAATCGATTAATATTGAGTCTATTTAATTTCTACTAGACTCAACGACTTGATTCAATTCGAAAATATTTAATTAGATCGAGTCGGGTTAATTGAGTATACGGGTTAACTTAATCTCGTGATTACCCCTATTAATTAATTGATACATATCCAACTCATCCACTAATCAATTTTAATAGATAAATATCTAATCCTTTAAATCCATCCATTATCAATAATACTTTTTTGTATATTTGGAATTATTTTAAAATAACTATAACAATTAATTATGAATAGCTATTGATCTATAAATATAATTATGCACCTAATATGTTTACACTTAAGTCTTTTTTGTCTTGTCTTTAGTAATTATTAATTAAGTAAATAGAAGCCAAGCTTCCTAACTTTGTGTTTATAAGAGAATATGAACCAACACTTGCAAAACTCAATGCGTTCAACCAGGCTTAAGCTCGTGAACTTGAACAGATTGGAGTCAATAAAGGTCGAGAAAGAACTCGAGATTGCCGCAAGCAATTTGAGTTATGGGCGTGGGCATTTGGCGGAGAGGAGCAGGTCAGAAACACAAACACACACACACTAAACAAATAGTATTTATTTTTTAATATTACTCATTTTATGGAGGACCTAATTCTTTTTTATTATTATGTGTCACTCACGAGTTTTGCAACCTTATTATTATAATCCAATATAGTTTGAAAAGCAGAATTTGCCTTTCCTCATTCTTGAGTCAAAAGCGAAGAAAATTGTTCATGCGGAACTAACTCCAGGACATTGCTATATTTATACTCAACATTTTTATTTTACATTAGTTTGAATTATTCTAAATGTAAACTCAATGAGGATTTGTGAGTTTGATAAAACAAAATTGAAACTAAACTAAACTCACAAAATTTCAGAAAAAGTAAGTAAACTAAATCACATAGAATTAAATTTTAAATGATTCGACTAGGTTACCTACTTTCCTTCATTGAAAGTATTTTGTTATAAATATGTTAAAAGTTATATTTTATTATAAAATAATTTACAGATTACAGATTCATTTTAAATCCCTCAAAATTATTGTTTTAGCTCGGCCACTGTTCTGGAAGACCGTGGCTTCTGATTAGGTTAACATTTAACCTGACAACATGGCTCATTTGCTGCATTTTTTTTCTTAATCTAATTGTAATTATAAGCGCACTTTATTATAAGTGGGATCCAAGGCAATCAGACTTACCATAAACAAGTAATAATATGTTTGGATTAAATTGTGTAAGTTGATAAATTTAATTTTGTGTAGAGGTGAGTTTACAAAAAAATAATAATTTATGTTTAAAAAAAATCACATTTAATATAAAAGTAAGTTATATTTATTACAGACTAAACGAACTTTTAAAATTAAAATTATGTTTAAAAAATAGTGTTAATAATAATTCAAATATAATAAAAATAAATAAATAAAAACCAATTTAGCAACTAATTAAAAATCGTATATCCTAGGCTATAAGCAATTTGGAGATAGAGACATGTTAATCATTGCAGTTGAAATTGTGTCTTTAAATAAGTCTATACAATAATAATTTTCAATAAAAATCCCTAGAACGTTTCACCAAAAAAAGAAGTGCCAAATTGTTTTGTATGCAACCTTCTTGTATCAGTAATGGGGCCCAAATGCAGACTTTGCTAGCTTATGGTCCATAATAGACCAATTATGCCGGCATGAATTCATGCAGTCTAAAACTGCAAGATTAAACGCACAAGTATACGAGTATATCCACCAAAATAGCAAAGAAAATCTATAAAAAAAAATGCTACTACTTGCGTAACACTACATCATAATTGCATATAACTGGCATATTACTTTATTTGAGTTGAATAGAAGACATTTATCTAATGTCAGTTGAACTTGGAGTCAAACATACCTGTTGTGTATGGTTCTAATTTGCAGAGTACTAAGTTATCCATTTTTTTTTTGTTTTCTAAATGATGTTCAGCACTTTATTGAGGAGTGCTAGGGTTTTATATACCATTTCTTCACTTGGAGCCACATTGATCGTCAGTAGTACGCCCCTTACTTAAAAAAAACTGTTTTTCTGATCAATGACAACTGGAGAATTGATGACAAATGGACAGTTTAGCAATAATTGTACTAGTGACTTAACTCTCTATAAAAGAACCCCATTGAAGTTCTCGTCAGGGCCCATGGATAAAAGCGAAAACCATTAAACAAATGAACAATTCATATTTTAACATACACAAACCAATATTTGTTATAAACAATATTGGAAACGAGTCGGCAGAGAAACGAAGAGGAAAAAAAAAAGAAATCAGGTAATTCATATATCGGACCTTGATCCTGCTGTTCATTTGCAATTCAAAGAAAGGGACATGGCCGGCAAACTGCTCGTTTCGGAGGAGAGATCACTGCCCAAGAACGTCCAAGAAATGTCCATGGATGGTGATGAACCACCATCGCAATTTGTAGTTAACGAAAACAGCTTTGGTTCTAAAGATTCTTCAACACTGATTCCAATACCCATCATTGATTTAAGTCTTCTCTCATCAGAAGGTGAGCTACAGAAGCTAAGATCTGCTCTAAGCTCAGCTGGATGCTTCCAGGTGCGGATTTATACATAAAAAACTTGCAGGAACATCCATTGTGTATAACTACTGTTTGATTGAAACAACATCGTTGACTGCTACTTACACGTCTCTGAACACCATATGTGATATATATGCTGCATAAATGGACTTCTGGTGCTCATTGAAAAATTATTAAGCTCAAAAAGTGATGAGTTTTATGTGAAGCACTTCCAAAATTGAGGGGACAAGGGCCACTTCGACTTCATCTCCATACATAGCCCCTCCCTTCCCCACAAAGAACTGTAGATTCCTGAAGCAATTGTTTTCATATTCAAGATCGGAATTATCAAATACTATCTATCTTTTCTCCTGTTAACCTTTCTGATCATCAAGAATAAATTAGCCAATCGTATTTTATGTTCCCAGCTAAGAATAACAACCTCAATAAACTGCAGTATGGTATAATTGCATATCCAAGTATTATATTCGCAGGTATTGAAAAATGTGGCGATCATAATGTTTAACATGACTTTGCTAATTGCTATTGTTGCTTTGCCAAGCAAACTCATTCTTATACCACAGTGGGAATGCAGTCTCATTCATTGAAATAGAGTCTTCTAGTACTATTTTCCAACATGTGAATATCAATCTCTTAATTTGGGGCGTGTTTGATATGAAGGCCTTTGTAGCACTTCTTCCTTACAGCTAAAGGGGAGGATTTTGCATCTCGTTGTCTTGATAGTTTGATAGGTGAACATTAATCTTATATGCTATTCAGTGTTTCTCCTTTATACCAAAGATCTGTTTCTGTTGATAGAGTTCTATTTTTGACATGCTGCTGAAGTGCTGATTCTTAATTATGCAATGAGCATATCTAGAATCTGATAAGTAGGAGCTAGTTTAGAAGGTGATCCAACTACGTAAGCCATTTCTCGTCTAAGGATGCAAAGAAGTGCTAGGGATATTAATGCTTTCTTCTGCCTTGGTTTTTATGAAACATACGGATTATAATTGACGTACTCTTTCCAACAGGCGATTGGTCATGGAATGTCAAGTTCATTTCTTGACAAAATACGTGTGAAGTTGCAAAACAATTTTTTGCACTTCCAGTGGAGGAAAAGCAGAAGTATGCCCGAGCTGTTAATGAATCTGAAGGGTATGGGAATGACAGAATGGTTTCAGAGAAGCAGGTCCTAGACTGGTCCTATCGCCTAACTCTTCGAGTTCTTCCAAGAGATAAAAGGAGGCTTTCTCTATGGCCTGAAAATCCAAGTGATTTTAGGTACTACCCTTTTCTCAAGGTGAACTAAAATGTGTATCAACTCTCCGGCACCTCCTCCCCAATACCCTTAACAGTCCAGAAACAGAAAAGAAGAAACACATTGGACATGCTCTTGTATTAGCATAATCATCTTCTAATTTTGAAATCACTGCAATATAATGCCATTGACAATACGTCTTCAATTGAATTTCCAGTTCACAAGTTGCGTGTGAAATGAATCTGCATATGCCTACAATGTTTACATCATGTATCTCAGTCAGTCCTAGCATGTCCTAAAAGAAAGTAATTAATACTACATTATGCTAGATGATCTATGAGTATGAAGATTTCTTAAGGGTATCCCTTCTACAATTAACTGATAAAATTTTTGGCAATGTAGTAATTTATAGAACAATTATTGAGCTTAATTTTCTTAATACTTATGCAGTGAGGTATTAGAGGAGTTTTCCACGAAAGTGAAATCAATGATGGATCATCTCTTGAGAAGCATGGCAAGGTCACTGAATTTGGAAGAGGGTAGCTTCCTGGACCAGTTTGGGGACCAACCATTAATGCTAGCAAGGTTCAACTTCTATCCACGTTGTTCTAGACCAGATTTGGTTCTTGGCGTCAAACCTCATACAGATAGATCAGGAATCACAGTTCTATTGCAAGACAGAGAAGTGGAAGGTCTTCAAGTTCTGATAGATGACAGATGGGTCAATGTTCCCACAATACCTGATGCTCTTGTTGTCAATCTTGGCGATCAAATGCAGGTACACGAGGGTCAATCACAAGAAACAGGTCTAGCTGTTGAAGTTTAGTCCTTTTTTACCAAATTTATCAAGCACAAAATTACTAAGTTTTTTACTATTTTTTCTCCCGTTGACATATATAGGAGTGTCCTTAACTTGATTTTGAGGTGGAATTACTGTTAGTGTTCAGTTTGGAGAATGCTTACTGTAGTTGGGTATTATTGCAGATCATGAGTAATGGAATATTCAAGAGCCCAATGCACAGGGTGGTGACAAACAAAGAAAAGTTTAGGATGTCAGTGGCGATGTTTAATGAGCCAGAACCAGAGAACGAAATTGGACCCGTTGAAAGCCTAATAGATGAGACACGACCAAGGCTGTACAGAAATGTTAAAAATTATGGTGATATCAACTACAAGTGCTATCAAGAGGGGAAGGTAGCACTTGAGACGGTCAAAATTGCAGATAATTCTGATCAGAAATGAGACTGTCTGGATACTTGAATTCACAGTGACGATAAAGACCTTCTCTAGCCAGTTCCAGTTGGAAAAAACGCATTAATGTTTTTGGTTATCAAGTCGGATTATGGAGACACGTACATGGTTATTTTGTTGTGAAGCATATCACCAGTTAGATTTTTAATTTTCTTTTTCACGTTTCATGATTAAAATGTCATTGGGGACATCTGTGTCATTTTTCATGCGCCAGGCACTAAGCTAATATTGTAATCAAATTGGCTTGGGAAGTTATGAATTACAGCATTAGATTTTTAAATTACGATCCACCGCAATTGTGAATTGTGATCCTAATATTATTATTGTTAAAACTTCTGCATTTATAATACGACTATAATTATATCAGCATCAATTATATTTTTTCACAATGAATAGATCATGAAACATATTAGCTAATTTTACTTATTTAAACTTTAATAATTAAAAATTATAAAAATTAATTCTTCATAAAAAATAAAAAATAATAATTTAATAAATAAAAAATTTATAAATTAAAACTCAAATAAATAAAGATATATAAAAATTAATATTTTAATGATAAATATCAAAATTTAAATAAATAAAATTATAAAAATTAATATTTAAAAAAAATTATAAAAACTAAAATTTAAATCAAATAAAACTATAAAGAATCATTATTTATTTTAACCAATTAAAAACTATCAGAAAAAAAATAACAAGAACCAACACAAGCTGAGCATCTTCATTCTTGTCAGTACTCACAAGATGGAAACGTGTACATGTTGGAGGAGCCACACTTAAACAAAAAGAGGTACAAAATCAATATCTAATGTACTACAGAACAGCACGCCTCCAACAGTAAGATCTGACATCTCCTTATCCTCTAATACACAGCTGAATCAAAACCTTCTTGCCAATCAGCACAAGGAGGAGATCCTCGTTCTTGCCGCAATCAACTCAATGAGGACATCATCCTGGACATAATAAGCTACCATACTTCTCCATTTGCCTCAGCTGACAGGGACACCCATATTTGACCTGCCTCTTGTGCCTCACCTCAGTAGAGGGCTCACAGCTCTGCTAAGCACATTAAAAGAGAAACAACTTCAACATTTTATTCTTATAGAGTTCAAACTAGATATTTTTAAACCATTAGCTCCCTTCAACAACTTTTGAAATTCTTCATTGTTTTCCTCTAGGAAAAAATTAGAGGAGCAAATAGAGGTTAATCACATTCACACCACAAATAATGATCTCTGCACACTCTAATGCATTGAACTGTATTAATCAGAGTTATGAAAAAGCCACAGAATACAAAGAATTATTTTTCATAAGGTATCTGGAATGAAATGAACACTGATGTAAGGCAACCTTACTAGTAGTAATAAGTAAGAAATAGAATCAATGCTACTGAAATTTGTTACAGATCACCAAGCCACCTCTTTGTAATGCATCATATTACAAGCATGGATCAGTTTCTTCCAAGATAAAAACTACAAACAAGAAAATTATTATGTCAGCTGATAAAAGAAAACTGGGATAAGAACCTTTGCAAACAAATAAAGGACAAATACAATACGAAAAAAAAAAAAGACAAATAAACAAGTGAGGATTAATTCCAAACAGAAAAAAGAAAAACAAAAAACACAAGTGGAGATGGACACACACAAAACATCAAAGAATAAGGAATGGAGTTAGATGTCATATCTCGCAAACTTTGTGGGTTCTCAAATGGATTTGGTTTGCCAAACTCCAGACATTTACTGCACAAGAATGCATAGCAGCCTTTAATCGGAAAAAATGAAACAAAATGCCTTTATTGAATATTTAGTGATGCTTCATGAATCTTTGATCAAAATTAATGGAAATGTTCCATATTTATTCTCTTTAGTTGTTCACCTCCATGGAGGACCATGGAGGACCTTTTTCTCCATTAACTCTTTTGCCCGTTTATCTTTGTACTAATGTCATTTCTAGAAATATCAAACTTTCATTTAAAGATTTTTTAACATTCTTAACTCTGTTGCACTCACTATATCTCTCTTCAGAACTCACAAGCCTATATTCAATGCCATAAATAACAATGGGTCATAAAATATGAACACATGTGCCCCATAAGTGTCAATGCCGCAAGCTAGGAATAGAAAGAAAGCAGCAATTCTTGAAAAGTTAAAATATCTGAGATTCAAAGCTATAGATCCAAAATTTCAAAATCATTTTTGTTTTCATTTCAATTAAGCAAACATAGCTGCACAACTTCTAGAAAGATCGAATATGAAATTTCAGAAATGAGAAAACTCATTAAACCCACCAATAGAATAAATAGGGCCTGCAATACCTACCAATGGATGGCAACTTGGAAATCAACTTCATTTAGAATCCACAGAATTTGAAAAAGATGATACCACGTTACTATCTTCAGACCTCTCTGGCAACATAGACCTCTCTGGGAAAGCATGCAACTGTTCTGCATTTTCAAATAATTGCTTTCGGTAGACACCATGCAAACGGCCAAAAAGCTGCTTCTTCAATGATTCAAAAGCCAGATCCAGTCTTTGTAGTTGCTCCATAGCATTTATATTATACATGAACAAACCATAGTACAGATCAAAACTATCTCCTGCAGTATTCTCCACCAAACTCAACAAAGTCTCATACCCCTTTGTGTTGATTGGCGTTGCCTCCAACCCCAACTTTTCTAGAACTCTTCCTGTAGTGTGTGTAATAAACTGTGATCCAGCCGCATGCCAATCATGTTCAGCACATGACATTTCAACCATTCGGCACCCTTCACTAGCAAAAATCTCAAGAAACTGATCACATCGTGACATTCTTGATTCATCTCTTCCAACCCTGACTTTATCAAAAACAAAAGGAAGACCCTTCCACCCATTTTTTCCACTCTCTGGCCCAAACATAGGATGAGTGCATAGAATGTCAAAATAGGGTGGCAAATGTTGGAGAAACAAGTTTCTAGGAAATTCTTTGACAGAAAGTACATCAACAAACAAAGTACTTCTCTTCAATCTCTGCACAGGTAATGATTTAAGAACTTGCTCTGTCGAAAGGATGGAAGTGCAAAGTAAAATCACTTCTGGATGCTGTTCACAAAGATCATCTGCATCATGGAAATAAGAAACCCCCAATTCCTGAGCCACATCAGAGTAGTCTGATCGAGAGTATGCTAACACTTTATGACCATGACGTACAATGGTTTTTGCAAGAAACTGACCGAAGTTGCCAAAACCAATTATTGCAATCTTGAGCTTTGAGTTCTCATCAAACTGGCTGGAATTGTCTGACTTGTAATTGTTTAGTTGAGCAACATCATGGGATCTGAAGATTATAAAAAAGGAGTGATTTTAATGCTTTCTGTAAATGCTCATTCCCATTCTTTGTTTTGGCGAAGAATGCTCCTATTCTTTAGGCAACAATCAGGATGTACTTAATTTATTATCTTCATTTATGTTTTATTTTTTTTTTGGGTACAAAACCTCATTTGTGTTTTAACATAAAATAAATAGGTATTGAAATAACTAGAGCCTTTAGCCTTGTTTCCCATCACGAGAAGATTTAGCAATTCAAATAAGCAAACAGCAGAAATCAGATCAACCCACACAGAAAAAAAAAAAAAAACCACAAAAGTGATAAAACAGAACTCATATAACATTGAGACTAGTAAGTTAAAAAGTACCTCGCTTCTTTGGAAGGTAGTACCTGTGCAGCTCCATTGTGAGCATGCTTCAGCACTGCATAGTTATCTTGCATATTTTGCATTTTTCCAGCATTCTCAAATAACTGTTTCCGCACAACATCATGCAAGCGCCCGATGAGTTGTTTCCTCAACGCCTCAAAAGCCAAATCCAACCTCTCTAACATCTCCAAGGAATTCTTGTTGTACATAAACAGCCCGTAGTACAGATCAAAGCTATCTCCCGCAGTGTTGTCCACTAAATCCAACAAAGTCTCATACCCCTTCGTATTAATGGGAGTTGACTCCAACATCAACATTTCCAAAATCCTCCCAACAGTGTGCGTGATGAACTGCGATTCTGCTGCATATCTGTCATGATCAGCACAAATCATCTCTACCATCCTGCACCCTTCTCTCGCAAAAATATTAAGGAACTTTTCGCATCTTGCAATTCTTGATTCTTCGTTCCCAATTCGAACTTTCTCGTAGACGAAGGCAAGACCGCTCCAACCATGCCTTGCACTCTCGGGTCCAAACATGGGATGCGAACAAATGACATCAAAATCGCTCGGAAGGACTTCCAGCAACAGATTCTTGGGGAACTCCTTCACCGAAAGCACGTCCACAACCAACGTGTTCCGCTTCAATCTCTGAAGCGGCAGAGACAGGAGCACCTGCTCGGTGGAGATTATGGAGGAACAGAGCAAAATGACTTCTGGGTGTTCTTCGCAGAGGTCATCCGGATGGGGGAAAAACGCAACACCCAGTTGACGAGCGGTGTCGGAGTAGTCGGACCGAGAGTGGGCCAACACGGTGTGGCCCTGGCGCACGAAGGCCTTGGCGAGGAACTGGCCGAAGTTGCCGAAGCCGACAATGGCAATCTTGAGCCTCTGGGCATTGTGGAATTCGACGGCGAGTTTGGATTCGTAGTCGAAGAGCTGAGCTGCGTCAAGGGAGCGAACGCGGAGGGGACGTCGGCGGAAAGAGACATTGGCATTGGCATTAGAGGAAGTATTATCGAGGGAGGGAGATAGGGAGAACGGAAGAGGGCATTTGTGACGGCGATAATTGGAATGCAAGAAAGGTTTCAGTGCCCATGGGGGAAAGCTTGAAACAGAGAGCATGGCGGCCTCTGAAGAGAGACAGAGAGAGAGAGGCGCAGAAATTTAGGAACTTTGAGAAGAAAGAAAAAGAGGGTATTGGTCCTACCTATAACAGTATAATACCCTATTGAGCTCTCTTCAACTCATTCCAAATTGCAAGTGGGTTTCTTCTTGTGACTGGTTTCCTTCTACAATTGGGGAAAAGAGGAGCTCTGCAGAATTCTGAAACCATGGGGTTTCTTCTTGGAATTAAACTGAATTCTCAGAGCATCTATGGGATCTGAGAAAGGCGTTAGTTTGTGGACTACGGTTGTTGGTTTGTTTGCGATGACGCGTTTGAATGGCCATGGAGACAAATGGGTCGTTGAGGTAAGCAAAAGTGAATATTCACAGACAAACGCTTGGCTGGGGTAAGGGTTGATCCAGACGGTGATTTGCAGTGCATCAAATGAGCCCAACTAATTGAGGAAATTGCCCTGATCTTTCTAGATTTGAATAATCTACTACAGCACTAATAAGAATTTTAAATTTTAATTTTATAAGTATCTTTTCTGTTTAATTTTTTTTCAAATACCATTATACAAATACCTTTTCTTATGTAAATTTTTATATAAGTGAAATAGCATTATAAAAAAAATCAGTTTAATATTTACAATTAAAAAATATATATTTTCATTAGTTTCAAAAAAACTTTTAAAAATACATTAGTCTGAACTTTTAAATGTTCGTCAACTTCCACTGATTTTCCTTCTAAAGCCGAAAAAGATTATGCAATATATTAAACCGCAAGCAAATAACATAGATATAGATTTTGTTAATACGCATTTTAAAAATATGTGTTAACAAATTAAAAATAAAAATTACTAAATAAAAAGATAGAAATATTTAATATTTTAAAAACTAAAAATATATTAGTATTTGCCTAAATTTTACGGATTATTACTCATGTTTTTTTATATCTATTCTTTTTTTTATTCTTAATGTTTACATTAAATAAACAAAAATAATAAATAAATAACAGATAACAATAGTGAAGTGAAAAAAGAACAAAAAAAAAAAGGAAGAGGCAATTACAAGTAAAGAGGGGAGAAGAAAATTTGGGTGGCAAAGATAAATATAATAGATTTAATACTTTAGACAAACTTTAACAAAACCTTATAAATATTAGAGACTGGGAATCTCAGAACTTCACATCTATAATAAATTGTTATTGCCTTACCATCATTCAAGTCCAGTATCATAATCGATGTGTAGCCTAAATAGGAAACAACTACGATGTCCGATAGAGAAAAGCATGTTACCATATGCGTGGTTGAATATTAATAAGTTAGACTTCAGAGAACACGGACCTGGTTGCAGTGTCCGATTGTTGCAGAAAATTTCAGTAACACTTCCTCTTACTATCGGGCCAACATTGGCAACATGCAAACAAGAACAAAACAATAAAATAAAAACTTGGTCATCTAAAAGAAATATTGAGAAAATTACCATGCGTATAGCTTGTTCTAATAAATCAAACAACAATGGAGTCGAAACCATTTGCAGAAGAGATCGTAAATATTATCATCTTAGTCATCAACCTCCTCTTTACACAGGGAAAATTTTTCTGCAGATTCAGCCTAATCAGGTATTTCAAAGCTACGGATGAGACTAAATATACTTTGTTTTGGGGGGGGAGGGAAATGGAAAGCAAAACAAAAAAAGAAAAACAATCGGCATGACAGCTGAGTTAAGACAGAGAAAAGGCATGGTAGAAGGACGTCTTTCCCTTGTTCTACCATTATAGGACAATGGTGGACCATCTTCTTCTTTATCAACTTTTAGATCTTGAAGAGTAGGCCACCATGTGTGGCGAAGAAGGGAGCAAACACAAGGGACTCAACGGCCATCAGCTTGATAAGGATGTTAAGTGACGGTCCAGATGTATCCTTGAGAGGGTCCCCAATGGTGTCACCAATCACAGCTGCCTTGTGAGGATCTGAACCTTTTGGACCAAGGCTTCTTGCATGCTCTGAAGCACCAGCCTGTCACACCAAATATTTACGACAAAACCCACATCATTGATTCATTAGACCATAATCAATTGATCATACACACCTAAGTACAGCTCAAAATATCTAATAAAATATTTACCTCAATGTACTTCTTGGCATTATCCCAAGCACCACCGGTGTTGGATGCAGAAATAGCAATCTATAAACATGGCACAAAAAATATGTTCAGAGCAAACAATAAAAGGGACGAGCGAAGATGAACAAATAGCTTGTTTAGTTGAGGTTACACAAATAAAAAAATAGGAATGTATTAAAAATTACATGTACACCAGAAAGCACAATATACATTACCTGTACGCCAGACACGAGAGATCCAGCAAGGACACCAGAGAGTGTTTCTACACCAAAAAGGATCCCAACGACAAGGGGTGTAAGCATGACAAGAGCACCAGGTGGTATCATTTCTTTAATGGAAGCATCAGTGGAGATCTTAACACATGTAGCATAGTCAGGCTTGGCATTTCCCTCCATCAAGCCCGGAATGGTATTAAATTGCCTCCGTACTTCCTCAACCATCTTCAGAGCAGCACTTCCCACACTCTTCATGGTCATGGCAGAAAACCAGTAAGGAAGCATTGCACCCACAATTAAACCAATAAAAACCTTTGGAGTCAGCACATCAACTGTTGAAATAGCAGCTCGGCTAACAAAGGCACCAAAGAGGGCCAGAGACACAAGAGCAGCAGAACCAATTGCAAACCCCTAAAACAGAATAACAAGAGATCTCAGGCATCTACCAGGAAAACTGATGTTTCCATGAACTTAAAGAATTAGATTGAAAGAATAAAAAAGAATATTCAAACCTTCCCAATAGCAGCAGTCGTGTTTCCTGCAGCATCAAGAGCATCAGTTCTCTCTCGAATTCTGTGACTCATCCCAGCCATCTCAGCAATTCCTCCAGCGTTGTCACTGATTGGACCATATGCATCAATGGCCAATCCAGTGGCTATAGTACTCAGCATGCCTAGTGCAGCAACAGCAATACCATACATGGCAGCAAAGCTAAAACTAACAAAAATACTAACTGCAATAGCAAAAATCGGAATAATGACGGACTTGTATCCCAAGGCAAGGCCAAATATAACATTGGTAGCAGCACCAGTCCTGCAGGAATCTGCTACATCTTGCACAGGGCTGCAAAAGCAGAAACAGAGAGTTAAAAGGTAACATAAAATCTAGCAGTGCACAAAGGTTAAAGTGCAAATTATGACCCAAAACCACTTACCTATATGCATTGCTGGTATAATACTCAGTTACAAATCCGATGATAAGCCCTGCCCAAAGACCGACAGCAACACACAAGAATAGTTGCCTGCAAACAGAAATCAATCTCATGACACATGAGTCCTCAGATAGGAAAATTAGTACTACTTTCCCTCCCACCTGCTCTAATGCTGAGTAGACCAATTTGAATGCATATTAAATAAGTGTTGCAGAGCATTTGGATAGATAATCACTAAGTTGTATATCTTTTAGGTGTTGCTCAGCACACCAGAACCAGATTTTTTTCCTGACATAAGATGTAACTGGATATATGCTCAATCCTGTTGTTGAGAATTATCACGTCCTTATTTACTGAACAAAAGTTTACAGTAAAAGAAACCTGGAAGCTTACTAATAAAGTGATAATTAAGATTTCCTTTTTTTCCAACATAAATGCGTTAGCACAACTACAATGCTACATAAATTTGCCATAATGTTGTCTTTCTAGCAAAATACAGCATTTTCTCAATAACTTTGAGCCTTTGACGGTTACTTAGAGTGAGTCAAAATTATTTTAATGCAACTTGCATACAATAAAATCAGGACACGGATTACCTATTCAAGTCTCTCCACATAGCAACCTTCCACTTTGAAGGAAAAATTTACTGTTCATTATTTAATTAATCGACAAGAACACATCCTTTAATGATTGCTAAACTAGAAAGTGATTCCTAACAGAATTTAATAAAATGTACCAGTTCTTGACGTCTTTCTGCACTCCAAAATTGAAGATAGTGAAGGAAGATGGAAGTGCAATCCAACTAACAATTGCAATCCCAATAGTCATGAGCACGGTGGAAATAATGAGCTGTTTTTTCAAAGCTGGCTCAATTTCCTTTACAGCCTTGATCTCAAAAAAGTCAGTTGCAAATAAGGTGGTAAGCAAACAGACAAGGATACCCACGGAACTGATGATGAGAGGGAATAACATAGCAGTCAACTCATGATTCACCCCAAAAGAAGAGATGGAAGCAACAACAAGAGCAGCACAGGATGACTCAGCATATGAACCAAAAAGATCAGACCCCATACCAGCTATATCCCCAACATTATCACCAACATTATCAGCAATCACCTGAGTACACAATGATTTATTCAGATATAGGCAAAGGAGTAACTAGAAAAAATTTAAAGACCAAATAAGGGAACTAGCTTCAGGGTGTTATTTCTTACAGCTGGATTTCTTGGGTCATCCTCAGGAATGTTTCTTTCAACCTTGCCAACAAGATCAGCACCAACATCAGCAGCCTTAGTATAGATACCTCCACCAACTCTGCCAAACAGAGCCATAGAAGACCCACCAAGACCATAACCAGTGATGGCCTCAAAAAGACCACCCCAGTCATCGCCATAGTAAATCTTAAACAGGTTGATGGCAATGAAAAGAACCAGAAGACCGTTTGCAGCAAGCAGAAATCCCATAACTGCACCAGATCTAAATGCAGTAATGAAAGCCTTTCCAACACCCTTTCTTGCTTCCAGAGTGGTTCTTGCATTTGCATAAGTTGCAATTTTCATTCCAAGGAAACCAGAAATAATTGATGTGATGCCACCAAGCAAGAATGATATGGTGCTGAAAAGGGCAGTGGCAAGAGCTGGCTTACATATCTTAGTTTTATCATAGGTGCAAGGCTGGTGGCTTGTGCTGAATCCTTCCACAGAGCCAAGGAAAAGGAATATCAAGACGGCAAAAGCCGCCATGAAGATTCCCACATACTGATATTCAGTGAAAAGGAAAGAGGTAGCTCCTGTTAATGTTCAAACACCAAAAAATAAGTGAACCATTCTTTGACTTCCACCAACAAGCACTAAATATAAAATAAGAAGAGGAAGTAGAAACCAGGTTTGGAAAAATATCCAAAAAAATTAAAGATCAAGAAAAATGCAGACCTTTACCAAGTAATGTTGTATCTGATGCCAATTCTTCTAAGATTAAACATAAACTGACTAAAGCTAAGAGGTTATGTGAAGGATAATACAGTCAAAATAACATGAAACATCAGATAATTCAACATGCAAATCAAGCCGGACAAGAAGATTAAGTCAATAAAGAAAAGTAATGTCAACTCAAGTCATTCTTTTCCATGATATGGAGGTAATATTGTCAATAAGATAACAAAAGAGTGCATGGGAATAATTTAGACTAACAAGAATAATGAAAGTTCCTGTGGGCATTAGATAAGCAGGCTGATGATAAAATGGAATTTGCTAACAAGGTCAAACTTTAAGAAGCAATTTAGGCTTTATTATAGGCAAAATCTTGCAAATTTATTGGGAAGGACAGAGGGAAAATATGGAAAATGCACTCATCTAGAAGAGGAGACTATGTTGAGGTTTACAAATTAACCAAGTAACTCTTTATCTGTGATTGCTTCTAGAGCTTCAAATTCAAAGAAAGGAACTCTATGAAATGGCAAGGATATTAGAACCACAAGTCTAATACACATAGGATTGGACACCACAAAAAAATTTTCAGTAAAGCCACCAACAGATAAATAAGCAGCCTCAAAACAAAAGATCAAAGTCGATTACATATGGAATGTAAAAGCACATAACTTTGCGTCACTAACTTATTATCAAACTATGCATTAGGTCTCTTGTGTGATTTTTCATACCTATGTGCTATAAATAAAATATAAGAAAATTTGTGAGGCAAAAGAGAGGTATAAGAAAAGCAAAAGGAAAACAAGGCGACACAAAAGGAAAAAACTAACAAAATTACTTTTGATTGTGAATTATTATAACATTAGGGTGTGTGGGTCCAGATTCCAGAACCAGCCCCGATCCTTTAATTATTAAAAAAAAATCATGGAGGGTTCAAATCCAAATCATGTTGCAGGCTATTTATCTAGCTCTAGAATGTTTCAGATTTCATGGGATGAAAAGATTTAAAAAGAAAAAGAAAAATAGCAAAGTTCAAAATCCTCGAAGCTCTCACAGTCCATCACACAGTTACCAGATGACAAGGTAACAGTAACGACTAACTAAACACCAAGTCCAAGTTCAATGTTGCAAACAACCCTTCTTTCAAACCTGAAAAGAAACAACTACCAAAGGAAAATTCAAATCAACAGCTTTAACAATCAAAATTCCAATAAGCCATGCAGGAGCACAACAAGCACATGCAGGGATCTATTCACAAAATTGAAATTCACCCACAACCGAGGATTTCTCTTTATTTATTTAGAAAAGAGAGAGCTAGAGGGTAGATCTCAGAATATTGAAAAACAAAAAAAAAAAAAAGAACTTTAGACGGGAATGAAATATTTCAAAGCTTTTAAAGAGAGGGACCTTCGGAAATGGCGTTCTGAATTTCGGCGCATTTGAGGACGACGTTGTGGTCGTTGATACCCTCCTCTTCTTCGATGAGATAATCAGAGTAGCCATTCTTGCCGCCGCTGTTGGGAGAACTGTCCCTGGCAGCCGAGAGCTTGACTCTGGAGACGAGCCTCCACTGGAACAGAGCGAACCCGATTCCGACGACGGCACACACAGGAATCAAAATCTCGGTTCCGAGATCTGGGAGAATCGCTGCCCCCATGGCTGAGAAGCGTGAACACAAAGAAAGCACTGTGCAGAAGGGAGTAAGAGAGGGAGGGAAAGGGAGAACGAAGGAATGAGTGAAAGAGGGTTTGGTTCGGTGGGGTTTTATACATGACACGATTGAAGGAGAGAGAGAGAGAGAGAGAGAGAGAGAAATGAGAGACGGAGGAAGGTGTGCGGTGGAGAATAGAATATAAAAAATTAATAATAAAAAATAAAAATTTTACCAAACGAAAACGACAGGGATAGGATTGTCATTTTGCTACTGCCAGATCTGATTTAGTTAATTAGTTGCGTCTCTCTCTTCCCTAATTTCCTGCTTTTCCTAAATTAATCAATTTAAAGAAAATATTACTTTTATTATTCGAGATTTTAATTTATTATTAATATAAAAAAATTATATTATTATTTAATTATAAATTATTAAATTTTTTAAAAAATTATTTAAGGTAATAATTATTTAAAAAATTAAATACTTAATAATATATAATTAAAATATAATATAAAATAATTTTATATGGATAGTAAATTAAAATTATATTCTTATTAAAAATTCAAATGTTAAGTATTTTTTTTTCCAATTTCATTGTACACGCTCTAAAAATTGAAATAATAGAATGAAAGTGTGATTGAGTTACTTATTATTTCTCTTTAATTTCTTATCTTCTCTTTAATTTAATTTGAATAAATTAATATAAATATAATTAATTCAGATTTTTTAAATTAAATAAAATAAAATATTTAATATGAGCAATTTAAAAAATTATAATTCAAGAAATTAATAAAAAGGTGTAAAAATAATTAAAAAACATTTTTACCTAAATTGAAATATTAATTTAATAGATTGATTTAGTAGTCAAGGATACGGGTTCTTTACTTTATTTAGTTGAGTTCAAATCTTAAACTTGAATTTAAAAGAATTAATTTTATTAAATACACTAAACTAATATAGAATGTACACTTTTAAGATTGTCTAGATAGAGACTTATTCTCAATTAGCACAAAAAAATACATTTAATGTAAAAAAATATAATTTCATTTCCAATGAGATTTCCCATTATATGATTAGGTAAAAATCAATTCTATTCATACAACAAACATACTATATAAATAGTAATTTGATCAAATAAAAAAGGATACTAGATGAAATTATTATAAAATAATGGGTATTAAAGAAAAAGATAATACTAAAATGCATCCTTTTTATGTGTTGAATATTTTTAGAATTTTTTTATTTTTTATTTATGTTTTTTATATATTAATAAACAACGAAATTATTTTAGATTTTTTTGTTTCGTTTTTCTTTCACATAAGAGCGAGTTACGTAGAACACTTGACACATGAAATATATCAACCATTGAAAAAAAGCCGAAACAATGAAAGGATTAGTCAAAATATAATGGCCCAACTCATATCCACGAGCTGAGTCAATAGAAAGTCAATAAACCCCCTAGGTGGACTTTTTCTTTTAATTCGTTCTCTTAATTACTATATGTTTAAGTTTGAAATTTAATTAATAATTATTGTAATCCTAAAAGAAATATTATTTTTTAAGCCATTAAAAGTGAACTAATTGTGAGAAGTTTGTATAATTCTTTTTAATACAATGAGATTTGTATAATTTGCATGGGAGGTTATATAGGTTCGCACTCTCCTACCACCATTATATATATATATCAAAAAAAAGTAGTTTATATGGTAAAAGTGTCATTGGATCAACTTTTGCGTTAATTAATATTAAATTCATATTAACTTGGTGTATTGAATTAATTATCTTAAATACTAGAGTAAAGTTTGAATTCAAATTGTCATAACACCTTTTTTTTTAGTAGATAGGAACAACACTTCTTTAACCCCTTAAGTAACTTATTAAGTTAGGCTTAAAACAAAATTATGATATATTAATTATTATTACAATTTAAAATTGTAAACATTCACTTAAATTTTCATTCACTATAATAAGTCAAATGACTGAGAATCGCTATAAAACTTTTAAAGTTTAATTTTAATTTATTATTATTGTAAAAAAAATTTATATAATTATTTAATTATGAATTATTAAATTATTAAAAAAATTATTAAAATAATAATTATTTAAAAAATTAATTACTTAATAATATATGATTAGATATAGTATAAAAAAAATTATACTAATAATAAATCAAAATTAAATCTAAACTTTTATATAAGGTTTGATTAAATCTTGTTCGAATTTGATTACAACTTACAATTTCACGTACTTATTAGTAAATTTGATAAAATCGAACGTGCCACCCTTTAGCCTACATCAAGAATCAAACTTTAACATTATTTAGAAAAGGTGTTATTCCCAAAAAAAAAAATTAAAATTTTATTTATCAAAAAAAAAAAGCAGAAGGTTGAAGTATACAATTTTAATATTGTATCTTAAAAGTAAGAATTTTATGTCAGACAAGACATTACGTCTTGTATTCTGAAAAAAATAAAGAAGTTTAGGTCATTCACTCGTTCATTGTTTGAGAAAGTAAAACTTTTTTAAAAGAAAAAAGAGAGAGAATATTTATTTAGTCTAAAACAAGGGTATCGCAATGCATAAAACGTAATATTATGGGCAGCATATAATAATAATAATAATGTATGAGCCACCAGATTTTAGATTGGATTACCACCTTCCAACAGTTGGCAACTTGATTCACATCCACGTCATTATTGGTCGATGGTCGTGATGCCAACGTTAACCATTAACTTATTTCAGTTATATAAAAACAATCCATCAACTATCAAAATAAATAAATAAATAAAAAACAATCATCTATATTAGAGATCATAATTTATTCTATTGGAGTTGCTATGTTTACCTTTCTCTTTTTTTTTTCTAATGGTAATTTTGTGAGTTGTGAAATATTTTATTAGTGGTTAATTCTTACAAAATAATATACTAGAATTAATAAATAAATAAACATTGTTCAGTTTAAGGATAACACATGACATTACTATAGTATTGGTAGTTTTTTTATTTTATTTGCAGTTTTAAAAAATTAATAAAAAATTAATTTTTAATTTTATTTATCGAGTTAATAAAGTGAGATATGATTAATTGACTAAATAATATCTTAAGTATTACAGTAAAAAATAATTTGGTCAGCCAATGAATTTGTAATTCAACAAGTACAAATTTTAGTCTTTTAAAATTGAAGTGCAATGATACTAAAAGTTTGATCTTTCGTAAAATTACTTATTCGCCTCTCTTAGCGAGATGCTTGCACCATCCATGTAACTAAAAAATAATAATATAGTCACATATAATTATTTTTTATATAAATAAAATTATATAATATTTTTTTTAATTTTTATATAAATATATTTAACAATAAATAAAAAATATTAGAAAAAATAAAAAAATATGAGAATAATTATGTTTCCACATGAACATGAGTAAGACAATGGATTGAAATTAACCGTCTCTTTTTTTTTTGTCTTTAATCATGTTTTTTTAATTAAATGTTGATAACTTAAAAAAAAAGCTCACTCTTAATTAATAATAATTTTTTAAAATTGATATATTTATTTATTAAATTATCAGTATTTAATTAAGAAAACAACATAGATATAATCTTTTTTGAGTTATCAACATTTATTTTGAAAGATGTGATTTTAGAAAAAAAATAAAGTAAACCATTTTTTTATTCTTATAAAAATATAAATATTATTACTTTAATCCTTATAAAAATTTTGATATCAATTTAGTCCATAAATAATAAAATAATATCAAAATTATATTTTTTATGAATTAAATTAATGTCAATTTTATATTATTAAAAGACTAAATTTATAATATTTTTTATTAATTAAGAAACTAAATTAATATAAATTTTTTAAAGATCTAAAATGATGTTACTTTTGATTATTTGATAATTAAATTAGTATTAAGATTTTTTGAAAGATTACAGTAATAATATTTATATCTTTAAAAGATTAAAAAAAAAGTTTAACAATTTATATATAACAGACAATTTGAATCCCGAGAAAAGAAAGGATGATCAACATGGTGAATTTAATAAACGTTTGTAAGCTTAGAACAGTGTGAGGGAGAGTGTGAACGAAACTTTGAATTCAAGATTGATTCTCTGAGTTGTTACTTGTTGCTGCTTCTTAGGCTTTGAGTTTTGAGGATGGGTGGCGCCGTATTCGGATAATAACTTGAATGAGCGACAGAGCGTAATTCAAACGCATTCCGTGCCCGAATCAACTTTTCTCCCTCCATTCTTTCTTCTGTTATTACTACTTTTCTTGTCCTTCAATTGCAAGAGAAATTAGCTCAAGACTTTGGTGGATTATCCTTTTTTTCCTCTAATGAAACTCTGATTGATGAAATTTCGCTGTCATTCAGGTCGAATGAACCAAATCAAGCATTTACGAGATGGCGTACCAATTATATTCTCCCTCAAATAGGAGCTAACTTAAATGACATTGACCCTTTCGTAGATTCGCATATATCAATGCAACGGAAAATGTAAATGGCCTTTTTATTTCATTCATTCAAGAAAGTAAAAGAAGGATTCTTGAGTGCAAATTATTCTTTTTTGACACTTCAATTCAGCAGCATGATGCATAAATGGAGGGTTCTAAATTTGAATTTTCTAACTTCATATTCATTTCATTTCTATTTGAGCTCCACTTATTGACCCCTTTGTTTTATTCCATTAATTCATCCATTCAAATTTAAATTTAACTATTCATTAAAAAAAAGAATTTAATTACTTTTCAGTGACTAAGTTTTTTGATGCATTATCTTTTAAATTTAATTTTAATTCATTATTAATATAAAAAATTTTATTCTATCATCTAATCATGAACTGTCAAATTATTAAAAAAAATTGACTATGAAAACAATAACTTAAACAGTCAAATACTTGATACCATGTGATTGGATAGTAGTATAAATTTTTTTATACTGATAGCATATTAAAATTAAATTCTTATCTTTTATTCTCCCTTCTTCATAAATTTAAATTTGCATGTAAATGTACATCTAAAATTATTATAAATGCAATTGCATATTTTTATTATTTTATGTTCTGAATCTTCTTAATAATTATTTCACCAACTTATGGATCCAAAAATAATTTAGGTTGTAGTTTTATGGAACGTATTTTTTCATTTTAATATTTTTCAGATTAATTTATTCTATAGCAGGTTGAGCGATTCTATGATACTGATTAAGAATTCCTCCAAGGATCCAAATCACTGACCATTCACTGATATTTGTTCACCACCATAAGAAGACATCTTAACCAAACCACTAAAGATTTAATTTTAATTGATTATCAGTGCAAAGATTTTTTTACATTATCATTTAATCATGAATTATCATATTATTAAAAAAGTATTTAACTTTTTAAGTAAGTTATCATAGTCAAACTTATTTAATGATTTGATAATACATAATTAGATAATATTATAAAACTTTTTACATTGATAATAAATCAAAATTAAACTCAACAAATAAATAATATTTATGACTTAAGTTTTTGTTTTCATTATGTGAGTTTGTAGCGTGATGTACTCCAAATCATAAGTAACTATTATGAATGACTTAGATTCAATACAAATGAAAATATGCTTTCGAGGTTACACGGCATAGAAAAATAAATGGTTGGGTGAGTGAGGTTAAGAGTGAGCTGTCATGGGGGGTGGTGGTAGTGGTGTCCGAAAGATGGGACCATAGCTAGCTAGCTAAGCCCCGATGTCGTTTGCAAAAGTTGGCAGCATTTGTAAATGGAAATGGTAGATCCATTATCCTCATTTATGGGATTTATTGTCGCCATTTTAAGGTTTGGTTGGAGGAGGTTTCGGCGGGATCAGATCAGCAAGAGCTAAGAGCATAACATGTGCTATTGTGCGAATCTCTCGGTTTGCTTTTTTTTTTTTTTCGGGTTAAATAAAAGTTTAGAGGAGGAACATTGCCCTATTTTAAGGTAAAGCATGTTGCAGAGACAAAAATTTATTCCAATACTTGTGGATTGTTTGCAAAAAAAATGATTGTAGAAATCAAACTTGAATATTAATTACAAGTAAAATATTTCAATTTTTATTGAGTAAACCAACTCTGGTTGACATAATGAACGATTTGCCAACCATGTAAGAAAAGGATTTTATTAATCTGCCAGAGGCATGTAGTATTGAGCCCCTCCCTGTGAACATATTTAATTGTTTTTTCAGTATAGAGAAAAGAATTATAACTGAAGAAAAGGAGTATGTAAAACATCACTAAGAATTAGCAAATTAAGATTCCAATATGCAGTGGTTTGTGTATGAACGAGAGAACTCATTTTAGCCAAGGCACCGTCACCCATGTTGCCTTCCCGTCTCGTATGCTTCGAAAACACCTGTCAATCTCTATTGGCTAGTAATTAACTATTCTATAGAATATTACCATAGAAATGTGAACTAGCATGAGCGTTATTAGTTAAGAGCTTCCTGTTAAATTAACTTCCACGATCAGTTTTCATACGTCCCTCACACAGGCTATGTGCAGGCCAATTCTTATGGCACTTAAATCTCCTTAGGAATAATTCTAAAATACTCTCAAGTACTACCCTTAATGTTTTAAATCTTATATAAATTTTATTATATAGAATTATAAATTTGATCTAATGACATGTATTGTTATATTATGATAAATATTATATTTTTACTAATTAGGTATAATACTTTGAGATTATGTAAGAGAAGTTTAGTTTTAATTCATTATCAGTATAAAAAATTTTACATTATTATTCAATTATATCTTTTTTTATATTTAATTTTTTAAGTAATTATTATTTTAAAATATAAAGTAATATATAATTTGATGATAATATAAAAAAACTTTACACTAATAATGAATCAAAACTAAATTCATATAAAATTTATATTGGTTCCACAGTTTAAGGAAAATTTTCAAACAGCCATTATCCCAACTTACTTCTGAATAAGCCTTCAAATCCAGCTCTTCCTGGATTACCCTACGAAAAACCGTCGATATTAAGTTTTCCATACCGGTGTGTAGGAGCTTCCCAGACATATTTAATATTATGGTATACAGTGAATCTGTCCGGAATGTTTTGACAATCAAATATATTATTATATTTACGTTATTGTATAAACATATTAATTTTATATTATATACAATTAATTCAGTTCATTAATGTTTTTGTTATAGGTAATAATTATACTATATTAATTATATTAAAGTATATGAAACAAAACAATCTCAGTTGAATTTAAACTCGAAATCAAATTATTTTTTTTAAAAATTAGTATAATTTAAATTAAGACTCTTAAACTCATCTAAACATATATTATTATATTATTACAAAAATTTGACTTCTTAATTAATAATCAATCTTTTTTTAATTACGTAGCAACACATGAAAATCGTCTTTTGGTAAGCATATTTTGAGAAGTTACCTCTTTATAATTCTTTTTAGATTTATTTATTTCTTTTGGGTGAATTGGACCGATGGCTTTAATTTTTAAATTTATTTGCAATACCTTCTTTTTCTTATTATTTTGCTGGAGTTAAAACAATGCCCAAGAAAAAAAAATTTGAGATAATCTGACTTTTTAATTTTTATGCTTTTACTCGCAATTACTTTTATTTATGTTTAATCTTAATTATAGCTGTCTGTACTAATATCATTTTATTGAGAGTTTAGTATTATTTTTTCTTCGTTCTTTTTATATTAAAAAAAGACATTTTAATAGTTCATAAAATCTCTCCAAACATGTAACTCTCATATATAATTTTATTTAAAATTAATTAATTTAGAGATATTAAACTAAGTAATAATTGTTGAACGTGACGGTAAAGCAATTCTACTTTTAAAAAGAAGATTAAAATTTAAATATTGAAAGAAATAAGGATCTCTGGTAAAGATATTCTAATAAAAAACTAAAAAGATAAATTAAACTTGAACTCAGGTTCCTACATAATTAACCATCCTAGCAAAGTCCACGTGGCATGTTTAGCCCAAGGCGACCGCTGAATAAATAAAGTCATGAAAGCTCTTGTTTTAGACGTTTGATTTACAAGTCACATAATTTTATAATTATATATTAATTATAATGTGCATTAAAATAAAAAATAATGCAACTAATAAAATATCTACATATTCTTCTAACTTTTTGCATTCTTTTTAATTTTCAACTATTTTTTTTCTATTTTTCAAATTTACATTAAAAAATGCAAAAATTAAGATAATTAATAAAATTCTGACATGTTTCGTTTTTTTTTCATTTCTTATGTCTTTATTAATCTCAAATATTTCTCTTTTTTCCAATTAGCCAATGCTTATATGTATTTATATTGAGAATCAATGATTATTTCTCTTATAAAATTTAATTTTTTACTTTTTTTCTTTTTCTCTAAACAATAATAATTTTTAAAAAATTACATTAATCTTAAATATTTCTTAAAATATAATAACTACTCAAATATTAATGATTTAGATTTATCTTTAGAGAAAAAAAATTATACTCTATAAGAAGACTTAAATGCATGTACCAAAAAAAATTATTTTTCAAATGTATATTTTTTTTTAAGTCATTAAGAGTGAGTTAGTAATAAAGAATTGTTAGATTAGTATCATTCTGTTAAATTCTGTTGAAGTTAGTTAATGTGTAGTACAGGTTAGTACAAGTCATATTATAATATAAATGTTGTAGCTAGATCAGATTATTCATTCTAATGTATTGTTCAATTCATTTCTCTCAAGATCATAGAGCTTTTCTACTCTGTCTCAAACAACATATCACAGTAAAAAAAATGCATATATTTCTTTTAGAACAATGTTAACACTTTTAATAAAGTGTTACTTCAGGATATAGTAAGTGTTACTTCAGGATAAACGAGTTTTTCAAAACTAAAATTAATAAAATTTTATTTAAAATTAATAATATTTAAATTATAAAAATTTAATTAATGATTTTGCTTTTAAAAATTAAAAAAATAATTTAAATATTTTTTAATAAATCATAATAAAATAAATCTCATTCTAAGGCAGTGATTTCATTTATTAATTTAGAGAATACGATTTGTTAGAGTAAGTTTTTTCGAATGAACGATTAATTGTTATTGTTCAATATTCCATTACATCCTTTCTACACTGGCCAGGAAAAAAAAACGCTCTTTATTATGTACCCTCTTTTATTGTAAATTTTTATTAGGATTGATAATTTGTTTTAACTTTACAATCTGTAAAAAGAAAAGAATACACTCTCTCAATATAACATAATATAAATAGTGGCTAATAAAACGTTAGCAGCGCCTTAAAACATCTGACTTTTTCCGCTGTGAAATTTCAAATTTCACATAGCGTGGTTAGATGTCACATTCTTATAATTATAATATGATTGTCGTTTTCCATAAATAACAATTCCAGAAACAAAAAGGAAAGAACGGGATTTGATCTAGAAAGAGCATTGGGATTGTCATTTAACACGACTCAGATTACTATATCATAAATATAGGAGAAATTATTAAATATTTTTAGAGTGATACGTAAGATTGTACTTATCAGTATTAAATAATTAAAAATATATTTTTAAAAAAAGCATTCATCAAGGAATTTTATTTAAAACGTGTCTTTTAATTATTAAATATTGATATATTAAAATATAAACGAAGGAAGTATACTCTTGTATAACTCTACAAAAATATTAAATAATTTCTGAAAAGATTGGCACTTGAATGAGTAAATGCCCACCGTCAGAAAATGTGATACCACTTTCACGCTATTGGTAGCTTTGTTAATGATATATTAATACACCACTAAAACGATAGATATTCAACGCGTTATAATCCGCGGGGACTAACTATGAAAGATGTGAATTCTAATTGACAGCTCCAAGTTGATAGTCAATTCTTAGCTATACAAAAAATCTCTCAACTGGGTAATGATAAAACCATATAATATGTATGCGGTGTGTATAAGAAAAGAAGAAATATGTTTCACGCAAGCTCATACTATATTCCTATATATTCATAGAAATAAGAAAAACCGTGGGAATACGACAAGGCACGTCGTTTTGTTGCAAAAGATTTCAAAGAAGACTAACGTATATTTTTTTATTTTCAAAGAAGAAGTTAACGATGCAAGTGAATCATATCTTCTAGTTGTTGCTTGGGCATTTTTAATTTTATTTTGTAGGGGGAGATGAACGTGTAAATAGATGCTGACACTTACGCTGCTCAGGTACAGAACGAGGCTTTAGGATAAGATCAGATTTTTACATGTCCAAGTATCCAAACCCCAGAGTTCGCGTCAGAAAACTGCTTCCTTTAAAGCTTAAAAGCGATAGGTTATAGGAAATTACAAGTTTATACAACCGATTGGTATTAATCATTTTGAGATTGCGGAAGGGTCATTGGTTGTCAGTTTGTTCTAAATTAAAGAGCACAATTATAGTCCAAGGTCTTAGTTTAAGTGTCATCATAGATAACTTCTTGTATATTTTTAGAATAATATTTTTTTTATTTTATATAAATAGACAAAAAATAAGTATATAAAAATAATGTCAAACTTACCATTATATATTTATTTATTTATATTCATTTATACATAATAAAAAAAATACTTATTTTAAAAGCACATAAGAATTTTTCATTTTTATTTTTTTTTCTCAAAAAACTGTTTGATTCATGTTCAAATTTTACTTAAACTGGTTTGCCTCTAATTTAACTTACTTTTTTCTCTCCAATTCACTCAAAGTCATAGACCTCATTTATGGTAAAAAAAAATAAAAATTGTATGGACTTCGTTTGATCATGAAGCCCACTTGTAAGCTGTTGGGGTGATGAAGAGGATTGGACGGGAAGGGCATCTGCCCTACCCCTACTCCATTCAAGATGATTCAATTCACTTCAATTAAATCAATTGTAGCAATTAACAATGTCTAAAACTAATCAAGATGATCCAAGAATGACATTTACGTTTCAGTCACAATTAAAACAAAAACAAATTTCGTTCACACTTTTTTCACACCACCTCCTTTGTAGAGAAACTAGTCATTTCCACACATGGTCCACACAAATAAGTCTCTTATGATATCACTCTTTAAAGAATAAGGGCAATCTTAAATTAAAATATACTTTTTTCATTATAAATCTTGAAGATGTCAAAGTTTAAGTTTATTTCATTATGTTTCCTGTTTCCATAGTTTAAGCAAAATCAAGGAATTAGTTATAATTTACCACTGCACTCTAACCCTACCATGTTCGTCTCCCTTAGCTGATAAGATCCACGTAAAGACCATAAGCTTTTTATTGCTGCACAGAGTCACAGACGCCAGGTGTAGACGAATTTCCTTCAAACTCTGCTCATGGATAACTGGATATTCTCTTTTGCACCTTTTGACTCCAACACCCCTTTACAGCATATTTTGAGTTGTGACTCGGATGCTGAAGGCCATGCAAGTATGGAGTTTATAGGGTTCATTTATCAGTTTGCCTTCTCCATTGGCCATATGTTTTATTACTCCTTTAATCAATCAACATGTGTACTCATTTAGTAACATTTCTATGGTTAACCATCCTCATTTTAAGAGCACGGATAAGGTTTAAATTTTGAAGTTGTCATTTGAGAAGAGAATTTTAATCATTGTGTTCATAATCCGAAAAAATGAAAACTTCTTTTTACTGTTTTTTATATATTTTGCACTTGATAACTTAACTTTTGGTTTGATTATTAATTATTAACCTGATATCAAAATTATACTTTTATCATCTCTTTTTATAGGATATGAAAAAGAAGATTACAATTCTTCCGCAACTTCTTCATATCTGCGGATTCTCTCTTGTACTGATCATATTCTTGAATCGTGATGCTGAATTGTGCAGAAGCTTTGTGTAGCACGAAATTTGGCATCATTGAATTGGTTGGAAAGTGGAAGACGGGGATCAGCAATCTAATAAGGCAATTCAGCAATCGATGGGCTTGGCCCTGAAGACAATATGGGCCATCATAGTAGGACCAGGTAAGAAAACCTCTTGTGTTTTGGTCAAGTAGTACCAGATTAAGCTAGACTGGGAAGAAAATGAACTAGCTGTTAAGTATTCAATTCTCAGTCTGTTTCTCTCGAGCATTAATATTTGTGAGCTCTTTCTGCAAACTAGGTTGGGCTCAAGCCCAAGAAGCTTGGATCTGTTCATCCCCAGGACTACTTTCTTGAGTTCTTGCGTCCTTTTTCCTTTGCTCTTGTAATTTTCTTTGTCAGAAACCCTCCCACCACGTCATGTATGAAAATTCGTTGTCCAACTGTATTCTGCATTTCCCCTGTTATTGACAAAGAAATAATAAAAAAAATTATTACACTTAGGTCCTAAATCCACGTGGCCGATATAGGGATGCATGCTTAAGATCAATTGAGAAAGAATTATGTGTTATCACACCATTAAAAAAATTTAACATGCATAAAAAATATGATATTATGCCATAGTTTAACAATTTATTAAATAAAGTGACATTGTTTTTTTCGGTGCAGTAAACTCACATTATGTACAAAGTTATCCGATGGTGTAATGTGTCAAAAGTTATATCAAATGTAACTACTAATAAATTACGAAGTGGTGTGAAATTTGGACACATTTTTCCTGAGGTACTAACCAAGTTCAAATGGCAGGTAAGAAGAAAAAATGAGTTGTGGTCACAGACCAAAAGAAAATGCTACTTTGGTGCAGGCCTTGTATGGGTTAGGCTGGTAGGGTACAACCCCACAACAAGAGTTGTGTCTTAACGTGATGAGTAAAGAAGTGTATACACAGAATTGTTCATACCTCTTTATAATTTTTCACTGCACTTTTTCAAATAATTTAAATCTTTCCCAAATTTATGTAAACAATTATTTGTACTTCCATCACAGGCCTTGGTTTGTTTCGTAAGCATCTTATTTTGGTTGTAAGTTGTATAATTGCGTAGGTAACTGGGTATATTCCGCAGACCAAAAAAAAACTGGGTATATTCTTACAAAAAGAAAATGGGGATATAAAAATTTTATCTTTCTTTTAACGAGTAAATTTAAAATAATGTTATTGTCATATTACTTTTAGATAAAAAATTTTTTTTATTAATTTAATCTTTAAGTTATTAAAAATAACGTCACTTTAATTTTAAAAAAAATTAATATCAATTTAATCTTTCAATTATTAAAAATATCATTACTTTAGTTATTATTTATATATAAAAAAATAATTTAAATATCACTTTCTTAATTTAAACATTAAATTAATGTTAAATTTTTTTAAAAAATTAAAATAATAATACTTATATTTTAAAATATCAAAAAAAAAATTTACTCTTACTTTTATTACATTATTATTACACATTCTTATATTAGTTAATAATTTATTATTATATTCTTATCAACTTATTATGTGTTGATAATTCTTAAAATGGGTTAATAATATAAATTTTAAACACTAACAATTTTATTAACACAAAATAGTGAAGTTAATTATAACTACTATTAAAAAACCTTAAAATACAAGGAGGATATTATTATCTTTAAATTTATAAATAGGAGTGTTGTTATGATATCACAGTTTTTAAAAGTATTAATACTCTAAACAATGTCAAATCTTTATTAATTAATATTTTTTATAATAAATACTTAAATTTTAAAATATAAATTAATAATGAATAAATATTTTGGGTCAGTGATCAATGGATCCGAAATCGAAAAAAAAAATATTAAAGAAATTCTCATACAAAATCATTTCAAGATAAACATAAAAACTTTTTAAGAATTTGTAAATTAAATATATTTGTCTTTCTTCAACATTTTTCCAAACCTGAAATATTTTCTTTTTCAAGAACTCGATTGGCGTTTAGGCTTTTAGCATCTCAAAAGTCCAAAGAAAAAATAAAAAGAGGACAAAGCAGCCCATTATCTTGAGGAGGGGAGGGTGTGTTGTGATGTGCTACTGCACAGTGGCAGTGAATGCGAATAGCCTCTGCCTCTGCGGACTTTGATGCCACAAAAAGAATCTCAAGATGGTCGGTCGCGGTTGTGCGTTCCAAGTTCTAACCTTTTTGGGACGATGATGACGGGTTCACTGTTAAAAAGACAATCTACTCCTCTCTCTCTCTCTCTGTCTCCTCCATATTCAATCATGTGCCCGTTATGTTTTCACTCCTTCTACCAGAAACTGCTCCACTCTCTCTCTCTGTAAAAATCTTTTCTTGACCGTTCATCCCAGAAAACCTTTTCCTCTGCTTTAACACCGCAGAGCCACAGACAGGGCTTCCCAAACTTTAAACCCCTCCTATACGCCTAGAATTGGTGGGCCTTTCTCAGCCATCAACCCCATTTAGATTTTTCTCCGTTTTTATTCAATTTATTGCTATGGGTAAACGGAAACGGATTTCTGATCAGACCCAGAGGGATCATCATCCCCTTTCGTGTTCTCCTTCTGCAGGTACGTTTCCTTTCTTCTCTATTTTCCCCCCCTTCTTTCTTCGTGTTTTAAGCGTTATTAGCGTAATGTAATGAGGAAGTGAACAAATCAAAACTCTTTTTGAGCTACTTGAAAAGGTTCCATTGATGGGCACCTGAGAAAACGTGATGCGTCTACTTAATTGGGCCAACCTTTTTTTCAGGTGGGATTTCAATTCTTACTGCCACTTATTTAATCTTCTGTCTTTTTACAAGATAAAGTCAGGGAAAGCAACTGGCTTTCTTCTTCCTGGATGTTTGTTCACCTAGTTTTACTGGGGTTCGAGGGTTTGATGATCTTTTTTTCGGGTTGCGAATTTCGCTGCCATGCTATTTTGATCCGCTTGGCGAAAATGTGTTGGAAACGCTTGTTTAACCAGTTTAGGTTTTGGTTCTTCCGATTTCCTTTCTTTTTCCCCTCTTTCGTTTTACGTCAGTTTTTAGTGTTCCATTTTGATGTTTTGCGAACTGATCAGCATCTTTGTGAATTCAATGGAAATGGGCAGGCTTATTTTTTTTAAAATAATTTTGTGGCAGATAGTTTTCCGAATCTAAGATGAGAGATAAATGAGTATTCATTGCTTCCTGTTTGTTTGGCTTCTTTCATTTTCTGAGCGGATTTTCATTTGTTACCTCATGTTTCAACCCCTCAAGGTTGATGTGGTCCTCCATTGACAGGGTTGTGTTTGTACTGTTACTTTTGAAGTTGCAAACTTTAGTGCTAGTTTAGGTAGTTCAACTCATAACTCAGATCTCAATTTCTTATATTCATCCTCCACGCTTATATGCTTCAGTCACTTCTTTCATGAAGGCTACCCACTATCTGCAATTGGCTTAGCAAATTATTCCTTCTTGGCTCTTTGAAGTATGGCCAGTTTAATACAGTAGCATCATCGATCTTCAAGTACTTTAATTTCGTCAGTCCTTGATCACATTGCATATTCTTTTGCTATGATTTGTACACATGGACTGGGATTGAGGTTATTAACTGATGTAAGCCAGCATGCACGAGTGTGTCTGATTATGTGTCCGAAGAAGTTACAGTTAAGACTTTCATGTGATGCATATAATTTGCTTGCTATGGTTTTGGGGGCTGGGTAGTCTGTTTCTAGTTTCTTACAATAACAAGATATCTGCCATGGAATTGTGGACCTGACAATGACATTTTGATTGCATTGTTTGTCTAGAAGAAATTAGGAAACTGTCCCTTTATCTTTTTTTTCCCTAATGTTACTTGTTTTTAGTTTGTACTCCTTGATGTGGGTAAATTGATCGGCCATATTACTAAATGATTGTTGTGCTTTTTATCAATATTGCAGAAGCCACTCCATGCTCTTCCAACATGGAACTATTGTCAGATGAGGTTGGCTTTCTTCTCCCATTCCTTCAATGATACTTTAAAAATTCCTTGAATGTAAATTACTCTTTTACTTTCATCATTATTATTCGTTTTCATCCTTACATCACTGGTTGATAAAGATGGTCATACATGAACAAACTTGTGCAGATACAGAATGTACACTTCTGCTTATCTTTGGAAGTAGTATGAAAGTAATTCACAAGCATCCATTCCTGCCTTTTGATCTCCTTGTACATAATTGAAAGAATTGACTTATGTCATTTTTCTCCCTTCCTTTGCTTCTTTCCAGAAACCATCACTTTCAGGCGACCCTGGTGCACTCCCTCTGCCACCTGTATTGGATATAACAGATGGATCTATGAAGCTACTAAATACCCATCCGACTATGCCACATCATCATCAGAGTCTTGGTCGTTCAATATTTTTGAAACGCTCACGGCATTACTATGGTCACCAGTATTCTCGACGTAACTCTGCCAATCATGCCAATGCATCTTCTTCTCGTGGCAAGGGTACTTCTTTGTATGATGATAGACTTTCTTTTAAGTTGGCATCTCAATCCAACTCACAGTCCAGACAACATGCAGGTGTGTCTTTAATGCTTATTTTGTGCTGTGTAAGTTAAGTTTCAAATTTTTTAGTAGTGTTGAAGCTAGTTTACATTCTTTACGTTTTGATGGAGAATTTGACTAGAAAAATGACCTTCATTATATGATGCCTGTCCCATATTAGGATGCTATGTGTTTTGATTGTAGCATTGGACTTGATGGGAATACTTTCTATTTTATTTTTGTGTTTTTCCTTTTGTGGACCCATTTCGTCACCAGTTCAGGTTTTCTACTTCGGAAGATTGAGTATTAAAGCTTTTCTTGTGAATTCTCTAATTTACTTGTTGACAATTTTTTTCCCCAGAATATAGAGAGAAGTCATTTTCCAGGCCAGAGAGAATCCGGTCAAGTTCCTTAGGCATGGATGCAGTATCACCCGATGTAGTAAAGATGGTTTGTGGGATTTGTCAGAAGCCACTGAGAAGGAGACTTAATTTTCTGGGGAGTTCGCTCTCTTGCTGTGAGCTCTCAGTTGTGGCAGTTTTAGTATGCGGTCATGCTTGTCATGCAGATTGTCTGGAGCAGAGAACTAGCGTTGAAGAACTACGTGACCCGCCATGTCCTCTGTGTGCGGGTTTACTTTTGCAGGTTCATGACTCTAAAGGACAGGAATAGTTTTCAAGTAGATGAATGTTACAACTTGATGTTGAACATCTACAAGTAACAAGACAGAGCTTTCTGGAAGATAACAATATGAAAGATAGGTCGCTTTGCTGCAAATGGACTGTGATAGTTGGGATAAAGATCTTGTAGACTGTCAGGGTCTCTGCATTATCAGTACTCAGTAGGATTTGTGGATTAGGGAGAGTTTGTGTAATTTCTATTGTACTCGTTTTTTTTTTTTTCTTTTCTTTTCACTAGGCGCACAGGGTATCACAATATATATATAGCAACTTAATGCGTTGTTTATCTGAGTGATGGCATATAAATTCTAGTAGCTGTAAATGTTTCAGAATTTCAATGATATACTAACTGGAATAATTGTTCGAGCTCCTCCCTTCATGTCCACTGCGTAGCATTGGCATTTTATTAGCTGTTTAAAGAAAGATATACAGAACTATTGTCACGACACTAACCTTGGAGAGTCCCGTTTGAAGCTTTGAAAGTAGTGTTCACTGTCCCCATGTTTAGCATCAGTGACACAGAATCATGTTAGGTCTCATTCCAATGTCACTCCGTATGCAAAACCGAGAAGTAACATTTTATTGCTTTCTTATAGAAAATCATGTTTGGATGTATATTTTAGAGAAATATTCTTAATTGTTTTACAATCTAAGCTACACACAACTAAATACCTTTTTAAATGTAATTTTATATTTAAGAGTATTTTTTGTCGACACTATATTTCACTTCAAACTAAATTATCAGCAAAATCAATTTTTCAAAATCTAATATGAACACATGGTTAGGTAATGTTGCGTCAATTAGAGGTGGTGAGAACTATCTTGTCATGAATGATAGACACATATATTGTAATGAGATCTCGAGTTGAGTTTGGTTTGAGTATACGATTTACACACATTTTTTTTGTAATGTTATGGTACCTCTTTTTTATTGATACCTTGATGAGTTCTCAAATGTTTGTTAGTTGTTATTTTAACAAAAATATTTGAAATTCACTAAATATAATCAGCAACTAATAACTATTTGATAACCCATCAAGTTTAAGAAAAACTCAAATTACACATGGTTGTTTTTGTGATCGCATTGAGGTTTCATTTTAGTGAAGTTGTTTAAACACAAATGTAACCACAATTAACAGTTATGTGCTAATAACAAGTAACGTTATTTGTTTTACTCTGCGGTCAGCGTGTACCACTCGGGGGTATGTCTCTCTTCAGAGTGCAGGCAAAAGTTAGAAAAGATGAAAAGGAAAGGAAAGGATTGCACTAAGTTTAAGAGAAGATTTCATCAATCTTGGTTTTATTTTTAGGCAAAAGAAATGGGGAACTTGGAGTCTAATCTAACACATTGGATTCCATCAGTGTGCCACACAACAATATCCACAACATTAATGGAATCATCGTGAACCTCAAATAAGATATCCGTGCGATCCACGTGCCTTGATACTTTCTTCATGTACCTTTCCTCCTTCGATGGAGTCAATTTTGCAGACCACCTGCATGAATCTATTCGACGATCATTTACCAACCCCAAAATCTTACATCTTAGTGCTTCTACCTTCTATGTTATGGTTAACTCTCGCGCTTCCTCAATCCAGCTGGCATATGACTCAGCAACATGAAACATAATAATATTATTATAACACTGACTCACCCTAGAAGACTGAACTTGTCCATTGCTCCGGTTAAATTTTGCATGGCCCAATCATACGCTGTTGAAGAACTTTGCTTTAATCCATTCTCTCCATCAGAAGGTGACAGGCTGTGAAGTTGGTACTGCATATTTCAACTGCTCCAGAAACCAATGCCAGTTATAATCATTCTCAAAATCATAATCTGCTATAAAAAATGCAACAACAGGAAAAGCACAATCATCCCCATCTAGTGAAGTTACAGTCAATAGAACCTCGTTATTTTGATTTTAACGATGTGGCATCAAGGAATAGAAGGGGGCGGCAACCAGTCTGAAATCCATGCACCAAAGCATGAAAGGATACAAAAAGACTGAAGTTTTTTGTCATCTGGTGTTACAAGCTTGATAGCACTGCCAGGATTTGCCCATACCATCTTCTCACAAAGCCCAGGAAACTGATTGCATGCTTCTCTGTACAAACCCTGCAGTTGCTCTCACGCTGTCCTCAATTCCACTCCATATTTGAGTACTGTTCAGCTCAATTCCGAAGTCTCGGAGAATTTCATTGGCAATCTACATTGGCTTGCGATGATGAGGGCTATCCTGTAATCTGTCCTTCATGAATTATGATGCTTACCAACCAAGGAACCAATTCTTTGTGGGATGAGCATCCTTCCGAGATTCTCCTCCACAAGTATGTGACATATTCATCGTTTCAATCCTAAATGAATTAGCAGATGGGCATGAATCCCCCAAGCAAAGCCTTCAGCTACACATTTTCCACTGACACGATTTGTGTCATCAACTGTCATTCTTGAACTTGATTAATCCATATTGAAAATGATGTGCTATATATGGCATATTTCTGCAAGGCATCACAAAATTTATAGACGCTTTTGAAGTCCGGACCAACACCTGCGATAACATCTTTCCATGATGCAACTAGTTTTCCCGGTGGAAGTGTGGAACATCATTGAAGCCAGCAAGAATAAAGAACCTATCAGAATTGTCTATATAGGGTAAATATTTTGTTGGGGCTCTACGTTACAGTATTATCATGATTTTTTATGTTTTTTTTTTTTCTGGGAAGCCATTTTTCTTTTCTCTTATGTCTTTTCTGCCAGTGCAACAACAGTAGGGCTATTAGCACTAACTGCATGTCCAGGAAGCAGTGTGCCTTCGCTTCTTAAAAGTATCTGCAGGCGTAGAATCCATATCGCTTAAGATTGAACTGTGGGAGATTGCATTGGCAGCAATAGCAATAGAACCAATTAGAGTGGAACAAGCAGCACCATGATCCTCGGTGACAGCATGAATAGGAAAAAGATTTGAGGAAATGCCAACCATAAGCAGACTCTGGGTACTCAATTTAACAGTTGTAAGGGACGAGAGTCAGCAGGTGTTGAAACACAAGTCACAGGTGTAAGGGGTGTCACGCTAGTGGCAGCAGTCTACAGAAAGCACTTTGAATGGGAACAGCTTATGCTGTGGCATTTGTAGTGGAGGAAATAATGGGAGGGTTACAGTTTCACCTATTTTTATTTCACTTGTCTAGCAAATGAGGACTAGCTTCAATTGTGTAATTGCAGCAATGGGCAAGCTAACTCCAGTCCACATATCATAATTTAGGAGGCAGTTTCATGATTTCATCAAGAATAGTAATTTTCCATCACTTTCTCTAATGAAATGGTAAAGATGCTCTCTTCAGCAGAACTGATAGTGGATCAAATCAATTTTAGTATTGTCTAAAAATGCAACGATAATGAAGAGGAAATTCTGAAAGAAGAAAGGTTCAAAAGAAACCTGGTGCTCATGTTTAAGGCTTCACGATGAGAACCTTCTCTCACAGGAGCGGACACATAAGCAGTTTAATGAATTCCCACGGAAATCATAACATCCTCTTCAGGTCTTTGTCATTTGATAAACTGACTAGAGTTTTCCTGTTCCTAGAAGAAACTTGATGGACAAGGTTTTACATTCTAAATTCCGTAGTTCTCCAAGTTTTGTTTCATGATTTAAAATCATCAAATTGTGTTTCATGATTCATCGATCCACTGCATGTGCTTCGCCTCCAGCATATGACAGAACCATCATCATTTGTCAAAATTTCACCACCAGATTGACAAATCAATAATAAAACTTACAATTCGAAGAACATATCTCTGATGATATATTTTAGCATACATTTTACTTTCATGAAATATAATTTCTTCTCGACTTATTTTGAAGAATTATTTCTTACCACTCAATTTCCTTAGAATTTAGATTTTTATAACTAAATTATCTTGAAGTTTGGATTTTTATCTTTTAAGTTCTCTGGCATATAATTTTATTTCAAAATTTAATGAATGTCATTTAAATGAAAAGTAACATTTTCACTTAACCAAACTTCATAAAGTTATACCTATAAAAAAAAAACTTCATAAAGTTATGTACTAAAAAGAAATTTTGAACTGAACAACTTGAGAGAAGGCTATATTTTATAAGAATAAATTATATTTTATCTTATATTTTATTGTTGAGAAGACAGAAGTCTTTTCACATCATCCTTACAATTGTATGCGAGATATTCTGTTGTTAAATATCTTACTATTTATAATTTTTCTATTTAGTATGAGCGTATGACGGTTAAAAGATATCCAAAAATATGAAAATCTAAAAGTTTCCTTGGCATAAAAATTTTCTATATTTTTATAATTCAAACATGTGCATCTACAATATTGGATCATCTTGCTTTTACATTATAATTATAAAAAAAATCTTTTAAAAAGGGGATAAAAGCAAGACTTTATTATTCAAAACTCATTTAAATTATTTGTGGCATTATAATCTACTGGAAACAAATTGGCAAATGAAGATAGTTGTGAATAAAGGAAGGGCACTTTTGTGCATATTATAATTTTTTTTAGTATTCATATTGATTTGATAATAGTGGGAGGGAAAATTTAATTCTTCATCTTAATTAGTGCCACAAAAATAAAGAAATTTTTATATACTCTCAAAATATTAGATTATACTAATAAAAATATAACACTTATTTTAATATAATAATATAAGTTATTAAATTAATTTTATAATATTATATAATAAAATTTAGACCATAAGAATTTATCTCACAATTAGAATTATTAAAAATTCTATTTTAAAAGTAGTTTAGGATTGCTTGGCAGCATAGATGTTTATTGCCTTTTTTTTATTCTTCCCTTTCATTGACAAGAAAAAGAAGAAAAACAAATGATATATATATATATATATATATATATATATATATATATTGGTATAAAACGAAAGATATATATTAAGTTGTAAGAATTGTCCCTCCCCCACCTGAAAGGGAGAATATTTGAACAACGTGGTGAAAAGAGAAGATACTTCCTGTACTTAATTTTTATATTAAATTTCTATACCTTACTTATTAAAAAAAAGTACGCTTTCGAATGTTTTATCTCTTGTTTTTCTCCTGACAAAGAATATATAAAGAGTTTTGCGTAAAAGTTAAGCGTCGAAACAAAACAACTTTTGTGAAAGACAGCCGAATGACCATGCCTAAGAAAAATATTAGTAAAAACATAAATTAAGTCAAATCAAGGACATTGGACAATGTGAACCGAGACAAACAAGAACGCGTAAGAAACGTTCGAAGGACTTGTAGTGGAAAATTTGTTGCATGGGTAAACGCAGCGTACGCCCTCAAAGTCACAACAACGATACGTAATAAACCACAACATGGCAATAACATGCTAGAAATTTTTATATATTTTTAATTTCTATTACTTTATATAAATAAATATAAAATAAATATATACATAATATTATGTTTAATATTATTTTTATATACTTATCTTATATTCATTTATATAAAATAAAATAAAATTATTTTTTTAAAACATACAAGAATTTCTTACAACTTACTTTTTAAAGTTTAAAATAAATATTTATTTTTTGGTGAAAGATACAAAATTTAATAAAGTTGAGACAATTTGTAATTATAAAATCTTTTTACTAAATTATTTTTACTCAATTTATAACAATTAATTATTTCACATCATTATCTGGTGAATAATTTCATATTTTCTTAACTCATCTTTTTAATAATTATTTTAATTATTAAATAAAATAAGTATCGACTACTTTTTTATATTTTTAAAATATTAAAATATTTTTATTTTTTATTTAATTACTTTATTAAGTATTATAGAGATTATTAAAAATAAATTTTAAGAAAATATATAATTATTCTTATCTCTCACTATCTTATTAATATCTTATCTACTCCATTAATTACTATACACCACTATCATAAAGATAGAGTTAGAAAATAAATAATTAATATTACTTTGATTTTTGAAAAAAACACTCAATAAAAATATTTTAAACTAAATGGAATATCAAAATATTAAATACTCTTAAAATAGCATGTACTAATTTTCTCACATAAATTCATGCAAATATATGTTAGGATTTGTCATTTGCTTATGCTATATGACCTTTCTGTAATCTCTTTAATTATAATATATAAATTATGAAGCACAAGATGCGATGCCATCATGTCAATGTTATTTAATCTTTAATTAAAGACACATTACACATCAATTCCTTTTCATTTTCTCTTAATAACTAACTCACTTAAATACATACGTTGGCACAATTTCTTACATTTATTTTTTTTTTCTCGTGTTATTTCACTAACTTAACCTTCATTCCTTGCATTTTCTTCCCGCCACCTTACTTTCGTCTTCTCTCTCCTTATTCAACCACAAATAGACTCTTTTCATTCCTTTATCATTTTATAACCTCTTCATATTTAGCGAAAATTATCTTCTGCCTACAACTTTTCTTGGTCATTCGACGAAACAATCTTCACCCATTCTCACAACGCCATACGCAATAATCTCTCTCTTCCTCTTTCTTCCTTCTTAAATTCACATAAATAAATTTCTTTAATGATTTAAAATTTAACTCACATGAAAATGAAAAAAATGTTGTATTACATGTTTAAGGTTTACATCTAGTTGGCTTAACTTGTAAGCTTCCACACGACGATTACAGGCTGACACGGTATCATGGCCAGGTCAAGACACTTAAAGCTGGGTCACTCGAGTTGGGGGGGTTCACATGCACCGTGGCCTATCACTGCCACTGCATGAAGAATTGAATATGCACATCACAACCCCCACCATCCACTTATAACATTTTATAAACTTACTTGCATTTTAGTCCTTCTACTTATGTGTTATTATCTTTAATTTTTCTCAGTTTTTCAGACAGCAGCCTTGACAGTCTTATCGTGTTCATGTTTATTCTGCGAGAAATTAATGTATGGTTGGTTCGGGTAATACTCGTTTACTCATATTGAATATGTTATTGTTGTGGCCTTTTTGGTGCTTCAACAGTGCACATATTATATCATAAACATAAGTGAAGTTACTTTCAACTTCTAGTCAACGTAGTTGGAGCCCACTTGGTGACAATCCGTAGAAGAGCATCTCAAATTAATGGATGTTTTATGTGGCTTTAACAACTTAACATTTGGCCCAAATTCTCAGCATAAACCATGAGATATTCAGCATCTTTATTAACTATATATTATATTCCCAATTTTCATTTTGTTTTTGATCAATAATGTGTTCAAATGTTGACTTAAAAAAAAAAAGCATGTGTTCAAATAATATATTCTTTTTATTTTTAAATAATGTAATCTTGCCTAGGATATTGAGAATATCTCTCATTGTAAAGTGTTTTTCAATAAAATTTAAATTTTAGATATATTGCAAACAAAACTCATCTTATTAAGACACTAAGTTACCATTAAATTATACTATTTGTGAATGCTTATATAATATATTCAATCAGACTCTTATTGCATGTTTTAATTTTTAAATATTATAATAAATGATTCGTTTATTTATTTACCAAATCAGACAAAAAAATCAGAGTTTTATGACAATAATAAATGAATTATTTTAAGTAACCCAAAATACTGGCATAGAGAATATTATTATTAACGATGAATTGCAATACAACAAGAAATACATTACTTTTGATAATTAGTTGTGGTAACTCTTTTGTTTTGTTTTGGATGAAGAACTTGAATAAAAACTTTTTTTATAGTGCAACATTTGATAACAGATAAAAAATGGAAATATATGTAATATATTATGTGGTTACTTTTTGATGTGAATCAACAGTATTTTTTATATTTAGAAGTGTAACTCATTTTTATTATACTAACATCTTATGGGTATATATAATATATTATATATATAAGAAAATAGAACTTATTTTTGGAAGTCTTTATAAGCATAATTTACATTTTTTTTTAAAACTTTGATATAACTGACAATGAAAACCAAGTGCAATTCACTTATGCTCATGATATTCATATCATTCCCAAAAAACTTAGAAGAAAAAGGAAACAGATTGAAAGGATGCGATGTGTTTAATTCGTTTAGACGAAGGACATTGACAGGTACATAATTTTAATGACTTTTTAATTATAATATCAGCCGTGTGATGTATGTAATTAAGAAGGGAAGAGTGTAGATTAAATACAATAAAGTGTAAACATTTTCAGTGCGATTTGAATTGATTTTCTGCAATTGAATAGTGGAATTCCCAACAGATAAGCCAATGAATTTGTTCAAGAGCCATGCTCTGGATCGGTTATATCAATAAGGGCGGTCAAATGAGATATTAACAAAATAAAGAAAGTTTACTGTTATTGACAAAAAAAAAATCCAGCAAATTTATCAATAATGAATTAGTATTACTTTATGTTTTTATTTTAAATGAATAAGATTTTTAATAGATAACGGTTGTATCCAATTTACCTTAACTCCCTTATATAAAAGATAAAATATGAAAAAAAAAATCCCTAGTAAAAGACAATGAACATATACTAGTACCTCAACAAAAATGTTACACATCTCCCAATATACTTATTTTCTTTTCACCATCTTTTTTTTATCTTTTTTTTTACTATAAAAAGATAAATATATAAAAAAAATATAAAAATAAAGTATAAAAATAATATGATTGGTACCTTAAAGTGCCACTTTGATATATTCTATATTTTTATGTGCTCTCGCTTTATATGAAGATTTATTTTATTTTAAATAAATAATTTTTTAAGTAGGCAACAAGTGTCCAATTTAGCTTAACTCTCTTAAGATGGCGGATAAAAACACGAAGAAAAAGTCTCTAAATAGAACACAAGTAACATATGCCGTGACACACCTGTGGCATTCCACCCGTCATTTTATCTATTTCCATGGACTATTTCTTTATATGTAGGCTAGGTACATATAGATATGGATTTCACATTATATTTTTTAGGATATGGGTATCCTTTCCAAATCCTTGTGAAGTGAAATTCAAAATTCCGTTTGCTTAATTAAAAGCATATCCCCGTCAGCCCTTGTTGCTTACAGGTGATGGTGAGCCACACTGTCAAACAATAAAAACTATCATTTTCAGCTTCTCTCAAAAAAAGAAAGAAAGAAGAAGAAGCAAATACGCAAAATCAAGAGGGCATCGTAGCAAACTCCAAAATAGAAATGATTAAACAATTCAAGATCACTGTTTCAACAGGGGGAAGATTCGAATCTTGCACTCCGAACATTCCAACACAGGTTGCGGATCCGACGGCTATTAAGCACCAAAGCCACAGAACCTCCCCGAAAAATTCCACGGCATAATTCTAGCACCCCCACCATTATAACAAGCCCCTCTCTACCTTCACATTTCGCCAACTCGGCACCAATCATTCCCCTTTCTCTCTCTCTCTCTCTCTCTCTCTCTCTCTCTCTCTCTTCCTTCCTCATTTATTCCTCAATTGCCTCTCTCTCTCCGCCGGACAAGCCCCCGTCTTCGGTGGCGGGAATTGAACGAGATCTGACTGTTAGGTGAAACTGGGTTTTCTTCTTTATTGCGAGTTTTTCAGGAAAGGAGACTTTTTTCTTTGTTGGGTCGATTTTGTTGTTGTCTTCGTTGGTCCTTTCTTTCGGAGACATGGAGGTTTCTGTTGCGTCACCGAGAAAGTCCATCGCAGAGAAGGTATTCGGAGGATACTATCAAGGAGGGAGTAACGGCCAGAAGAAGTGTGGCAATGACGCTCACAACTCTCTCGACGAGGACGGCGACGCGGGCGTGGAGCTCATGGAGTACGGAGCTGAAAAGACGAAGAACGTGTTGATTCTAATGAGCGACACGGGTGGCGGACACAGAGCTTCCGCCGAGGCCATCCGTGATGCGTTTCAAACGGAATTTGGAGATGAGTACAGGGTAATTACCGTCTATTGTTCTCTTGGTGTTCATGGGTTTGGCTTAGTTTCGCATCTTATGCTTTCTTTTTTTAATTCGTGATTGTTTCGTTAGTTTGAGGCATTTCTCTGTCTAGTTTTTGTTCTGGATCTGTTGTTGTGGCTGCTTTTGTTCTACCTTCCTGGAACAAAATTCTGCAGGCAATTCAAGTTGTGTTACAAAAGCATTGCCTTGTCCTGGAATTTCTTTCTACTTTCGAATTTTGTTTTTGTGCAACAATTTTCTGTTCAGAGATATTTATGTGCTTCGGATGCTTTTGTCCTATATTGCACTGTGCTCACGCGGACTTTGTCGCCACGTTTCCTTTTCTACCTGGAGCTATTTTACCTGCTTTTTTTTTTCTGGAAAAAGAATTCCATGTTAATATCAATTCTTTTCATTTTCTTTCCCCGTCTTCTTTAGCAATTCAATCAAGCGTTTGTTCCTTTATCTTTCTGTGCTGATCAGACAAGTTCTTAATTTTTCAGATATTTGTTAAAGATGTATGGAAAGAGTACACGGGGTGGCCATTGAATGACATGGAGGGACAATATAAATTCATGGTTAAGCATGTGCAGTTATGGAAAGTTGCGTTTCATAGTACCTCTCCCAGATGGATACACTCTATGTATTTAGCTGCCATCGCTGCCTACTACGCCAAGTACCTTTCTCTTTTTGTCTTGTGTGTATGTTAGACACTTAGTTACATAACATTTAATAAGTGCAAGTGTATTGCTGCGTTACATACATACCTTATTATAAACTTCTATCAGTAGTTTTTTCATCAAAATATGGCATAACTTTTTACTGATTCGTGTACTTTTACCCCCATTACTTCTGTTCACGTTTGGTTCTTTTCCTACTGAAGATGACTTTAAGGACAACTTGTCATTTAATCATTATTTATTTGTTCAGAATTGCAACATTGATCATTCACCTTTGCTGCAAGATAGTAATAATTTCTGTAGCTGGAGATCCCTTCCACTTTTTTAGTTTATGGGGTAAAGAATTTGTAAATTGCACATCTTATATTTCTGAAATTAATTGGTGTTTTCTAAATGGTTCTGCACTGTCTCATTTTCAGGGAGGTGGAGGCGGGGCTGATGGAGTATAAGCCAGATATTATAATCAGCGTCCATCCCTTGATGCAGCATATTCCATTGTGGGTTTTGAAGTGGCAAGGTTTGCAGAAGAAAGTGATTTTTGTCACGGTGATCACAGACCTTAATACCTGCCATCCTACTTGGTAAGTTTAAAGAAGTTTGAGTTTCCTTGTTTATAGTCATTCTCTATGTATAAACAGGTGTTTCCTCTCAAGGCTAATATACAGAAAATTCATTCTCTCTTTTATCTCTAGCATCTCTCTAGTACTTCTGTTTCTCGCACAGGGTAGCATTTTAATTTTCTTTCTTTGAAGTAGTGTTCATTAATTAATGTTTGCATGCTCTAACCTTTAAGCCATTTCCAGGTTTCATCCTTGGGTCAATAGATGTTACTGCCCTTCCCAGGAGGTGGCCAAGAGAGCTTCACAAGATGGCCTTGAGGAGTCTCAAATCCGCGTTTATGGCTTGCCCATCAGGCCTTCTTTTGCCCGTGCAGTTCTCTTGAAGGTATGCATATTGGAGGTACAATTGTAGTTTTGCTCTCAGTGATGGAACTCTTACGCTGAGTTTTTTCCTTGCTCTTTGTCTTTGTTATAGGATCAATTAAGAGAAGAACTTGAGATGGACCCCAACTTGCCTGCAGTTTTGTTGATGGGGGGTGGTGAAGGAATGGGTCCTGTCAAAAAAACTGCAAAGGCTCTGGGAGAATCACTTTTCGATAAAGAAGCTGAGAAACCAATCGGGCAGCTAATAATCATCTGTGGTCGTAATAAGAGCTTAGCATCTACGCTTCAATCTCTTGAATGGAACATTCCAGTAAAGGTATTGGCTTCACTCCTTAAACATCTGATATCTGAATAGTGAATTAGAGATGAGCAGAATAGAATGGCATCAACTGAAACTTGGTTTCTTGATTTGTGTAGATTAGAGGATTTGAGACCCAGATGGAGAAATGGATGGGAGCCTGTGACTGCATAATAACTAAAGTAAGTTAAACCAATTTTCTCTCTATATGCTACTTCATATGTTAGCATGGGCTCATTGGTTCTATGAAACTTTCAGGCTGGACCAGGTACAATTGCAGAAGCATTGATCAGAGGGCTTCCTATAATCCTCAATGACTATATCCCCGGACAGGTGAGTGATTCTTTGCAGCTCATTTTTTTTTTGGGGGGGGTTTATTCCACCCCGTATTGATTTTCAGCTGCAATGGTAACTACAGGAAAAGGGTAACGTGCCGTACGTGGTGGACAATGGGGCTGGTGTCTTCACCAGAAGTCCTAAGGAAACAGCAAGAATCGTGGCCGAATGGTTCAGCACGAAATCAGATGAACTGAAAAGAATGTCAGAGAATGCACTCAAATTAGCACAACCAGAGGCGGTGTTTGACATAGTGAGGGACGTTCATGAGCTTGCTCTGCAACGCGAGCCTTCAGCAAAATTTCCTTACATGTTGACCTCATCGTTTAGTAGCCTGATCTAATTGATGATTTCTGCATCTTTCACATTAGCTTTTTCCCATTTGAATTGACATGTACAGTTAGCTCTACGTCATTCTTTATCCTAGTGGCTTGGTTTTACCATAATAAGCTATAAATTCTTTCTTCAATTAATTTTCCCGTGGTATTGTACTCAGCACTTGAAAAACAAAATTTTGGCTCTGTAGCGTGCTATAACCATGCAATATATATTGTCTATGGTTATCACTTTGGAAGCACATTATACAAATTCTTGCCTTTGAATAGCTTGCTCTTATAAGGTCGCTTAAAGTTAACGCGAGAAGCAAGGTGACACATAAGGTGATGATGCCCATAATCGTAGCAAAGGTTCAAGAACAAAAACTTGAATGCATGACAAGAAGGTATATGCTTCAGCAGCAAAGAAATCAATGTCGTTACTTTAAATTTTCAGACTTATCTAAAGTATTCTTGATGAAAATGAAGATAACAAATAGAAAACAAAGGGTTCAAGTTGACAATGTATTTAAAGTAGATACATATAATGATATAGACTGTCAATTTTCACTCTATTCAGTTTCTCTTTTGCCCGTACTCATTAGCATTTGTACTTAAAGGGCATTTGTACTTAAAGTATGGATTTCCAAAATTTCTGGTACGTAAGACTATTTTAATGTTGAGAGATTTAAAGATATCACACTATCAAAGGACTATTGGTGGTTGACAGTATCAAAAAACTATATTTTGAGTAAAAAAATTAAAGGCAAGCAAAGACAAATGGCTGTGGCAACTGGTCTTGCCTTAAGCACACCTCGAACACGATGAGATCCTTGCAGTTTTGCACCAAGTTTGGGAAGAATTTTTTTTTTAAATTGTTTATTTTATAAAAATATTTTAAAAAAATTTTAATCATATATTATTTTAATCATAAAATAAATTAATTCAAACTCATCTTTATCGAATTCTGATTTAGAGAAAGGCAGGCACTCGATGCGTGGTGGCAGCAGTTGGTGACAGACCGTTGTCATCCGAAAACACGTGATGACGAGACACCAAGAAGAATCAGATGCACGTGACGTTGTTGGCGTGCTAAGACGTAGACAATTACACAAAACACACTGCTGTTTCAAACTGTACTTTTCGATCGTGTCTTGTCTTCTATCGTTTGGCATGCAGCCCGCTATTTCCATTTCCCTCATCAGAGTCAATAGAGTATGACCTACTGAAAAAAGAAGAAAAAAAGAAAGAAAGAGAAAACCTAAAGACAGACATGAGAGATGTAACTGTGTGGGCCATCTTTGTTGTACTTGTATAATGAATCCGACTTGGATATACCGGAAAATGAAGCCTGCGGTGCCTAGGAGAATAATAAACTGAAAGAGAAAGGAAATGTTTCTTATTCATTAATTTATTTATACTATCAGTTATATATTTTTTATTTAAAAAAATTAAAGAGAAATTTTTAAAATGCATTTTTTTATTTTTTATTAAAAAATAATATAATAAAAATAATGTATAAATAATATTGTCGAAAGAAAAATTTTTGCTATTAGAAATTAGAATTTGTGCGTTGAAGAATGGCTGTGTAGGGGGACGTCAAAGAAAGTTCCCGAAATGTAACTCCAAGTGGCGAATGATATACTATATTTTGATAACAACAGAACGTATATTACTAATACTAAGAAACATAAATATCTGGTCTCTGGCCTGTCCCTATAAAAACTATGAGAAAAGAACAAGTCGACCAACCTCACATAGTAACATTAGGATAAGAAGTATGCAAAAATATTATTCTCCATTACATCATCAAATATAACAACAAAAGCAAAACATTGTTGAATTTTTTAATTAATAATAGTGGCCATGGAATGAATCATCATAATAGATTGCGTGAAGGCAATTAATGTATAAAATAACTAAATGAATTTGGTGACAGCTTGCACTTAATTATTTTTTTCATTAGGAAAGAGAGCTTGCACTTAATTAAGACTTTGTGTGAAAAATGAGATGATAAGTTAAACTTTAAGCAAATCGTTTAGGGATAGATTCAATTTCAGAATCAAATAATTTTCAATGAAATTTAGTGTCACTTGAATTACAGCTTTTGAGCAATAACTCACTTACTTAAAGTGTAGGATTTGAGATATTTATTTCATTAAATAAGTTTTTATAAATATTAAATTTTATTAATCTAACTATTGGATTAAAATTTTTTATGAAATAAATCAATTATGTAAATTATTTTAAATTTAAAAATTAACTGATATTCTATTAAACTAATTTATTTTTAACATATAATATATTTTTAAAATATAAATATTTAATTTATCTTAAATTTAATATATATAATTATTCAAATAATATTACATAATTTAACAATTGAATCAATGAAATCCATATTATACACCAAATAGTTGGATCCGGAATCCCACTCCCCAAAAAATTTCTATAAAAAAGCAAATTTATTTAAAAAACAAGTCGGGCCATGGATACAAATGAAACAAGCAAGTGCTGTTTGTTATGGGCCGAACAGGGATAGTCTGGACTGCTGGTGGGCCCACTGAAAGAAGGCCTTTTGTCATTGTAGGATTGTGATTATTATTGTTTGTTTGGCGTGTAATTAAGTTTACAGGTAGCTCGTCTTTTCTACTCTACTCTTCTTTGTTAAACGAATCATTGTTCTCAGATCCCATTCTTGGAATTTTCGTTTTCATTTTCTTAGTATCTGAAACCTCAATCCTCAGCTGAGCAGAGCATGCATCACGCTCACCTTCGCTTCTAATAGTTTGGTATCTTTCATCAATTTGTTTCAACTTTCCCAATTTGTTCTATCCCCTTAGGCCCTTCCCCCATTTATCAATTTCATTTCATCGTTCCCAACAATTACATGTCTTGATTTCTTTTCCAGAAATATTTGTGCAGAAATTCGGAAAAATCTGAATTCTTTTCCGCAACCGGGTTATTATCGCCAGGAAAGACATGGTGCGCGGATACAATTTCGCTTTTTTTTTTATAATAAATATACGTAAATTCTGTAATTCATGGTCATTTAAATTCATCATAAGTTGTTTTTTAAATTTGTCAAGTTTTGACTTTGATGACCCCACTGGTATCACCAATTGAAAATGGTTTTTGTTATGGGAAGGTTTATCACTCTAGTTTTGTGGATGAAGAAGGAGTCAGTAGAGCTTGTGGGTGCCCTCTACTTCCTCTCAAGAGCCATATAAAGGGACCCGCTCCTGTTTCAAATCAAGGTTTCAATTGATTTATTATTTACCCAACACCTGCACAGAGATTGTTTTGTTCTGCTCTTACGTTTTCAGAATCTAATATATGTCGTGTGCAGACAGAACTGATATCGTAGATGAAGCCATCACCTTCTTTCGAGCCAATGTCTTCTTCAGAAACTTTGATATCAAGAGCCCTGCTGATAAGCTTCTCATATACTTGACATTTTACATCAACGTCGCTCTGAAGAGGCTTGAAGGTTGCAGAACTTTAGCTGAAGGAACCAAGGCAATCATCAACTTGGGTCTGGAAAAGGTTCCTGTGCCTGGAGAGACTGGCTTTCCTTTTCCGGGCCTGTTCCCCCTTCCACAATCACATCAGGAAGCAGGTGAATGTCTTCTCCTTCTCCTAGTCCTTAGGTATCCGAATTTATATCAGGATGCTTCATTCTATATATATATATATAATTGATATATTCTTGGTGTGTTCAATAATTAATACAGTGGTCTCTCTCGTGAATCTGCTACTTCTGTCTTAATTTTTTTTTGGGGTGAATGTTCTCTCTTAATTCTGTATCAATTAATTCAATTTACAGTTTGTTTCTTGCTCTTTATATTAGTGTGATGACTATTCCTTTTCATTGATACTCTTACGGGTAGATGCATACGGTTATTTTAATCATATATAGTAAGCATGTTAATCGGTAGTTTTAATTGTGTAAGAAGTCCTTTAATTAGTGCCCACCTGCCAAGAACTGATATATTTCATTGAATTTCTTACTGAAGATTTGATAGAATCTTCAAATTTGCTGCCGTAGTTCACCTTAAACTCACATGACAACATGAGTGTGTCCATGCCTCAACGTGTGGCATTATATGAAAGACAACAAATTGTATTAACGGTTAATATTTTTGAATTTTGAACACACACCCAAGCAGGCATGTCAAGGTGACACACGGCGTAGTAGCCTGGATTTCCAGGTCAAATTTAGGACAGAAACTAAAATAAAAATGAAAAAAATGAGACACTATTATTGCTGAAGTCTTATGCCAATAGATGAGAACCATTCACTAGTAAACCATGCATTATCAGTTTTCGGAAAGTAAGAATATGGGTATAACAGTTGGCACGAAGTTAGATAGGTATTTCATAACTAAAGAGAAAACAGGCATGGAATAGAGTGAATACCAATGCTAACGTATTGGTCATCAGAGACCTAAAATTGATAACTCAAGGCTGTAAAACTCCCATTCAAAAAGGTTCATTTTTAAATAACTCAAGATTGGGGTACAGAGTTATACTTGGTGAGTATAATCTGGCTCTTCTAAACCAAGTTTTGCAGTGGTTCTTAGGTGGACAGGTTCTTGGACTTCAACTGAAGCAAATAGAAGGAAGAGAAATATTACTTTCTAAAATAGAGTAGAATATGTACTTCCTTAATGAGTAAAAACTCATGAGAATGAACACTTCAGTTTTATATCTTTTCATGCTTCTATGCATACCAATATATGTAGGTTTTTTATGTGCTTTCTTTTATACATCATATGTCATTGAGCGTTTTTGTAAAGTCAAGTCATGCGGCTCCGTGCTTTTTTAATTCAAAGAGCTTATGATCTATCATTGACTGAACAGTATGTTGTGGCTTTTGGGTTTCCATTCAATATGATTGTAATCAATATTTCTTGGTGTAATTGCCATGGATGATTGGGAGAAAATTGAATATTGAGATAGCGAGTACTAGCTTACATTGAACTTATTAGTCAATTTGTTTGTAGACCAAATAAATTCATATTTTCTAAGATTTGTGATTTCACCAAATGCAGAATTGTTCAGAAATTATTTGAAGCAGATAAGGGAGGAAACAAGTGGGAGGTTGTTGAGCGTTGCATACAGACCCAACGGCACTCCGAATAAATGGTGGTTGGCATTTGCGAAGAGGAAATTTATGAATATAATTGTTCCTTGAACTGTTGTGGCAAACGGGCAGTGCTTGATTCATAGATAGAGCTGTGAAATATACACTTAAACGCTGTTGATCTGTCAATAAAATATATGTATGTGTATATTTGATTCTTGCAGGACTTACATTGTTGCTTGTCAGTTTTGAACTAAGTATGCAGTCTCTTTCACAATTCGTTTGCTTGTCACGTTTACTTTTTCCCCAACAATGAAGTTAGTGATCATATGTTACCAACCTTGCTCGTGCGTCGGTGGCTCTTTGTTAGTTAAAAAGTCTAAATAATCTAATCATGCTTATAACACACTTCATAAAGCAATTAGATCAAATGCGGAAAAATAGGATCATAAATACCTCCGGCCATTGCTGTAATTTTTGAAGCTCCGAACTTTGGTTTCAGTGGTGCTTCTAAGCTTTCACTCTCGTCACTTTGATGGTGTATGTCAAACTGAATACGAAAGCAAGCTCAGGGGGCCCGAAACCATGAACACACATCCTCTTAAATAGCTTCTGCCCATCACAGAAGCAGTTGCGGACGTGCAACCGAAGTGGGCGGTTTCTGAACGAGGAACGAACGCGAAATGCGGACGTGGAGAACGTGGACCACCTTAAGACTTAGTCTTCGGAGTTCCGGCCAACGTTTCCGAAAACTTGGTCTTCGGAGTGGTTCTTAGAACCATTCAAACATTCTCCCCACTTGGTCCACATATTCCATCATATACTACAGTGAGAGATAAAATACATGAATAGAAATCGAATTCATAACTCTAAGCCCAGAAATAAAACTCCTCATCCATACACCATGTGAGGTAGCCTCAAAACAAGACACGAACTCAGCCTCCATAGTGGAAGTAGCAGTCAAGGTCTGCTTGGCACTTCTCCAAGACACAGCTCCACTAGCTAGCATAAAAACATATCCTGAAGTTGATTTTCGTGAATCAATGCAGCCAGCGTAGTCTGAATCAGAGTAGCCAGTCACTTCCAAATTATCGGTTCGTCTGTACATAAGCATGTAGTCCTTGGTCCCTTGAAGGTATCTCAACACTTTCTTTGCAGCTCTCCAGTGGTCTAAACCTGGATTACTCTGATATCTTCCTAACATCCCAACAACAAATGCAATGTCAGGTCTTGTGCAAACCTGAGCATACATAAGGCTTCCAACAACTGAAGCATAGGGAATGTTCTTCATTTGTTCCCGCTCAAGATCATTTTTGGGGCATTGGTTCAAATCGAACCTGTCACCCTTTACAATGGGAGCTACACTCGGTGAACAATCCTTCATCCGAAATCTCTCTAAAACTTTGTTGATATAGGTCTCTTGAGACAAACCGAGAATACCTCGAAATCTGTCTCTATGTATCTTGATGCCAATAACATAAGAGGCATCACCCATATCCTTCATGTCAAAGTTTTCAGAGAGGAATTGTTTCACCTCATATAGTAAACCTTTATCATTGGCTGCAAGTAAAATATCATCCACATATAGAATAAGGAAACAAATCTTACTCCCACTAACCTTCTGGTATATACATTGATCCATAATGTTCTCCACGAAACCAAATGAAGAAATGACATCATGAAATTTCAAATACCATTGACGGGAGGCTTGTTTCAATCCATATATGGATTTCTTAAGCTTGCACACCAAATGCTCACCATCACTAGAGAAAAATCCTTCTGGTTGTCTCATGTAAACCTCTTCTTCTAGATCTCCATTGAGAAATGCAGTTTTCACATCCATTTGTTGCAACTCTAGGTCAAAATATGCAACTAATGCTAGAATGATACGAAGAGAATCTTTCTTAGATACAGGAGAAAATGTCTCTTTGTAGTCGATTCCTTCCTTTTGATTAAATCCTTTGGCTACGAGTCTTGCTTTATATCTCTCAATGTTGCCTAATGAGTCCTTCTTTGTCTTAAAGACCCATTTACATCCAATGGCTTTTGTACCATCAGGCAACTGAACAAGATCCCAGACTCCATTAGATGCCATAGAATTCATCTCATCCTTCATAGCATCGTACCATAAATTTGATTCTTTACAACTCATGGCTTGTGAAAACGTTTCAGGATCATTTTCGGCTCCAATATTATAGTCAGATTCCTGTAGATACACAATATAGTCACTAGGTATCGCTGATCTCCTTATTCTAGCAGATCTCCTTAATGTTGCATGATCTTCTTGAGGAGTTTGTTGTTCAATTGGTTGAACAATAATTTCTTGTTCCTCATCAGCAACTTGATCCACCAGATCAATATCAGCATCTGATTGTGGATTCTCAATAACTGGTTGTACAATACCTGGTTGAACTAAAGGGGTATTATGAACAACAACCAATCTCATGCTTGAAGTGGATGGTTGAGCATCCGAATGATCTTTCTCAGAAACAAAGTCTCCAGATTGATCGCTCCCACTGATCAAGTCATTTTCTAGAAATTTGGCATTTCTAGATTCCACAATCCTAGTGGTGTGAGATGGACAATAAAATCTGTATCCCTTAGACCTTTCAGCATATCCAATGAAATACCCACTAATGGTCCTTGGGTCCAGTTTCTTCTCTTGCGGGTTATAAATTCTAACCTCAGACGGACATCCCCAAATGCGTACATGTCGCAAACTTGGTTTCCAACCCTTAAATAACTCAAATGGCGTCTTTGGGACGGCCTTAGTTGGAACTCGGTTTAATATGTACACTGCCGTCTTCAACGCTTCAACCCATAAGGACTTAGGTAGCTTAGAGTTACTAAGCATATTTCGCACCATATCCAATAATGTTCGGTTTTCTCCTTTCTGCTACACCGTTCTGATTTGGAGAACCAGGCATGGTGTATTGGGCAACTATCCCATGCTGTTCAAGAAACCTCGCAAATGGACCAGGTGCTTGTCCATCTCCAGTGTATCTACCATAATATTCTCCACCTCTATCTGATCTCACGATCTTGATTTGCTTACCGCATTGTTTCTCTACTTCAGTTTTAAATACCTTGAAGGCATCTAATGCTTCATACTTATTATTAAGCATGTAGAGATACATGTATCGTGAATAATCATCTATAAAAGAGATGAAGTATTTTTGACCATATGCATCCATGTCTGGACAACAAATATCTGTATGTATGATTTCTAACAGTTCGGTACTCCTCTTGGCACCTTTCTTTGACTTGTTTGTCTGCTTTCCCTTAATGCAGTTCACACAAGTTTCAAAATCAGTAAAATCTAAAGTACTAAGTACTCCATCATTTACCAATCTCTTAATTCTCTGAATGGAGATATGTCCTAATCTCCGATGCCACAACATAGAGGAATCTTCATTCATAACACATCGTTTCATGCCAACATTAACATGCATAGCGTCATAAGTAGTGTCATTTCGCAAATTAATATAGAAAAGACCATCAGACAATGTACCATTCCCAACAACTTTAGATTTATAAAACAAACTGAAAGATGTCTCATAAAATGAAAAGGAATAACCAAAAGGTACAAGTCTTGAAACTGAAATTAAGTTCTTAGAAAAGCTAGGAACATAAAAAGGTCTTTTCCAAATACAAATTAAAGCCACTACTCAAAACTAAGCTGCAGGTCCCTATAGCCTCCACAGGTGAACTCATCTTGCTTCCTGAATAGATGTAAAGTTCACTTTCTACTGGCTTCCTTAGGTTTTGCATACCCTGCAAGGTATTTGAAACATGGATTGTAGAACCAGAATCAATCCACCATGTGTTATGATTAACATCAAACATATTAGATTCATAACAAACAAATGAGGTTGACATACCTTTCTTCTCAAGCCATTGTTGGAATTTAATACAATCCTTCTTCATGTGCCCCTTCTTTTTTACAGAAGAAACACTTGGATTCCTTCTTAATTCCACCTTGGGGTGGTATTTTACCTTTCCCCTTCTTTTTGGCTTGGCTCTGATCCTTCCTCTCAGTCGTCATCATGGAACTCTCTCTCCCTGTTCCATTTGCAACCTTCCCTCTTCTTGAACACACATGGTCAAGAGTTCATTAATAGACCATTTTTCTTTATGTGTATTATAAGATATCTTGAAGGGACTGTATTGCGGTGGGAGAGTATTCAGAATGAAGTGCACAAGGAAAGAATCAGATATATCCACCTCAAGGTTTTTCAACTGAGCCGCTATATCTCGCATATGCATAATGTGCTCACGCACACCTCTTGTAGTAGTGAGCTTCATGGATGAAAATTTCATAATCAGGGTACTTGCCAAAAGTTTTGTCCGAAGACTCAAATTGCTCATCTATGGCCTTTAGAAGTTCCCTGACATTGCTATGCTGGTCGACTGAACCCCGAATGCCAGCAGATATTTTTAGTCTTTTTATGAACATGACAGAGAGACGATTAGATCGCTCCCATTTTTCATAAAGATCAACATCATATGGTTCACTATTTTCAGTAATCTGTGGCGGTTCATCTTTCCTTATAGCATAATCAATGTCCATCCAACCCAATTGAAGAAGAATTCTCTCCTTCCAAATCTTGTAATTATCACCCCTCAGTTCGGGAATTTCACATTGCATATCAGAGAAATTCACAGGCTGCATGACTGCAAATAATAAACGTACATGCTTATAATTTAAAATTTGAGACTAATAAACCATATATCATGTTTTTTACCAATGTAAATCATGCTTGAAAAATCATGAATCTAGTGACATAAAATTTGCCTGTGGGCTAAAATTCTAATTCAATAAGATTCATATAGAACTTTATGATAAAACTATCAAATTATATTTCCTAATCCCTGTGGGTAAATTAAGAATACAACTTGATATTTTATCCTAATTAATCAAATAAAATACAATAAAAATTCCTGTGGGACAAAATTTATTATATCACATATGATCAATTACAATTAATGTCATGTACCTTATGTGACCTAAAGATTCTTAATATATAATTTAAATAATTAAAGATGCTGTGGCTAATCTCTAATTAACTAAATTATATAGGTCACTAGACATTAATTAATTTTCAGACATAAATTATTGTAATAAACCATAAGCAATAAAATTAAATGCCAACTTTTTTTTTTCGTACAAAACGTGTTTCAGAATGGTTAAAATCAAATAAAACTGCAACCTTCATGCCAGAAAGTAGGCGCAGCACAAGCTGGCAGAAAGGAGGTGCAGTCTGCCAGGTCCTGGGTTCGAAACCCAGCAGGATCAGAGAGCTATTATTTTTGATAAGCATATCAAAACGACAGCAGTGGACCAAAACGACATGTCGTTGACCATAAGACCAAAAACGACTTGTCATTGACCGTTGACCTCAGAGTTCAAAACGACTTGTCGTTGACCTCAGAGTTCAAAACGACTTTGTCGTTTATGTGTTGAAGAGAGACGCTACTGCGACCCAAAACGACTTGTCGTTTATCGCAGACCCCAAAACGACTTGTCGTTTATGTCGTCTTCAACCTCCAGCCGGGTCGCTTCGACCCGGTTCCGACCCGAAATGAAACCCGACGGTTTCTAACCCATTTTTACACCAAAATATACGTTTGAAAGCACAGAATCGATAGAAATTCAATTACCTAATGATTTCCTATCTGACTTTCAATTAAAAACATCTGAATTTCAAACACGAAATCAAAGGTTTCATGAAAGAACATTGCCAAAAACTAAAAGACAAGGCAGAGGTATTGATATCTGCTCTGATACCAAATGTTAGTTAAAAAGTCTAAATAATCTAATCATGCTTATAACACACTTCATAAAGCAATTAGATCAAATGCGGAAAAATAGGATCATAAATACCTCCGGCCATTGCTGTAATTTTTGAAGCTCCGAACTTTGGTTTCAGTGGTGCTTCTAAGCTTTCACTCTCGTCACTTTGATGGTGTATGTCAAACTGAATACGAAAGCAAGCTCAGGGGACCCGAAACCATGAACACACATCCTCTTAAATAGCTTCTGCCCATCACAGAAGCAGTTGCGGACGTGCAACCGAAGTGGACGGTTTCTGAACGAGGAACGAACGCGAAATGCGGACGTGGAGAACGTGGACCACCTTAAGACTTAGTCTTCGGAGTTCCGGCCAACGTTTCCGAAGACTTGGTCTTCGGAGTGGTTCTTAGAACCATTCAAACACTCTTGTCATGTTTAGGTGTACTGTCACTTGGGTGTTGGAAAACTCTTTATCAGTTACACTTTCAGCTTCGCCTTCTCATCCCTATCAGCAATGTGCATCATCCTTTCAAATTTTATTTTTCTTTTTCACGTTTTGTTCTGTGGGCATTTGTGCTCATTGCAAAAGTTCCAATTTCCAATGTATTTCTTATAAAAAAAAAAGTTTTTTTATTATTTTTACAAAAAATTAATTTAAAAATGAAAAATTGAAACTATTCCATATCATGATTCACATTTAACTAATGTTTATTTCAAGAAAAAGAAAAGTCAAGAAAACAATTTCGGAAACTAAATTTATTTATTTTATTTTTTTAATTTTTAAAATTAAAAAATTTTCTCCCCATTCTTATTTTCTTTATTGAAATCCAAACAGAGGTTAATTCAAATCAGTTTAAAGATCAAATATATTTTAAGCTGGTTTTAGGTTAGGTTTTCCACGAATAAAAAATGACGAGATAATTATTTGAAAGTGATTATATACTCGTTTAATTTGACTCAAACGTAAATTAATGACCAAAAGAAAGGGGCACTGGATCTAAAGAGCAGTGCCTAATAAAAGGACACAAGTGGAATTTGGAAAATGGGAAATTGTTATGGCCACTTCCAGAATGGCCATTAAAAATACAATAAAAAATATTACTATCTGGCGTGGAAGCAATGAAATTGTGGTGGGCAATAGCAATAGAAATAGCAATCTTGTTTACAAAACCCTAAAACGGTTCAGATTCAGAATCTGGGGTTTACTCTAATCGGATTCGGACCAGACCCAGTGACTCTCGCCGTTAGACTATTTTGGCAATGGAGGTTCGAATTCTCAGCACCGTGGAGAGGACGGCGGGGACAGGCTCTCTCGTGGAGGCTCTCGCGGCGGAGACTATTCTTGCTGCCGCCCAATCTCTCGCTTCCCTTTTCGCAGTGGTATTGCTCTCAAAATCCCGGCTTTACGTATGAGACATTCTGCTCAAACCTCGTTGTAATTGTTATACCATTGTTATTACAAGTATTTGTTCTCACATGATGTTCCCCCTTCACTTCACGCTTTTAACATGTGTTCAGTTTTTTTCTTTTTCATTTTTTTTTTTTTGCGTCTATTTGGTTCCGTGATTTGCTTAGAACAATAGAGCACAACTCTTTCATGAACTGATCTCTGAAAGTGAAAGGGGTACTTAGTTTGGTGACAAGGGATGCTGGGCTTCCTTATTGCATAAATAAGGGATTCATTGTATTTTTTTCCCCTGTAGTTTGCACATAGAAGTGTTTTTGCCAATACAGATTATTTGCAGTTGCTTTTCGTTTAATTAGAATGAATATAAGCAAATTGTTTATCTCATTGATGAGTTAACCGATTGCTTCATGTTCCCCGTTTGGCCTTTCTGCCTTTTTTTGCATTATATTACTATTGAATGCGGTACCATTTGTGTGCTACGGGTTTTTAGCAAATTTTGGTGTGTTTTCATGCTTGCTGTATCTGTGCTGTTTGTCATGAGTAAATATGCTATCAGATGCATTGTCTTTTGTTGATACAACCCATAGGCATAACAAGAGGGAAGGAGGGGTTCCAATAAAACATTTGGGACAGTTTCCTACAATGGGCTCTTATATGGATTGTGCCTGCCTTATGCGCATGCTTGGTTTTGCAGTTTCAGACTTTCAGCTGTAAAATTAGATGTTGTCTATTGCTTTCCATACTGTGCCTAGGAAAGAGCATTCTTTGTCATTCTTTTTCTTTCCTTTTTTAAGAAAGGAACTGTACTGAAGTAACTGAACAGGAGAATAATAAGCGTATACTATAATTTTGTCCACATATGTATGCCATAAGTGTAGTTCGTTTAAGATCCATTTGATGAGTTTAAACCGTTGCACTGTATAAACCGTTGCATTAAATTCAGTATTGTATAAACCGTTGCATTGAATTCAGTATTTTTTTGTTTTTGTTTGTTTTCCCTCAGATTGGATCACTGCTGACTGATGTCAATAATTCAGTGTCACCAAAATTGACCCCAATGGATGGACGGTAAGAATAAACTTATGTATCTCATTTGAAGGTAATACAGTTGTTTGGATATAGAAAATTTAATTATTGTGATGTATGCTAAATCCTGGTCAGGTTTCCTTTAGAAGACCTTTGTGGGAGGAAACGGGCTTACTTAGAAAACAAGAATGCTAGTGAAACAGAGGATGAGGAGGATGGAGAAGATGAAGATGATGACGATGGACATGATGAGGATGGGGATGGTGAAGATGATGACTACTCAGGTGATGAAGGCGATGAAGAAGGGGATCCTGAAGATGATCCTGAGGCTAATGGTGCAGGTGGAGGTGATGATGGGGATGAGGATGATGACGATGATAATGGTGACGATGAAGAAGATGATGATGGGGATGATGAAGACGACGAAGAGGAGGAAGATGAAGAAGAGGAGACTCCACAGCCACCTTCTAAGAAGAGAAAGTGAGAATTATATTTGTAGGAAATTGTTTCCAGATAATGCATTTGAGTCAAGCTTAGTGATTAGGACAGAGAAATTAGCGACTTTATTGAGTAAACCTATCTCGCTTTCTTTTTATGTCAACTATGATAAATTGTTATATTAGTATTTCTCATTGTTCATATTCTACTTACATTTGGCCAGCAGTTATTATTGTCAGTGTTGCTTTCAATAGTCATGTGATTTTGTTATGATCCTCTATTGGGTCATTGGTCATTTGCTTAAATGGAGCTTTCAGAGTTAGGAGCAATTCTTATTTTGGATAATTCGTTAGGGTCTTTCTATTCGACGTAATTACTAATCATCTGCCTTTCCTCTCAAGAATTGTTTGAGAAATGTTTGGTATCTTGATCTTGGATAGGAATGAAATTAAAATTACTACCACTCATTTAAGCTATCTTTTCTTCTGCATGGTGGTAACTTGGCGGTGGCTTCTGCTTACAAACGATGCAGCTTTGCTCCCACCTCCATTTACACTGTTCGGTGAGAAGTATGTCAGTGTATTTAAAGCTTTCCCACTCTCTGTGTAGTTGCATTTTTGTATGAAATGTCAGCTTACGCCTTTTATTTTTTCCCTTTCTTTTAAATCTAGAGCATTTGCCAACTCTTCAAAATTAGATGGATCAAAAGGGGGTATGATGTGGAAAATTTTTCATTAATAATTTTACTAGGTCATGTTCACCTCAAGGTGTCATTAAGACTTCGACGATCATAATAAAAATTTGAACACCATGTATTTTATATGGTTCTATTTTCAAAGAACCATAACCTTATATGCTCATGCTCTTGAAGATCTGTTGTCCGAATTTTGGTTTGTATTGTGAACTTTAGAATTTCTTACAAAATACTGAAATACAGCGTAATTACTTGCATCAAAATGGTTTTAAGAATATGTACATCTCATACATATACAAAAATAAAATCAAAGTTTCCCAATCAAATATTAATTTTTTTTTACAAGAAAATCTTGATTCGATACTTAAAATGGGATTTTTTTTAGATGAACCCACGTAAGGGTTCATAAATAAATTTTCTGAGTTTTTTTCGTTAGGGTGTTACAGCATAAAAATTAAGAATGAAAATAAATCAGATAATTTATCAAGAGTAGCTTATTATCAATCTTGTTAGACTTATTATATTTATTATCCAACTAAGTACACCAAAGTTTAGGTCGGTCTATTTATTTATTTTATATATTTAATTAAAAAATTATAATATTTTATATTATATATTTATATACTTATTAATTTTATACATAATTTAATAAACTTGAATAGAGTCTTAGATTTATTTGAAATGTTGAAAGTTTATGCTTATCAATTCAGTTAAAGAATTTTATGTAATATAAGCCTCTATATAGCCTTGCAAGTTATGTTAAATTTATGTATTTTTACAAAAAAATTAAGTTGAATTTAAAAAAAAAAAATTTATGTCCGATAATAAGTTAGACTTAAATTCATTACTTTAAACAAACTTTGCCTAACTTAGCTTTTTTTTTTTTTGGATGCAAAAAAGTCTATGGCCAAGTGTGGAAAGGGAAAAGGTGAGCTAGAGTGTAGGCAAGTAGTCTCCATAGAATTTAAACTCGGTATCAAACAATTCTCAAAAAAATTTCATGCCACTTAAATTAGGACTCTTGGACAACCAAATCTATTTTCACTCCTAATAAGAACCAAGCTTATTTAACCAAACTATCAAAGTTGCAAAGTTGCATATTTTAATTTTTCTAAAATTTGCCATTTGCTTTTTCCACGTAATTTAAAAAAAAAATTCTTTTCCTTTTCTTTTTTTATTCGCTTGGAACTAATGTTGCATTTATATATGTATAATTTGCAGGTATATGATGACAAAGTAGGGTCCTTTTGTAATTACTGAAAGTCGTATTGCTTTGATCATGATTCTGGGCATTTGTCCCGTGTTTCTGAGTGTATGTGTATATAGCTGCTGCTTTTTCTTTTTTATCAACTGTGATTTGAATAGTATAAGAAAGGCACGTGGCTGTCTTCATTGCCAAGCTTTTAATATTTGAATGAAACTTCACGTCAAAAAAAAAAAAAGAATGAAACTTTATACAGATTTCCCTTTGTTATTTCCTAATCTCTAGTCTTGTGACTTCTGTTCATATGCAAGACTAATGCTAATGCTGATGGCACTGCACGCTCCCTTAACCCACCCCCCCCCCCTCTTTTTTTAAAAAAAAAAAACTCAAATGTATTTAAATTAGCAATTCATGTATGTTATTGAGAAAAGATGCTTGATCTATACACACACACACACACACCCCATTTTGTTCAAGATATGTTCGGTGGTACCGAAAAAATCAAGTGCTTTTGTTCTAGATGGCATATAAAAATGACTTCAAAAAATAATGAGATTGTAAATTGTAATATCATACTAACATGTGGTTTCATTTACCAGAAATAAAATAACGTGACAATAATCATGGTACTTACTTGTGTGACATGAATTCTTTTACAACAATTACTTGACCAAGAAACATGCATGTTGGCACAAAGCTGCTTCTAGTTAGCATCTGAAAATTTCAATTAACCCAGACGAGACAGAACTATTTGATTAGACCAAACTTGGTTAGATCATGTTGCATCAAAGCTTGCATATCTGTTACACCAAACTGCTAATAATCAATAGAAGACTTGTTGATTGCAGGAAGTTGGAAAGCCAAATATAGACGACTCAAGAGTGTTGGGTTTGAGGAGTTAGGCACCAGCACACTACTAAACAAAGATTGTAATCGCCCATGAATTTGCATATATATACTAATATGATGATAGCAACTAGTTAGCTCATTTATTATATATCACCATCATAATTGGCCAGAAGCTTGTCAGTTTTCACTGCTGCAGAGCGCAACCATCTTCATCTCCCATTCTTGTTCCGATCACTGGTTGGCAAAAAACTGCACACATGGCGATCATGACCCCGAAGTTGGTTTTGACAGTGCTGGTGGCTGCAGCTGCAAGCATGGCGATGTTCGTTCAGTTGGGGTGTCACAGATGGCCCCAGATCCCTTGAAGTGCTTCTCATCCTTTAACAAAGTTCCAGGGTGTCTTTCTGCTCACAACGAGACACTTTCTCAGGGCAAACCCAGTAACAATTAATTTGGGACCAGATAGAATGCTGCAAGACTGCGACCGAGCTTGCTGATGGTTGCTGGTCTTTGTTGCTTCCCAGCTGCCCTCCCTTTCCTTTTGTCCCAATTCTGAAGGGCTTCTGTGGCCTTATAAACAGCAAAGCTACACCATGATCATCATCATCACCTTCTGCATTCTTAAGTTTGGTTTGGTTAATGTTAATAATGAGCCAACACAGACATGGGCCATGGGTGGGAATTGAGACGCCCATCTATTAGAAATGAAAAATGAATCAAGCATACATGCATCTAAGAAAAGTGAGACAATAATGTAATGGATAATTACCTTTCGTTAATAAATTTTCTCTAGTACATTCAGGTTAATAATTCTTCTTAAACCTAAGGTCAGTTCTTAATTTGCTTGATTCTTGTTTATTGGCTGCTATACTTTACTTTTTGCAAAAAATGCAGAAGCATGTAAATTACTCCAGCCTCTTAAATTAGAGCAGAATATAGACCTTAAAAAGTTTTTTATTGATTGTACATCAAAGTAATTAGTAACTGATTATCAGGGAGTTATTTTATTCTTAGATACACTGAGTGTAAGACAATATTTTTACATTGTATGTTAAACATTTATCTATATGAGTCCCCATTATATTCAACTTTAACCACCACATTTAATTTTTTTTAATGCTACTCATTGTTAAAGAACGAACAGTTGAACAAAACGATATAACTCATGTAAGTGATGTCACACATATTCAATTGTACAATATAGAACATTACTTTGGCACTCATTTTTTCAAGGCGCCAGTATCCTAACTAGCCGCTTCACGTCAACGATTAATAAATATTTGATAATTTATTTAGTCATGACAACAAAACTCCATAGCAACACCATAATGAAACTAAAATGGCCAATGGATAACAAGAAGCCCATAAGCTTGATGGGATTGGACCTGAAGTCTATGAATTGGACTTCTACCCTTTCCGTGGCTTCCCCAATGAGTTGAAGTTCAACAATGATTGAGCCTGCATGCTGGAGGGCCTGGTCCAAATAATATTGCCCTGGAATATTCCTTTGAATTTTTTTCAGTAAGAAGACACAAAAAAAAAATATTCAGTAAGACCAAAAGCAAATTTGAAAATATGAAAAAATAAATTAGAAAGATATTATTTAGTGAATCTTTCAGTGAATCTTTTTATTTACTGTTTTAATTCTTTTAGATTCTTTAGTACTGATTATTTTTATAACAGAATTAGCATAACATAAAAAAAATTATTATAAATGTAGTTATTTCCTTACGTTTTTAAATAATATTAAATAATCAATTTTCCAAAATAAATAATCCACTAAAACTTTATTTTGGCCCTTTACTGGTAAACTTGTTTTCATATTAATCACCAACAATAACACATTCTCAATGTTGTCACTAGAAGAAAAAGAAAAAAAATCGCTTAGTATTTATTCATCGATCAATCTTCGAATCAACAACTTGATATATTAACTTGTTTGGATTACATTTTTTCTATTGCAAACTGGTGTTGAATACGCTCTCCAAGAGTGTTTGCAAAAAGAGCTATGAAGCTCTTGCACTCAAATGTTCGTTTGCTCAACACAAAACGTAATACAAATAGGTCTATAATTGTTCATATGAATTATTACATGTAACATAATATCGTTAATTGACAACACAAATTATGTGTTGAGCCCTATCAAAGACACAAAATGATATAATTTTTATTTATATTTTATTTCACTTAAAAAATGACGTTATTTGAGTTAAAAAAAAAGAGAGTATAATTTTGTGTTTTTGATAGAGGCTGTCTATATGATATTTAACAAATCTGACAAGTTAAACAGTATATTGATGAATAGACATATACGAAATGAACTTATTTTTCTTTGTTTGACTTGATTAAAAAATTGTAATTGTGAAAGATTAAATAAAAGATAAACACATTAATGGGTGATTACATTATACTTCTGGTTTAAACATAATTCTTTAAAACAAAACAGCAAGGACTTGTTACCTTGGGCACTTGATTTCCAATAGGTTACTTCACTTTCTTTTATATTCAGCTTGATACACCTTAAAAAAATGAGAATAAAAATATAAGGAGTTTTTTTCATATTTTTTTTAAATTTTTTATGATGTACCAAATTAACTTGGAACATGAATAATCCATGTTTGATACTTTTTTTGAGTTAAAATTTAAGTTAGAGAAAAAAACTTACTTAAGTCCAAGGTTCTGAAAACCGGACCGGTCACTAAATCGGTCGAGGTACTGATTCAAGGGTCAATGGTTGAACCGTGGTCGAACCGGAATATAATTAAATATATATATAATTATTTATATACTAATAAAATAAATAAAAATTATAAAAATATAATATAAATCAATAATAATATTTTTTAAAACATAAAAAAATAATGTAATAAAGCAAAACAATGGCACTGCTGGCTGGGGTACGCCGGATCTGTGGTGGGGAGGCGGACCTGACTGCGGTGCTAGCTGCGATGCTGGCTACAGTGCTCGCTTGCTGCGATGCTGGCTGCAATGCTCGCTGACTGCGATGCTGAGAGGCCGAGGCTGCGATGCTGAGAGCCGGAGGCTGCGAACGCTGGCATTGCTGGCTGGGGTACTGCGGAGCTGCGGTGGGGAGGCGAAACTGACTGCGGTGCTAGTTGCGATGCTGGCTGCAGTGCTCGCTGGCTGCGATGCTGAGAGTCAGAGGCTGCGATGCTAAGAGCCGGAGGCTGCGATGCTGCGTCTGCGATGCTGCGGTGCTGCGATGTGGAGCGACCGAACGAATGCCGAGGGTTTTCAAATTTCGACCGCTTCAATACGACGTCGTCGAGCAATTTTTTTTTTGTAAACTATGGAACGAAACGACGTTGTTTCAACTAATAGGCTAAAAAAAAAAAAGGAACCGGCAACCCGTACGGCCCGGTACCGGATTGACCGGTTTGGAACCGGTTCACCGATTTTTGAACTCACCGGTTTTGATAATCAACCGGACCGGTGATGGAACCGGTTCCCGGTTAGACCGGTTGAACCGGCCAGTCTGATCTGATTTTCAAAATACTGCTTAATTCAAGATAAAAGTACACGTGCCTTCGAGTTCATCAAGTTTACAAACTACAAATCAAAAAAGCGAACTGAAATTATGACGAATCACAGGACATGTTAGATGTCCTTGAAAATAGTCAAATGTAGTTTTGAAAATTAAAAAAAAAAACAGAATTTGATTTTCAATTCCAACAAAAATTGTAGGCAAACAAATATGTACACGGTTAAATGAAAAGGAAAATTTCAACCTTTAAAAATGTAAAACAAACAAATGTAAAAATTTTAAAAAAATTAAATGAAAAAGACAAGAGTGAGACTGCACAATCGTGTCCGTCCAACGCATCCTCAAGACCTCAACCGTAGGATAACATAATTTAATAGAGCTCTTTATCGTTATTTTATTAATTCCACTATTGCCTTTTCACTTTTCACTTTTCACTTTTCACTTTTCACTGTACAAAAAGCCAAATCACACTGAGCTCCCTAGTCCCTACTCACAGGTCGATGCTCATGCTCCAACTAGAGTATTATTTTTCGTTGCCTAAATTTAAATAAATTCCTTATGTTTTGTGTGTTATAAGAAATAATTTTTTACACAAAAATAATAAAATAAAAGGAAATAAACTAGAATGAAAATGTTATAATTACAGTTTCACAGGTTTATTGATAAAATGACCTTCTCAATTATTCCATTTCTTTATTATAATATTAAAATTAAAATTCAATAACAATTTAATATTTATGTGAATTAAAATTAAAATTAATTTAAATATTTTTATAAAAAAAATAACAATTTAATATTTACATATATCTTGTATATCAATATTTGATATGAATGTAAATTATTGAAAGTAATATTACTGTTTAATTTTTTATAATTTAATAACCAAAATAATTTTTAGAAAACAAATAAACACTATTTTTTGCCCCAATTATTTTTTTAATGCACGAAAACCTCATTTTATTATACAAAATGAGAAAAAAAAGCATTTTTATTATTTACAATTTATTTAAAGAATTAATATTTAATTAATCATATTATTTACTAATATATATATATATATATATATATATATATATATAATGTGATAATCATTAAAACTTAATGTTGTTCATCCAATATAAAATTAATAAGTTACCGTTCAATGAGAAAATATAAAAATTACTCAAAATCATAAATTCTTTAAGTTAAAAAAACAATATTCATAAGTATTTAATTTTACAGATGTTTAATGAATATTAATGTTTATTGTTTTATGAAATTATACCACATCATATAAAATCCAGAATTACCAATCTAATTTATTTAGTTATAGTGTCATAACCTATATAGTGTTGAACTCTCCCACCGAAAGTGGAGGAAGAGTTCAAATCTCAATCCTCCCAACTGTAGCCAACTAAAATTATTAGGAGGCTTATAAATATCTAAACAAAAAAAAAATATTGACTACTCATTTTGTAAAAAAAAAAATCTGACAATTAATATGGAAAGAAATATCCTTCCTTACTTTTTTGGCTAATAAAGTTAGTCGAGTACATAATTTTTTTTATGCCATAGTCAAGTACATATTAAATCACCATTTTATATATCATAATAGTTTTATTTAACTTTTGATATAAGAAATGATGATTGTTATAAAATAATATTATAAAATATAATTAAAATAACATGAATATTTTTTTATAAGAAAAGCAGAATTTTTTTTTATGTATATATTATATATGTAATATAAATATACATTATAGAAAGCAATGTTCAAGTTTATTTTTATAACTTATAACAATAAATGAATTTACTAAAGATAAAATAACAAACATTTTTATATTTATAAAAAAATTGAAGAATGTAAGTTACCATTTAAAACGAATATATAATTTAATGAATAAACTTTTAGACATTTTTGCCTTTCATTTAAATGCCATAGCATAACATCATCTATTACAAAGTATTACTTATAAGATTTAAGTAGTTTAAAATTAGAATAAACCACTTAATTTAATCTTTCAAATATTATGTCAACATTATTTTATTTTTTTAAATAATATTAATATCAATTTAGTATTGAATCATGAAATGTAACATCAAAATTATCTTTTTTATATACAAATAAAGAGTAAATTGATATAATTTTTATTATTAAAAAATTAAATTAATGTCAATTTTATATAATTGAATAATTAAATTAATAATATTTTTAATAATAGAGAGATTAAATTGATGTTAATTATTTTAAAAGATTAAAATGATGTTACATTCCATAAATTAAAAATTAAATTGATGTCGATATTTTTTAAAAAATCAAAATGATATCGACTTAATATTTAAAGAACTAAATTAAGAATTTAGTCTTAAAATTATAAAAATAATAATTGTTATTTTGTAAAACTAACGAAGATATGTTAAAAGAAAATTAAATCTCATTGACATTTCATGAAGCATGAAATCTTAATTCAATCTCTTGAAGAAAATAAATTCTATACCTCATTCATAAATTTGTAGAATAAGGAATAAAATAAAATCACCATTTATTTATTTTTACTAATAAAAATAAATATTTAATTTTAATTTATTATTAATGTATAATTTTTTTAATATTTTTATTTAATCACATATTATTATATTTTTAATTTTTTAAATAATTATATTTTTAATTAAATTATTTTAATAATTTATCGATACATTATTGGATGATAATTAAAACTTTTTATACTAAAAATAAATTAAATATAAACTTAAAAATAAAAACCTCCCATTCCAAAGTCACTAGGTATGAATAGAATTACAATATCTACATAACAAACGTTACATTAATTACAAGCTCCCTCCTTACCATTTGGGTTAAAAATCTTCAAAATGTATGAAATAAAAATCGAATTTTTTTCGTATAAAAAATCGAAATTTCTGATATTTACGATTTTTGAAAACATTTAGTTTAATTTGTTCTTAAATTTTAGAGGAAAAAATTGCCTTGAAGAAGTTTGAAGAAGTGAAAAGTGAGGAGAAGTTGCTGAAGACTGAACCCAGCCTCACCGGGCACCACTCCACCGCCAAACCGAGGCGAAGAAGGCGAAGAAGGCGAAGAAGGCGAAGAAAGGATCGTAATCCTGATGAAGCTCAATGGTCTCTCACTCGCATTCCTCTAATCTCAGCCGTTGATTCTCCTATCGATGAACCTTATGCTCTTGAAACCTAGGGTTACCGCCATCAACAGCCGCTACATTATCCCCATCATCATAGCCACCGTCATCCACCACCATGTCCTCCAAGATCAACCACCCCATCAACGGCCAGATTGTCCCCCACCCCTGTCCCCATTTGGCGGAGTTCCGCTCCCAGAACGCCTCCAAGCCATTCCGGGCTCTGCAGAATTGCCTTCGGATCAAGCCACCCGGTGGTCGCGCCGCCATCCGCCGGGATCCGGACGAGGTTCCGCGTTGCGCCGCCTGTGGACAGTCCTCCCCTTCCCGCCTTTACGCCTGCATGACTTGTGCCGCCGTGTCCTGTCACTCGCCCACCGGCCCCTCCCATGCGGCGGCCCACGCCGGTTCAATGCCGCCCGGTCATCAGATCGCCGTCGACGTCGACCGCGCCGAGCTCTTCTGCTGCGCGTGCCGCGACCAGGTATACGATCGCGATTTCGATGCTGCGGTGGTGATAGCTCAGACCAGCGCGTCCACTCTTGGCGGCGGATCGTCGGTGATCCCGTCACCCCAGCCGGAAAATCTCCGAAAGCGTCGCAGAGTGGATTATCGGCCTTGGGCGCCGGATCTGCGCGAGCGGGCTCTGATGGGAAGCTGTTCGAGCCCGCTGGACGGCGTCAATTCTTCTTCGGATTTGCCGTGGGGATTGCGCGGGTTGAACAATCTGGGCAATACATGCTTCATGAATTCGGTCTTGCAAGCGTTGCTTCACACGCCGCCATTGAGGAATTACTTTTTGAGCGATAAGCACAACAGGTATTTTTGTCAGAAAAAGAGCAATGCTGGCAATGCGGGGAAGAGAAGTGGCGGTATCAATGGTGGTCCCAATGGGAACAAGAACGGAAGAATTTGCTTAGCCTGCGACATGGATGCTATGTTCTCCGCTGTGTTTTCGGGAGATCGTGCACCCTATAGCCCCGCAAAGTTCTTATACAGGTGCGTACATAGAGTTTTGCCGGGATTGATAAGGTGCCGTAGAGATAGAGTGGGGATGGCATTTGGGGCTAGGTCTACTTTTGAACGTGGCGCGCTTTCTGAATTAAAATAGGTTGGGTTTCAGGCTTGTGGTAACTTCTATATGGGGTTTCATCTCTGCCTTGTAAATCTCTTTTTTTTTTCTTGGTTGTATTTATGATTATGTAAAGATGTGATGCAAAGATGTAATACGTGTAATTATGATTGGTTTAAATCCTTTTCTGGGCTTTCAGTTCATTAAGGTCGCTTCATCGTAGAAAGTTTATCTCTTTGATACTTTATTGTTGTTATGTTTCAGTTGGTGGCAACATGCAGCCAACCTTGCCAGTTATGAACAGCAGGATGCGCATGAATTTTTCATTTCCATGCTTGACGGAATCCATGAAAAGGGGGAGAAGGATCGGCGCAAGCCACATAGTGAAGGTAATGTATTCTGCCAGCGACACCAATTTCTTCTTTTCACCTTCTTTGAAGTGCTTATAATTCCGTGTATAACTATTGTTATGAATATTTGTTCTTGTTTGGGAGAGAGGGGGTAGTAGGTTCGGATTTTGTGGCACGAAGGAATTTTCTTGTATGAACTCACTTATTATTGTACTATCTTCTGTAATTTTAAATCTAAACAGAAAACCAAAAGAAAAATAAAACTTGTGAGTTGTAAGCTATGTTGAAATATCTCTACTTGTAGTTTACTACTCGAATCTGTAAACTGGCTTCTTTTGGCGACAGCAAATTATTTTCTAGATAAAACCAAATCTGCTCGGTCTTGTCTTACATGACAATGGCTTGTAGATTTTGGGTAACTTTTGTGGAAGCTCTGGTTTCTTTGGTGTTTTTGTCCAAACTGTATGCTATGTTTGTTTCAGTGTGTATTCAAGTCATGGCGTTTAAGTAGCTCATTTGTATGAGTTACCCTGTAGCACTTTTATTGGCTTAAGTTACTGTTGTTGGAGAATTGGTTCATATGGTATCATCTTTATAAGTCATTTAATATAGGGATTGTTGCAATACTTGTCTTTTATTTTAAGAGGACTTCTTCTGACTTCTATGACGAAAATCTATGTTGGCCTCTCTCAATCCCCTGTTCAATAGGCAAACAGTTACGAGATAATATAAAACCTGAAGAGTTATAGGATATTAGGATGCTGATATCTCTATGGTAAGTATCAGTATTTCAGCAGTAGTATTGGATTGTCTATAACACAAATACTTGAGATGGTGTACGAGGTTAATCTGTTATCCATTTCAGCTGATGCAAGTCAATAAATTAGCACAGCATAACCATAGTTACAATTGCAACCATGCTGATTATGGAAAATGATCAATGGAGTGCCACTGTCTTGCTGTCTTCGATGTCTTTGATATATTTTTGCATTCAAAATTACTCAGAGTACTATTTAAGATAACATAGTTACCCTAATATTTAACTGCAGGGTTTGGGTTTAGGTCTCTTGCTTGTTGCCCTAGGAGTTGACAATTGCTCAAACAATTAGGGCTAATTCTCAACCACAACCTGCTGGCATGATGGTGTTAGCTGCTACACTCCAGTGAGTCCCTATAAGTCGATTTCTCTTTAGCCTATTCATTTCATCATATAGGATATTCTAGATTTAATAATGCTAATGTTAACTCCACCTTTTGCCATGTTTAGGCTCTATCTAAACAAGGCTTGTCCTATCCTGGAGAGAAGGTTGCGTAGCACTAGGAGTCCGGCCAGCGCTAATGCATTAGATGTAGTTCTTTCTACTTTGGAGTGTGTTATATCCCGCCTAAAACACCCATTTTCTTCTTTTTTTGTACTGCAGTTATGCTCTCTTGGTTTTGTTGTAAGTTCATATCCTTCTTGTTGACTATTAGGAGCATATAAGTTTAGGAGGTCGTCTGTTGTAATATACTACGAGTTCTCTGTTTAAGAAGCATGCTTTTTGGATTTAAGATGTGGATATCCTAGGGCACAACATTTTCTGGTTTTAACTGTCAAATGCAAAGTTGAGAGGCTATAAGATGTGAATGTTCTTTGGACCTATAGAACATTTAGATATCAGTGAAAAGATTCATACTTGTCTTCTAGTGATATTGAGACAAATTCTGATGGTAGTGAAATTTTAGAGTGAAAATGTTGAGATTGTCAAGCTAGAGTGTTGGTCCTGTATGATGCCTCATCTCTCCTACCTTTTATTTTCCCTATTTCTGAAAGAGAGGAATGCTGAATTAGTTTCTTGGTAATCTAAATTACTAAGGAAGTGTGAGTTGTTTCCCTATGTGCATTTCCGGACATTTATTTTTACATCAGCACTATGTGATTGTAAAATTAGGAATCTCTTTGACACTCTCTATCTGCACTTGCACACCTAAGTTTTTACTTCAGGACCCACCTTGTTTTGGAATTTTAATTATATTTCAAGGAATTTATTTCGTACCTTCTTTGAGTGCTGGAGAATTTAAACAAAATTACTGAAATGTAAGATTTTCAATGGTAGGTTTGCTCATTCAGGTAACATTTCGTGTGACCTCTTTTCATCGATGATGCAGGCAATGGTGACTGTTGTATTGCTCATAAAGTATTCTCTGGTATCTTGCGATCTGATGTTATGTGTATGGCCTGTGGTTTCACATCAACAACTTATGACCCATGCATAGACATCTCACTGGACTTGGAACCAAATCAAGGGGGTTCTACCAAGATGGTCGCTGCAACATCCAATCATTCCTGTAATGGTGAGGCAGTTTGCATGAATTTGAGCCAAAACTGTGGGACATCTACCCTGATGGGGTGCTTGGAGCGGTTTACAAGAGCTGAGAGATTGGGGTCAGACCAAAAATTTTTCTGTCAGCAGTGCCAGGTGAGGCAGGAATCTCTCAAACAGATGTCCATAAGGAAGCTTCCCCTTGTTTCTTGCTTCCATATAAAAAGATTTGAGCATTCTTCAACAAGAAAGATGTCGAGGAAGTTGGACCGCTATCTGCAGTTCCCCTTTTCACTGGACATGTCACCTTATCTCTCATCGTCAATCTTAAGGAGTCGGTTTGGAAACAGAATCTTTCCTTTTGATGTCAACGAGCCTGATGCTTCAAATGAGTTGTCTTCAGAATTTGAGTTGTTTGCCGTTGTCACTCACACTGGTAAGCTAGATGCCGGCCATTATGTGACTTATCTGCGGTTAAGCAATCAATGGTACAAGTGCGATGATGCTTGGGTCACTCAAGTTGATGAGAACATTGTGAGGGCTGCCCAGGGTTACATGATGTTCTATGTACAGAAGATGCTTTACTATAAAGCAACTGAGAAACAGGTTGCCTCATGATATGCTGTGTGGTAAACGTAGCTGCACAGGAGATGGTCCGAATCATCGGGGTGTCATGGTTAATATCGATTTTCACATTAATGATATGCCATGGCTGTTTCATTTATACATGAGAGGAAAAACAAAAGAAAATATAGTTATTTGGCGTCACAACTGACAACTCTTGGTCATCTCAAGAGTTGAGAGTTAATTGATACTTTCTAGAAAAGTTGGAGCAAGAAACGAGCCATAATTTTTGAGGCACTTCAACTTTTTGGAAACTTAAGGGTATGAATTCCTTAAAAGTTGTTTCTGCTTTCTTCTTTTCTACCTTGGGCTTTTCCCCCCATTCGTCCATTTCTTCACATAAGTTACTATTGCGGGTTCCATTCTTTTCCCCCTTTGAGGCGTTGAAAATCGTAGTGCTTGGACTCTCTGAGGGCTTTGTAGATATAGTATAGCCTAACAATTCTTATTCTGAACTGTTTCCTTTTTATTTATTTAATTCGTAACTAGTTGGGGAGGCACGGTACGTTGCCTGGTGCTAGCTCTGTATACGACTTATTTCTCATTGTATCATATTCTTTAATGTCAACTATGGGAATCCAGTACATGACGTGCTAATCAAACCAAACAAGATTGGGGGAAATTTAATACCGTAGATATTAAAATTGGCGATCACCTTAACGACAATTTGTTGAGACATGGATATTGAAGTTAATTCCATCACATTGATTGCAGTTGTAAAAAGAACCACAACTACAAATATTATCTTCAAATGTCAGTTTGCTGATGAGGTCATGCTCAGATTTATATAGATATTAGTGAGTAATCTGTGCCTTGTATGGGCAGTTCAAAAAAATTTAATTATAAAGCATAAGCATTTTACCTATATTATTCATCTTTTACTCTTTTCTTTTTACATATATTATAAGATAATGTTCGATTGAATTGAAGTGATTTTGAGAAAATATGAATTGAACTAAGAAAGACATACATTAATATTTAAAATAAACTTATTTTTTTAATTTTTAATTTTTGTTTATCAGATTTCATTTGTTTTGTTATTAAATATTAAAGGGGTGTAAAAAAAAAGAATAAATTACTTTAACCTCTCCATTATTTACCTATTTTTTCACAAATTCATCTCTATTTTTAAAACTTACACATACTCCCTAAGTATTTTAAAATATTTACATATATCCTCCTAATTACTTACATAAATTTTCTTTATATTTTAAGAACATACTATACATACCTCCATCAAGAAGAAAGGTTTGCATAGGTTTTGAAAATAGAGGAATATTTGTAAAAAAATAGATAAATAGAAGGAATGTTTGAGTAATTTACTTAAAAGAATATATATATTCTGAAAGAGAGAGAATAAGTTATTTAAAGAAATTATTTGACATTGACAGAGAAACAAACAAATAAAGCAATTAGCTTGTATCAAAATATCTTGTTACGTGCTGCAAACTACCAAACACGCACACAGAATCAGGAAAGATAACAAGAACCGTATCATGACCATAGCGAAGTGTGGTAATAAGTAGAGAACATAATAATAAGTACAACTCATGATAACTTGCCCACAAAAAATGTTGCCATTTCAGTACTTAAATATGAATGTGTGGCACGAAAAAGAAGCATCGAGTGAAAGGGCAGGGAAGCTGCCATACCTACCTAGCACCAACAAGCATGCTCGATTGGCACTGATCATGAGTTGTTTTAACTTCTAAATTTTAAGAAATATGGACTTATCTCATACAACATTGTTTCTCAGTTATCCTAATTTCCCATTAGTTATCCACATAACAACAATGTAATGGTGGTTACAGTAGTGTTAGTGTTAGTGTTAGTGTTAGGGTGATGGTTATTAAAAAAGAATGTTTTTGTCATTTTAAAAAATACGTGATATAATATAATGGTAATTGAACCTATTATTTCAATAATGATGATTAGTTTCTCTATAAAATTGCTTTTGCCTTACGTTGAGCTAATGACCTAAAATTTAAAATGCACTTTCATGAATATTTATCCCTAATAATAAAATTTTATCCCTTCTAATTTTGAGAGAATGCAATCCTCTTATTTTGAGGTAATGACAGCATTCTATAGCATGTATGACTATTAATTCATCTTCATGATACTTCCGTCCGTCCATTTTTATATATCATTTAAGATAATTGTATAATGATTAAAATAATTATTGAATAGTCTCAATTAAAAAATATATAATTTAATATAACTAAATTATCCTTTCACTTATTTCATTAATATATTCTTTTTCCCTCAATCTTATTTCGTTAATTTCATATTCTCTTTTACCCAATATATAGTTATTAGGCTCAGTGTAGATATTAAAAAATAATGGTAAAGTTAAAAAAAATTAATTAATTAATACTTGTTTGATTTTCTCAAATGATAGATAATTTGGGACAAAACAAATTTTATAAAATAACAGATAAAAAATAGACGGAGGAAGAAATTCTTTTAATCTATTCTATCTATAAAAAGAACTGAGAAATTTAACTTTGTCATGTGTTATTTTGATCATGTCATTTAGCATCCCTATAATGCTTATGTAGCAAGCAATTGTGATATGGATCTTGAATGTTGTAATGCATTTATTATGATAATTGATAAGTTATTCCTAAAGAGAGAAAATTCATGACTTAAACCTTTAAGAATTCTTCCTTCCTTCCTTTTATTATTATTATTATTATTATTATTTCTTGTTATTTAATAATATTTTTCTCTCATTTTTAAGTTTTTAATTTAAAATTTCAATTCATTTTTACTTGTATGAATTAACCAATTATTATTATTAACCTTTTTCAAAAACAAAAAATTTTAAAATAATATTAAAAATACTAACAAATATTAAAATAAGCCTAAAATAAGTAATGAATATAAAATTTTAAATTATATAAAATTAAAAAGGATAATGATTTATAAACATCTCTTTTAAAATTGTTATAAGTGATTTTTTTATTTTTAATTGAATATAATATTATAGTTTTTAAGTAATATATCATTTTTAAGAAATATTATTTTTTCTTTTTAAATTTTATTGTGTATCATACAAGTGTTACACTAGTATTTAATAAAGTAAGTATTCCTTTTAATTAACAATAAGTGTTGACTTAGTGAAAGGCACAAATATTAAGAAAGGAAAGTCAAAGCCATAATTATGAATTTTTTTATTAAATTATCCTTATTCAATTTATAACAGTTAACTAATTCACATCATTATCTTATATTATTTTATTAATTTTTTACTTAATCTATTAATTACTCCACACCTCTATCACAAGAGTAAAATAAATATTTAATGTACTCATAAAATATTGATGTAGTAAAAATGAGTTATACTGTCAGGCATTAGGATTATGGTTCAATTCTTGAGAGTAACATTTTAAGGAAAGAGTCATACCATTATCACTCCCGAACTGAGAAGATTAGGCTTATTAAACAGTTCAAATAAATTGAATCATATGGGGATACTCTTGGTTCACCAAAAAAACAAAAAAAAAAAAATTTAATGTTGCATCTTTTAGAATGTCACTTAATATTCTCTCATCTACTTTTATTTGTCGTTTAAAGTTTTTATACAAGAATTAAGAAAACAAATAAATAATCTTAATTATAAAAAAATATAGTTTAATATGATTAAATTATTCTTTTATTTCATTTCATTAATATTTTTCTCTATTTTTTAATTTCACTTACTTCAATAATTCTCTTTCCATTAAAAGATATGCATAAAATTAAAAAAAATATTTAATGCTTCTTTAATATTATCAAATAACAAATATTTTTTGATAAAAATTTTTTCTTATACAATAGATAAAAGTAAATAGAAAAAATATTAATAAAATTTTTTTATCAAGAAGACACTTATTGTGAAATGGAGGTAATATTAAATAAAAAAAGTATTTAATATCTTAAAATAAAAAAAATATTTAATATTTATTTCATTTAATAATTAAAAAAATATTAAAAAGATAAGTTAAGAGAATATAAAATTATTCTTTCTTTCCATTACAGGTACCAAACTTTTTTTATTTATTATTTGTAAAATATTTTTATATTTTATTTAATTATATATTATTATATTATTAAAAAGATGACTACAACAATAATTATATTTATCCAATTTAATTATTTTTTCTTTATATAATAATAATAATATTACCATCAAATTATTTTTTACGTTAATTAAAATTAAATTTCTATTCAAATGATGTCAAGAATGTATACATTTAAAGAAATTAATTTTTTTAAAAATGCTAATTAATTAAATAAAAAACCATACTTGCTCGAGTTAGCCAATTCAATATATCCGGGGGTCTTCATTGTTGGGTTAGAGTTGCAGCAGCACGCGTTTTGTTAGGATGTGGGGGTTGAGTTGAGGCGCATATTTAGGAGACCAAAAAAAAAATAAAAAATAGAGAGGTATCTGTCTCTGTCTTACTCTTGTCCCGTAATCTCCATCTTCTTCCTCACGCTCATCCTCTCACACACCTCACCTTCCCCCCCTCTCCTCTTCCTCTTCGCCCAATCACCTTCAATCCCCTCCCTTTCCCTCTTTCCCTTTCATCGTCCATCGCCTTCCCCCTCCCCCCCCCAAAATCGATTCTTCCTTCCTCCTAAACTAGGGTTTCTTTTTTTTATAAAAAAAAAAAAATTTAATGCTCTTTCATTCCTCTTTATTGGGATTCTGACAGTCTTCTCTTCTTCTAGTTTCGGTGTCTTAGGAAGGTCTCGTTATTTACGAGGATCTTGTTTCTTTAATGATCTTGGCTTTGTCGGTGGGCCTAGCTTTATGAGTGGTACATAAAATGATTCTTGGGATTTGAGTATCCTGAAACTGTGTTCTGCTGCTGCAAATATGAAGCTGTCTCTTGCTTTTCGTATTATGGTTCGTCGTTTCGATGTTCGAATCTCGAAGTGACCGAGTGGGAATCTGATATTTTAGGTGAACTGCTGTTGGGGTTTTTATTGCGTTTTATTATTTTCTAAGTTGAATTAGAATAATTGTTATAGTTTGTTTGATGATCTGTTTCGTAGGTTTATACGTCACGGTTTCTATTATATATACTTCGGGTTGATTATTTGTGCCAATTTGTTTTTATTCATCAGAAAGTAGTATCAGAATCAAGGGCCATTTGATCATGTCCCTTAGTTGCACTTGTCAACTAAAGCGCTGAAAAATTAAATAGCTTAGAAGGGTTAAATTTTTTAAATTGACTGGTAATTGGCTAGGCATTTTTTGTGTTTATCTATATTCGATTGAATCCTTTCAAATGAGGGACAGGAAATTCTATTGAGGCTCCTGTAAGAAGAAAAAGAAGAAGCGGGTATATTTTGGATTGATGTTTACAATTTGTTTTAAGGTGTTGTTTCTACTTTAAGAAAAACCAAAAATGTCTCTCTGGCTCACCGTTTTAAATTATCAGATTATAGTTGATGGGCTGTTCCTTTCTTATATTGCAGAAGGATGAAAGGTGTCAGAGATTGGGTTTTCTCTCAGATACTGTCCAAATCGTTGGTCTCATCTACACCATTATCGGGCAGTAATAATTTCTATGATGAAGAGCCTCAGGATGAAGAATATAATGAGCAAGGTACAACCTAATTTTACTGTTTGTGTGGAATTACTGAAAATGCACTTACATAACTTCTCACAAATGAAGGTCTTCATGGACCTCTCCTCCTCCCCCGAAGTCGTGGGAAATAAGATAATACTATTAGGTCTATATTTTTACTCATTTGTTTCTTCCATGTTAAGCTCAGCAGATAAAAAGTTATTTAGCAAGTATAGTGGTGGCAAGCAACATCTTCAAATTACATGATGTTATATGTACTTCTTCATAAATCATTTGCCAGTTTTTGACTAGTAGTAGGCCACAATGCTTAGACTCAGCCCTTGAAGGGAACATAAAAGAATTTTTTTTCTTCTTCTTTTTGTTTGTGGGTGCTTAAAATGGAAAGCAGTTAGGCTACACCACTACTCTCGGCAGTAAACATTTTTGGCCCTGATTTACCACCGTGCATATGGAGGAACTACGACAGCTATGTTTGGAATTGATAACGGAGTGCCTCTGCAATGGAGTTACTTCTGGGACATGTATATACTACCATGCCAAAAGGCTACGGGTTGGATTTAAACCCAAGCTTTGAGCAAGGTGAACAACGGGTGTAAAAGAAAATTTCTTAATCTTAATAATAAAATTAAATTCTTAATAACCATTCTATTCAAGAACATAAATTACATATTAAGGTGGCTGGGGCTGCTAGACTCCCTGTTGGGCTGGTATCTGCCCTCTGTTTCTGCAGGAATTGCAACAGTGATATACTTCTTGGATTTCTGCGGGCTTTCTTTTCCCCCCCCTCCTGTTGGGAGAAATAGAAAGGTTCTTTTTCATGTCTTGACGAGTGAACAAGTAAATTGGAAGATTAACTTGAGGCAAAATACCCCGCAAAGTAGATGAGGTGTTCTGATGTTGATCTAAGGTTCCCCCCCCCCCCCCCCTACATTTCCATAATTGAGGATGACTAGAAGCAAGTGATGTTAAATTCCATGCCTAGGAATCTGTTCTGGATGTTTGCATCGATTCCGATTTTTGTGACTGAAATGTCTATCATCAATAAATTTTAGATAGTGCTGATGCATATGCTTTTTGTTAGGTTCAGCTCACTCAGCTAGTTTGGTAGTGTCACCAGTTCCTTCTGACGCATCAAACTCTTCTTATGGTAATCAGAGTAATCAGCATAATTCCACCTTGCAGCAAGTTTCAGATACAGAAAATTGTCAATCTCAACATAACACCAATGGAAGACAGAAGGATACTTTGGCAAAGGTTGAGGATCTCCAAGTTAAATTCTTCCGCCTGCTCCAGCGCCTTGGCCAGTCACAAGAAAATTTCTTGGTCGCAAAGGTTCTTTATCGGATGCACCTGGCAACTTTGATTCGTGCTGGGGAACCAGATCTCAAAAGAGTTAACCTTAGTAGCAGTAGAGCCCGAGCTATAGCAAGCCAACAGGAGGCAATTGGTCTGCCCGAATTAGATTTCTCCTGCAGGATACTTGTCCTGGGTAAAACTGGAGTTGGTAAAAGTGCTACCATAAATTCTATATTTGGTCAAGCAAAAACCAACACTGATGCATTTCAACCTGCAACTAATTGCATCCAAGAAGTTGTGGGAACTGTCAGTGGGCTTAAAATGACGGTTATTGATACCCCTGGTTTCCTGCCATGCTCTACCAGTAATGTGAAGAGAAATAAGAGGATTATGCTTTCTGTGAAGAGATTCATTAGAAAGTCCCCACCAGACATTGTTTTGTACTTTGAACGGCTTGATCTTATCAATGCTGGCTATAGTGACTTACCCCTTTTGAAACTTATCACTGAAGTATTTGGCACAGCAATCTGGTTTAACACCATCCTTGTCATGACTCATTCTTGCTCAGCTATTCTGGAAGGACCTGATGGGCATACTGTTAATTATGAGTCGTATATTTCTCTTTGTACTAACTTAATGCAGCAGTATATACATCAGGCAGTGACTGATTCAAGGCTTGAAAACCCTGTAATTTTGGTTGAGAACCATCGTCAGTGCCCAAAAAATATTATGGGGGAGAAAATTCTTCCGAATGGACAGGTTTGGAGATCTCAACTCTTGTTGTTTTGCATTTGTACCAAAGTTCTCGGTGATGTCAATTCCCTCCTTAAGTTTCAGAACAGTGTGGAACTTGGGCCAGCAAGTAGTGCTCGAATTCCTTCTCTGCCCCATCTCCTCTCATCCCTTTTACGGCATCGCTCTGTATCCAATCTAACTGGAATTGATGATGAAATTGATAAAATTATACTCTCAGATATGGAAGAAGATGAATATGATCAACTGCCATCCATTCGAATCTTGACAAAATCACAGTTTGAAAAGTTGTCCAAGTCACAGAAAAAAGATTATCTGGATGAGATGGATTACAGGGAGGCTCTTTACTTAAAGAAACAGTTGAAAGAAGACTATCATAGGCGAAAAGAGAAGTTGCTCTCAAAAGAGCAAAATTTTTTGAATAGTGATTATCCTGATGATCCGCAGGCATCTCCAGAACCTGTTCAGTTACCGGATATGGCTGTTCCTCCCAGTTTTGACTCAGATTGCCCTTTACATAGATATCGTTGCCTTGTTGCTAATGACCAATGGCTTGTGAGACCTGTTCTTGATCCCCAAGGATGGGATCATGATGTGGGCTTCGATGGTATAAATTTGGAGAAAGCTACAGAAATGAAGAAGAATGTATATGCCTTAGTCGTGGGACAGATGAATAAGGACAAGCAGGATTTCAATATTCAATCTGAGTGCACTGCAGCTTATGTTGATCCCAGGGGTCCTACTTATTCTGTGGGTGTCGATGTTCAATCTGCTGGTAAAGATCTGGTATGTACAGTTCATAGCAACACAAAATTGAGAAACATGAAGCACAATATTGCTGACTGCGGAGTTTCTTTGACATCTTTTGCAAAGAAATATTATGTGGGTGCAAAAATTGAGGATACTGTGTTGGTTGGGAAGAGATTAAAATTTGTCATGAATGCAGGCTGTATGGAGGGCCCTGGACAAGTGGCATATGGTGGGAGTTTTGAAGCTACTTTACGAGGGGAAGATTATCCTGTGAGAAATGACAATTTGAGTCTGACAATGACAGTCCTCTCCTTCAATAAAGAGACGGTGTTGAGTGGAAGCTTACAATCTGAGTTCAGGCTAAGTCGAAGCTTGAGAGCATCTGTTAGTGCTAATCTAAATAGTCGCAAAATGGGGCAGATATGTATAAAGACAAGTAGCTGTGAGCATTTACAAATTGCCCTGGTTGCAGTTTTCTCTATTTTCAAGGCCCTATCACGTAGAAAGCAAACTAAGAAAGTGAGGAAGGAAGTAATGGACAGAGGTTAGGTTCTTTTTGTTTACTGGTACCCATCGTTTTTGGTTCAAGGAAGAAGTGGAAGTGGTGAAGCACTCTACACGCCAAACATAGATATGTATCTTTTTCCCCAGGGGAGGGAGGACAGAAGCTTAGAATTGGGTTCTTTTTGGTGAGGTTACGCTGGAGTTTTCTTTTTCTCGATACATCAGATGCCTGTTTTGGGAAGTCTCTTTAGGAGATACTGGCATCTTGAACCTATTTCTCTCTGTAGATTGTTGCTCAATAATCGGTGTCTGGGAACTTCAACTAATATTATTCATTTCTTGTAAAATGGAGTCATAACTGTACAGTAACTCAGCACAGAAAAGGCTTTGTTTCCCTTTTCCGTGATTTCTTCAAATAATTTGGAATATGATAGCTCACCGATGTTCAACCGGAATCATTGCAATAAGGAAAATGTTACCGAGGCTCAGGATATATTGGAAATGATAGTGCAAATAGCTGCAGTTCATCTCGTTACAATTTGATGTGTGCATGTGTTCCTACACTGGCTTTGAATTTGTTGCACGGGGTTTATCATCAAACGGGAAGCTCTCTGAATTTTTGGTTCAGGATAGTCGGCATCGGCAACATGACAGTAGGTGAAGAATTAGTTGTAATTTTTGCCTTGACCTTTTTCTTTCCTTCAGTAAGGAATGTGTTGGGCATTTTGTAGTTGGAACTTTGAGTTGTGCACTTCCTTAAGATGCAAGCCTGACTTAAGAGTTAAGATCTCCATAATTATTGGTTGCTTGGTGAGCAGTGCATTACTTGCCTCACAAATCTGAAGACATGATATTCGGTTTGAGTTGCTGTGTGTGAAGCATTGTCATAAGATAGATTCAATTATTATTTCCTCTTGTTATTTTTGTTTTTAGAAATGTGTATGTCATGAACCAAATATTTCAAAAGCTTAAGATATTTGGTGAAGATACATGAATATTTCTATATCTCTAATACGTTCTTTCATGCAAGAGTCCGTTGGGTTTGAAGCGTGAACAATGCACAGTCCCATCATATCTTGTGCTAAATTTAATTGTGAAGAATAGAGGCGGTAAGGATCGAATTCTTAACTACTTGGTCATGGAGGCTCTGATATTATGTCAGGAACTAATTATTCCAAAAATTTAAGTTATTAAGTTGATATACATGAATGATTTCATATTTCTAATAGTGTATACATTTGGAATTTTGATACTTTTACAAGGAGTCAAAAAAATTTTAAATTCGACAATTGAACTTTTAAGTTGTGAGATATTAGAATAGGTATTTTTTTTTGGGGGGGAGGAGCATGATAAAAGGTTTTTTTTATGTCATTTTATAGTTTATGTTAATCATTTGATTATTAATATTGCTTGTCATAACTAGATTTGTCTATGTTAATTTCATAATTAGCATCAAATAAAAATTTCATAGAACATTTAAATAATTTCTATTTAAGTATGAAATATATAAAAAATTTAAAAATCATCATGTTGTGATGGCTAGTATATTAGTGATTATATGATTAATAAAAAATTTTAGATGGGGTTTTTTTTCTTTGTCACAATTATTATTCGATAGGTTTTTATGAAAGTATCTGTTGCAAAGTTTTTTTTTTTTTCAGTTTGAGAATTTAATAAGTGGATCTATGAGTTTACGAGGACTATTTAGAATCACCTTAAAATTCAGGGAACGTATGCATTTCTGTGCAGGGTTAACAAGAATTTGGAATCTCTTGATTGAATTTTTCAAGTGATAGAAGGACGTGAATTGCGGGGAGAAATAAATGCAATATCACGTGGAGTGAGATGCACAGCTCTGCAAATTTTATCGTGTGTGTGTGCGGAACTTTATCATGTGAAATATATCCAAATAGACGCCTGAATTGGAGGTGGGGGAATTTGTAAATTGCAGATTACGTCGGAGGATTGGTCTACTGTGCTTTTGATTGTAATTTTGCTGCTGTTTTTGTCTCAGTTGCTTCGTCAATGACGTATACCAATGTGCCAACGCCATTTGTGGGGTTTCATATCTTTGTTTTTTTTTTTTTTGATAAAGTGGGGTTTCATGTCTATCTATTCATTAATCACATCATCATATGTTGGGCCATTCTTTCTGAAAGCAACTTTCGCTAATGCAGTCACGTTCTTACCACAAGTCATATCATGACTGAATTTGGATGGACGTTTGTACTCCTAAATAGATTTTTGTTTATTTTTTATTATTTGTTTTAATTTTTTTAAATATAATTTTAATTTATTTTTTATTTTTATATTGAACATAATTTTTTTTAACTATAAAAATTATTTTATTTAAATTTACTTTTGACCTGAGAATAAAAAAAAAGATTAAATTACAGAAAAAAAAGGGATGAGATTTAACCTCATAATTAAATAGTCATAAAAAGACTCTGTTCTTAGAATGGCATAATTTGTTTTTTTAAATTTTTTTTTTATAAAGAATCTCCTCACTTACAAAATTTCGGAACTCCATACATGCAACCACACTCTTACAGGCAATCTATCTCTTTTTGGTTTAGTTATCAAGATAGATTTTATATGAATTGTATTAGGAATACACAATCACACTTTCGCAATGACACATAATGCTTTTGCCATTTGATAACACATACTCGTTCGATGCTGCAAATAATTATGGACTATACCAAGTCTAGCTCCGCCTGTGTTAGATCTCATTTATAACAAAGAAAAAAAATAGTAAAAGCCAAATTTTAGCTACCAAATTATGGCATCTCCAAGGTGTTGTGTTTCTTTTTTGGTTTGTTAATTTGGCTATACCATATCAACCTCTTACCTCTGTCCATTTTTTACTATCATAAATAATATAAAAGTTTATCCGATAATATTTTACTCTGATTACCAACGCCACCCCTTTGTTTCTTATCTTCATGAGAAATAATATCTTATGTATTTGTCTTACTGCCTCCTTTCTTATGACAGCATAAATTTAGAATTAGAACGGAGTGGAGAAAGATGGGTTGAATTAGAAGGCCAGGGATGGAAAGCAAGCAACTTGGTTGATGGTGACTCACTTTTGACTGTATTTTGTTTTGCATCATACAATTCATAGAAGTGGTCCTTGCTCTATGATATTGATGATTGATGAATGCCATTCTCGAAAATAGATACCAATTCCCTTCCTAATTTTGAAGCTTTTGACTCGTTCTTGTAGGAAACAAACGGGTCATGAAAGTAAAAGATTGTAGTTGTAAAGGGCTAGGGTATAATTAGGAGTACCATACATCAATGACCATGGCAAAATGGAACTGGTAAAGAGATGAACACCTGGACTTATGCTGCCCATCGAGGAAAGGAGCAAAGGATAATTCCACACGGTTCCCAGCTAGAGATGAATAACAAGTGAGTTGAGTAAGTGTTAAATTAGATATATTTTTATGGTTTAATGACCGAATTGAATATTCAACAAGAGCCATTTAAAAATAAAGTGTTATAATTTGTCTTTGATGTGGATAATGATTATATGAGTTGCATAATCATTATAATAGTCTAACATGTTAATAGCTTTTATATAGTATGTTAAATGACTATTAAAGAATTTCTTTCTATTTTTCTTAGACATAAAGGCTTTCTTTATTTGCTTCCATCCCCAACACAGAAATAGCATATACCATAACGATTCCCTTCAAAATGCTGATTCCTGCGCCACCCTCAGCTGACTTGTCCCCAGCATATTCTGTATCCAAAATATTTCCCCGATCCAATGTGGCAAATATTTTGATTCCCATTTACCAAAGTTTCAATTCGCTCAACATAGGGAACTAACAAAAACTACTTAATAAATGAAGTCTAGAGGCTAAGAGCAATGCATTTTTCACCAAACCGAAGAATGATCTTGGCCTTCAATTTCAATGACATATTCACATGCCAAAGTTGTTCAACAATTTCTTTACACAACTACATTACATTGCATAATACAATTCAAGCGAACAAGAAGTATTACATTATTATCACAATTGAACAATCGAATTACCTGTTCCTACGATCCTCCCACATCCAAATCTGTACAAAGAAGTTTAGGGTGAAGAGCCCCACAAAACCTCAGCAACAATGGTGGCAGCTTCAGCATCAGAAGCAGAGGCCTCTCTAGATCTCACCAAAATCTCTTGCTTGAAAGCCCTTTTCTCCCTCTGCCTCAAACCCTCCCCTACTTCCAATTGCACTGCAAACCTTGCCACACAGCTTGCAAAAGGATGGCTTTCTAAGAACCTCTTCTGCCGGCCTTCCCTCTTCCCTTCAACCCCTCCAACACTAACCCCTCTCTCTTCTTTCTCATTGTGGCGACCCAAGTCGATCAAACACCCACCCAGTTCCGATCTCTGCAGCTCCACAAGCTTCTTTATCAAACCCTCCTTCAGCATAGCCTCAACCGCTTCCTTGCGCCCAAAGTACCCAATTTCTAGCACGCAATCCATGCCCAACACTCGCATTTGCAGCTCTTGCGAATTCAGCAAGCTTATGATCTTGGGTATTTCACCGTGGGACTCGATTTCATCCACGAGAGGGGACTTGATGGACCTGATCAGCGAGCAAAGGACTTCGATCGAGGGCGCGGAACCCATGGCTATCAAAGCGCGAACGGTTGGACCCATTAGCACCTGCCCCACGAAGACGTCCTTGTTGAACCGAATCAGCGCCGCTATGGCGAAAGCCGAGTGCTCCTGAATTCTCTTCGAACACTTGGGGTCGCACAGAATCGACTCCAGCGAAGAAAAGACCTTGAATTTGAGAACCAGGTCCTGCAACTCGCGGTTGAACCCTTGGGAGACCCGATCCTCGAACTGAATCAGGAGCTTCACCAACTCGTCCTCGTCGGGAACAGGATCCCTTAGGGATCGGGTCAATTTGTCAACGCTCTCGCGGTCAATCCACGCCTGAATCTCGGACTCGATGGACCCGGCGATTCGGGAAATAGAGTGGGTGGAGACGCGGCGGGTGAGGAAGGATCGGAGGCTATGGCCCCTGGTGTTGTTGAGGGAATCAACCAGGTTTCTGAGGTGCGTGAGGTGGTGGGACAGGGCAGAGAGGTTAGGGTCGGTGGAGAGGATGGTGTCGGACTCGGTCTCGAGCTCCAAGAGGGCTTTAATGGCCGCGGAGTTGGAGCGGTGGGAGTGGGGAAGCTGCAAGTCGTGAGAAGCTTGTTTGAGAGCTTGAAGGACTTGCAGAACTTGCGGGCTTTCTGCGTCGTCCTTTGATGATGGGTCTTCCATGGCTGTGGCTGTAGCAGTAGCAGAGAGAGAAAGGTTGCAGTTGACAATGGAGATGGAGAAGGAGCGGCGTCTGGGCTATGGGCGTGGGTACGCGTAATGCAGACTCTGTACTCTCTGACAAGCCAAGCCAGCCACTTGGCCCACACCGGCGGTCACATTTACGCTTATGTACGCCACTTTGGTAACCTAAACAATATATAATGTGCACATCATTTGTGCTTTTTTTAATCAAATTTTGAAATTCATCCGTCAAATAAAAAGATAGGGTTATAACTTATAACTTACATTTATGATTTACCTCAATCCCAATGAGACGTGCAAAAATGAATTTTTATTTTTAAGAATTGTTATCACCTTCAGCCATGCATATCACGTTTCATCTCACTTTATAAAAAAACAAACAAACTAGTGGGTTTACCCGTATTGCACGGGAAAATAATAATAAAAAAGATTGAGAATAATAAATAATAAAATTTTGAATAAAAAAACTTTGTCTATATTTGCAAAATGTAGATAATCTATCAAAGAAAAAATATGTGATATACATCTCAGTCATAAATAAAATAAAATATAAAGAATACATATCTTAGAAACCACATAATTAAACAAATTATAAAATTAATTACCTAGTAGACTAATGTAATTACCTATTAGACCAAACTATGAACCTAAGAAATAACATTTGAAATCACTGCTTTATTTCAATGACTGTAACTCATAGAAAGTAATCCAGGAACATGAAAATTCTCTTTAAAAAATTATTAAGCAAAAAAGATATACATGTATTGAATATTTAATCAAGGACAAAGATTGAAGAGAATCTTAAAAATCTTCAGGAAATGAAAAATTATTTTATAATAAAATTTGTAATAACAAAAACAAAAATAATAATAATTTAATGCTAATAATGACCTAAACTTAAAATTTGAAGCCTTGTTAAGAAATATGCAAAAAGAATCAAATACCTTTTAGTTTTCCTGGAAAATTTCTTTATATACAACATTAGTTATTGAGTTAAAAGTTTTCTCTTCATTACAATTCAGCAAAACCTTCAACCCATTTGTTTTTAACTCTTGATATTGTAATATAAAGTTGCCCATAAATAAATAAGTTTTAGAAAGTCCAATCCAACATGAGAAAGAATTTGGCGTTAGCCTTAAGATATAAATCTTATGTATTAAATGAAAATGGATCTAATATTAGAAGCTAATTACTATGATTAACATATTAAAGTCGATATTAAAGCTCTTGTTCAATATTGAATTAATTGCTTAAAGTCAAGTTAAATTCTACTTTACATAATAAAGCGTATATGCAATATGTACCTTAATAAAATAAGAGAAGAAAATATGGAGGACACTTCTAAAAAGTCTAATCATAATGTTTTCTAATTCTTTAGTAATTTAAGAGATAAAATAGAAAAGAAAAACTGATAGATAGTGCAATAACTTAACCCGATATCCCCCTCCTCCCCCCTTTCATGAAAATGAAGCCATCGACACATTTCATTTACAATTTGATTTTCATTTTCTCCTGCAAACAGAAAAAAGAAATTGCAAAAAAAATTCAAATATTACATATACAATTATAGCGGATCAGAACAATTTTCAAATAACACAATTTAAGAGACAAACATCTTCTGAAGTTGCTTTCCAAGGTTTTCTTTCCATCTACATATTTGCTCATTCCAAGCAACTATACGATGCAAAACAGGATCACATTACCTTGATACTTTGATACGAAAAACTTCACAAAAACCAAGCATTGTTCAACAACATCAGCCATAGATTAAACACTTGAACAAATATAAATACATATGTCTGGTATGCCTCACAACTGCATATATGTAATATTGAAAGATCTAACAAATAAAATCATGCATCGAACATGCAAGAAAACGAAAATGATTACACAATGGCTTTGCTCAGTCATAAGTTCACCAAGGAGATAAAAAATAGAAGCAAAACGTTATTTAAACTTGCAATTAGCTTGCAGCAGTATTTTGAGCTAGGGTGGTCAGCTCTTGCATTGCCTTTTCTACCTCTACCCTTAGTTGTTTCTCACTCAAGACACCCAAATCTATTCTGAAATGTTTGAAATTATCAAAGAATTCAATCATGATGAGTTAGCGTAATCTTGTTATGAGACAGCATGTAAAAGTAAACTCACCTTGAGAAATATCAATCTAAGTTATGCCATTGAGGGTCTTTACCCTGTTCCCCAAATCTAGCTATTTCCTGAGAGAAGACAAAGAAGAACAAAGGAGAAAGCAAAATAGACATTCAAGGCAATTCAAAGATCCGAGATTGTGAAACATCAAAATTCAAATACAGAGACATCATAACTTAAAAAGGAAAAGACATCATACATCAAAGAGTGAAACATCAAAATTAGAATACAGAGGTTTCATAGCAGAATGGGAGATGCCAGTGCCGACCAAGGAGATCAAATAAAAAAAAGCAACTAATTGATTTTATTCTGCTTATAATTTGACAGTTCAAAGTAGTAACATTTGTATTGGGGAATCCCTTGTTCAAATAAGGGAAATAAACATTTCATCTTCCTTCTTCAAAGGAACCACCAAACGAACCCAACTAACAGATGCCAAATAAAAAAAAACTTGGGGTTTTCTTGCAGCAAAAATAACCAATAATAGGAATTATTTTGGGACTCTTGATGCGTGGTCTTGAAAGAAAAAGTAACCCAAACATTTTTTCTCACTTACCAAGCAGCAATATGCAACCTTTGAAAGTTGTTCTTGATAATTTAATTACTGAACATGATATGAAAAAGTTCTATAAATCTACAGAAAGAACAATAAATAAATGCAATATTAACACTGCACCAGGCTTCCAAAAGTAGAAAATCATGACATTTAGGTGCCACTGAGATTTAGAAATACTTGTAATGCAGTAACAGTAACAGTTTTAACACATCCACATAGATTTAGAACTTTCACTTTTATGGAGAATTCAAAGACATCAACCATCCTAAAGGAACATTGATAACCTACAAAAAAGAACTCAATGCAAAATCACTCAATAAAAATTGACTGTGAAGTAATCTCACACAAAATATAACTGATTTTTAAAAGTCAACTCATTAAAACAAAAAAGAACAACAAAAAGGGAAATAAAAGAAAGAAACCACTGAACATTTGTCATAACTTATTAAGGATAGTCGACCTTTCCAACTTAAGGAAAATGACTTACCAAAACAAAATCATGCTCTGAAATAAAGGTTTATTTGTTTCTATTTTGAACCCTTTAGACAATTATCTAAACTAATATTTTAGTCAACAAAATACCAAACCATATCTAGTCTCAATAACTGGCCAAAGATAAACAAAATACTAAAAATTGCTTAGGCCCTCCCTCTTGTTTGCCTAGGTTTTGATTTGGGATAGTATTATGTTTATGGCTCTTGATTGGTATAAAACAATTCCAAGTATAATACAAAGAGAAATAAAAAACAAAAAAGTCTATGAATACATATAGAAACAAAAGATGAAACAATGCCTAACCTGTGAAGTAGAAAAACAACAAAAAAAAAAAGAATAAAAAAATTATATTGGACAATCATATATTCGGATAATATGCCGTGGGCTATCTTCGGAAAAATATAAGAAGTTTTCCTCCTAAAGGATCTTTCCTTTCCAAGTTTCGTCACAACACTTAAATACCTGGAAAATTAAAAAATAAGATGGAGCAGAAGATTACCTCAATGACAGTCCAAACATAATCAAGAACAGCTGGAAAAATGGCTTCTATAGATTCAGTACATATCTCGAATTGAAAGAATAAAAATTTAGTGTTTACTCATATAAAAAACATATAATAATTTAAACTGCCAATATACAGGGGAGCCTAAGCAAAAGTTGCAGAAAACTATAAACCTATTCTAGTTCAAACAATTAGTAACAATTCCTCTAACAAATTGTGCAATCCAGAATTATGTGCAAGACTTCCATCCATATTCAATCCAAGAATATTTTTGAAAAAGTGATTTTTGAACCAAAAAAATTACAAAAAATAAGTGAGTTGAATGATTAAGGGGGAAAAGGCAAGAAGATATACCTTTAGTAAACACATCGAGATGAATGCACTCAGAAGGTCTTAAACAGAACCACCAAGAAGATTACTCACAAGGTGAATTAGGCAATAAAGAAAAACCACTTTTTTCATAAAACTTGTTACCAACTGCTGAACTTGCTTTGAAAAATCAAGAAAAAAATAAAACAAAATGGAAAATATGACAGAGGAAAATAAATAAAGCACACAATTTATAATGGATAATTTTGGGGGAAAACAAATGTTTGAACAATTAAAACCATATTTTGACCTCCCTTATTTTTGTAAAAGATTGACTAAATATGTCACTAAAAAAATTCTAAAATCCATTATAAAAAGAGACAATCCAAGAAGCCTTGAAAAATGGAGGAACCTGTAATATACAATTTAAAATTGATAAATGCATATAGCTATTATATCGACACACATTAGACTTAGATTACAATTCATCATATAATTATTGGTTGAGACTGAAGATAATAGATACAGACCAATAACATTAAGGAGAAGGCAAAGTTTCGTCTTACCCTATCCAACTATAGCAAAAACGTGGGAACATTGACCTCTGGCTTTCTTTAGAAGCAATTTTGGTATTGTGGTTTCATCCTCTAGTGATGCTGCTTAGATGGGATAGTATGAACTATAACGTAGTTGCCATTTAAAATTACTGAAGTAAAGAGAGAAACCAAGACATTTTCAGATTGAGCATGGCATATATATACTAAAGAAGCAAAAAAGAAAAGAAAGGGAATATTGGGAACATTAATTGGAAGAACAATAGATTAAAGTCACAAACCATTAGATGGGGAAGATTTATCTTATTCTGACATTTCTCAACAGCCAAGCAGTGCAAACAACAATGGATTAAAAAGAAAAAAAAATGAAAATTTAGAAAAGAACTATCAATAACATGGAACTTTAATAGATATACTTTAGCTAATGGATTTTAATAAGAAAAATATCATTAAAAAAGCAAATAGCATTGAGTTTAAATCAACTTATAAAAAAACACAATAGCATAAGGATGGCTAATAGACATCCAGCTATATTATAAACCATGAGAACAATCACATTAGAACAATCACATCATAAATCAATAGCAAAAAAGAGATTTCACTCATTTGATCTCCCACCCACAATGATTTCTTATATATTCGAAAAATTTTATATCAGAATTGGAAACCAAATTAGAAAACTATAATCCCATCATGCATTTTCCTACTTTGCATCAAGAAATTTATAATCCTATCATGGATTTTATAATAAACTCTGGAACCATTTTTTTTCACTATCACTTTTTACAAAGAAAAATAATCACATGAAGTAACAGAAGGGTTGACAATTTATATTTTCAACATTTACAGTTATTTTTGACTACTGCTTCCTTAAGAGAAGAGAACATAATAGAAAGAAAGAAACACAACCTGCTCAGAGATCCCAAGATCAATCCCTTGTTTCCAACTGTGCTTCTTCAACAGCTGCAAAATACCATCCCAAATTATATTTACATGAACCAAGAGAAAAAGAATGATAAAAATAAAAAAAAATCACAGTATACAATGAAAGATGGGGAAGCAAGAAAGTATCTGAAATCGTGTATTGGAAGAGTTGATTGTAGTTGCTAAACCACTTTATCCCGACCTCACTTCCTTGGCTTTTCTCCCTTAATTTGCAAGCACATTTAAAATAAACTTCATTCTATTCTTTTCTCTTCACGTTGATATATTATTAAATGGAAGAGTTTTATTTGAAATAGTTGAATTGCAGAAGAGAAAAATCAACACATCAACCAAAAATTTTCACCACAGGCTGACACGTGTTCAGACTGACAGCCTCAGCCTTAAATGAGTATTGTATAGATTTGTAATAACAGAAATATTAATAATTTTATGATAAGTTTCTCTTTCCCACACTATAAGTTTTCAGGCAACGATCGTTATGACAATTAGCACACACATTGCTTTCCTTCGCATAATACATGCTGCAAAATAAATATCACAACCGGATATTAATTATGAAAGCACCATATTCGCGTCAAATCAGTTGGAGAACTTCAGTCTCGAGCACCTTCTTGTAACCCTTCTGCCAACAAAACACCAAGCCTTGCTTGATTGCCATAAGCTCCCGTGATGGAATTTTATATCCCTTGTAATTTTTTGTACATCAATTTCGATACACAAAAATAATAATTCAATTCAATAAGAATAAAATAGAAATAGAATCAACAGCTTCAAATTGAATAAAATATTAATATTTAAATTTAATTTTTTTATACCTTAATGACAATAAATGTTAGCATATAATAAAAAAAATTAACATTGTGTTATTTGTGAAAATTTTAAAATGTGTATATTATCATTTGAAATAAATATAAAATATAGTCATTAAATTTTTAATTATCTTATTTTTTATATAAATTTTTTAATGATAACGCTTTCCATTGCCTATATAATTTAAGTGAATTAACTTTAACAAAGGATAATATAATTATCATTTTGTAAAACTGACGCGAGTGTGCTAGAAAAAAGAAAAATTAAATTTCATTCCATGAAAGAATTCTAATACCACCTATCTTGAGAGAATGAATTCTATATTTGATTTGTTGTTTTTTGTAACAAGACATGAAATAAAATTCTTATTTTATATTTATTTTTATTAACAAATATAAAAATATCTTATTTTATAAAATAAATTCAAAATAAAATCATTAATCATGCATTCCAAACATCACATTAGTATCTATTATACTATGGGGTTTAGGTCCTACAATACAAAAAGAAAATTATGTTATTAATTTATGTTTAAGTTTATATATCATTTTTTATAAATTATTAAATAATACTCTTAAATTCATTATATTCATATAAATTAACCAAATTGAACATGTACGTGTGTTAGTATTTTTTGGCTTATAATAATAATAATAATAATAATTCTTCCTCAAGTTTGTGCCACGTATGCAAATTTTCGGCCCTCCTGGTGGTCCAGATTCAGAGTTGAGTTCGTCACGCAATTCACTAGCCCATGGGCCCCAATAACTTGGAGAATAAAAAGTAAATTTCCAAAATGACTAAGGTTAAGGTGCTTGTGGACGAAGACCCGAAAAAAAAAATGTGGACCACCTCATTCATTCTCGCTCTTAATTGTCTCGCTCGGTGATTTTGGTCAATTAGTTGAGACAGAAGACAGAATGTGTTAATTATGAAATGTTTTACAAAACTTTGCTACTGAGTGATTGAGATTGGGAGCATTCTCAGCATATTCCGTAAGTTCTTTCTTTTTTTTAATTATTAAGGGTATACTTCGGCATATTCTTTCATAAATCCTAGGCATCCAGGCAAAAAGGAATTTAAAATAATCATTACCTGCTTGATGATTTTTTTATACGATAATCATTTAAAGATAAAATAAATGTTTTAACAATTATGAAGTATTTTATGCTCTTTTTTGTTTAAAAAAAATAGTAATGCCGATAGAGTAACATACTAGAATGTTTAATTTGAATCAATTTAAAAAACACTATGATAATATTTTTAAAATTAAAAGTAATAGAAATTCAAATATAACTTATATAGATGACATAAATTGTAATAGGTAATAGTTAGTTAGTTAAAGTTGTATGAATACAACTTAAAAGAACTTAAGTGGGTCATTAGGATTTTATGGATATAAAATATGATTGTTTAAATCAAGTTATTTTATTTAATTGTGTTCATATCAATTAATAGTTTTATCAAAAATCATTAATGAAAGGCGAATGAAAATTGAAAGTAAGAAAAACATTATATAGTTATAATTTTTTTGTCAAATTTTTTGATAGAATGTTTTGACATATTTATTTATTTTTATATATGTAAATAGTTTTTACCACTTAATTTCATTCAACAATTCTCTTTAATTCTAATTGAATTTTGTTAAAAATTTTATCTATTTTTTTTATTTTGTAGCATTACTCCTTAATCAAATGTAAGAGTTCATAGAATAATGTGTATAAGAATTCAAAGATCATCAATATTTTATAAATGCAATGTTAACGGATCAAGATTTTTTTTTATTAATAAAAAAATATAAGAATATTTTGTCAAAGAAAAAGACAGAATGTTTTAAATATGAAAAATAATATTTATAATCAATCATGATAAATTTTAATATATTATATTTTATATTTATTTGTTTTTAATAGAATGATTCGATTATAATAAAGGATTCAAATTCCAATGTTAACAAAAATGTAGGAGGAAAATGCATCCAAAGTTCAATCATTGTACGAAAATCAAATCAGTGCAACTCAAAAGAGGAGACCTTTTCCATATGCATACAAGCCAATACTTATATAATTATATATGAAGCTACTCCTTTTCAATTTGCAAAGCCAACGAGAGCCTAAAAAACAAGTCTCAAACGAAAAGGTTGTTAAAATTGTGATTCAAGGGTGACGATATGAATTAAAATAGGTAATAGTTAGTTAAACTTGTATTAGCAACACCTAGATGACTTACATGGGTCTTTAGTTCATTATTTTATAAATAAAATCAAGAATATACGATTCTCTATATTATGTCATTGTATTTAATTGTGTTTACATCAATATAATTATAATTAAAATAACTATAAATATATTAAATATTTTCTTTTTGAAATTCATCATTTTGGTCGCTTAATATATTAAGTAATAATAATTATTGCAAATTCTATTCACCTAATTATTTGTAATTATTAAAGAACATTTATGATCTCATCTAAATTTTTTAAACAATACAAATACACCATCATTTTTCTTTTTTTTTGTTAAAAAAATTTTGACAGAAGAGATTGCTACCATTTCAATTCAACCACATATTTTACTAGGTTTGGTTGCAATTTCGAATTTGATCCATATAAATTTCTTTAGAAAGTCCGGGTTTAAAAATATTGGGTTTACTTTTACTTATCCAATAAGAGAAAGTTCCTAATGAAGCTATGTCGTACTCACATCTCTAAACTCTCCTAATCCCGACTAGTTTTGTCTTCTCAACTAATTTGGTTATAGATATCCTCTTAATATATTTTTTAAATATTAAATAAAATAAGTTTTGAATAGTTTTTATGTTTTTAAAATATTAAATATTTTACTTTTTTATTTAATGTTTACTCTATTAAATATTAAAAAGTTATTAAAAAATTTTAAATAAATATAGCCAAATTCATTATAAAATTTGTGCATCTTAAATTAGCATGGGTAATCTCGATTATTATAGTACGAGGTTTATTTTTTTTGGTACATTAATATGAGGTATTTTAAGGGAGATGAATGATGTATCGTGAGAAATAATACTTAAGAGATATAAATAGTGATTATTAAATTTTATATAAGTAGTTAAAATTAAAAGAAAAATGTCGTTAACTTTTTTTAAATAATTACATGGCATATAAATACTAATTTTTTTCAAATTTTTAACAATTTGATAATTTCCTTTAAATAACTGTCTCACTATGGGTTAACAAAGGCTTTATAGAAGTTGGTGTAAATTGAAAATTTTTCTTTTCTTACGGAAAAAAAGTTAAAATAAATAATTATTTTTTATAATTTTATTCAATTTATATTTTAATTTATATAATTTTTTTAGATATCAATTTCTATAATTTCACTCATTTAAATTTTAATCATTCCTGTTAAGGCATCAATTTTATATTTTCTACTAATTTGAGTTTTAGTCCATATTGTTTCTATTTATTAAGATATCAATCTCTATTTTTCATAAAAGATATATTCTTATAATTTTTAATTATTAATATATTAATCTCTTAATAATTAAAATTTAAATAAATAAAATTATATGAATAGATAGTCAAATCAGGTAAAATTATAAAAATTATTTATTTATTTTAACCAAATAAATTTTCCTTTAAATTACTTAATGGCTTTACATTATCACAATTTTTATACAATTATTTCATTAAAAGAAGTATTCAAGATATATTGGATGGCGTACCCAGTACAGAAACATCTTGCCAAGCAACAAAAGTAAATATTCTTTCCGTTCACATTTATTTGTTATGTTAAATTTTTTTAAAATATTTATTATTTGAAAATATTAAAAAATATATTAATTAATTTTTAATTTTATTTTTATTTTTTAATAAAAAGATAATTAGTGAAGTACTTTTTTTATTTATTTTTATTTATCGTATAAAAAAAATTTTAATTCAAAAAAATATATTATTTAAAAATATTAAAGAAATATTAATTAATTTTTTTTTACTTTATCTTTGTCTTTTAATAGAAAGATAAATAGTAAAGTAAGTAAAATAATAAGAGAGAGAAAATATTAATGAAGTAAAAAAAATAATTTAATTATATTAAACTATATTTTTTTATAATTAAAACTATTTATTCTTTTAATTCACTTTTATCTATCATTTAACGTTTTACATAACGATTAATAAAGTAATTAAATAGTTTTAATAGTCAATAAATATAGTTTAAAATAATTAAATTATTATTTTTTTTATTTTATTAATATTTTATCTTTTTTTAATTTTATTTATTTCATTAATTCTTTTTTCATTAAAAGTTAAGGATAAAGTTAAAAAAATTAATATTTTTTTAATATTTTCAAGTGACAGATATTATTGGTTTTTTTACACAACAAATAAAACTAAACAGAGTATAATAATTTTCTTAATTTTTATATAAAAATCTTAAAAGATGAATAAAAATATATAAAAAGAGTAAATAAAATTGAAGAAGACAAAACATTAATAAAATAAATAAAGCAAATAAAATAAATAAAATAATAATTTAATTATATTAATTATTTTAAATATTATTTAATAACTTTTTAAATTTTTATATAATTATTTTTAATTTGCATGGAAGTGCAGAATATATTGGTAATCTGCAACAGTATTAAAAAGCCATTACCTTCTTTTTTTTGGTCGTCTGCCATTAACTTTTTCTGGAATTTGTTTCTGTGGGCAGATGGAGATGGGCCAAACGAATCATGTCACGTTCCATGGTCCATATTGCAGACTGCGAGATCAGACCAATGCACCTATAGATGGGTACATATACCAGAAGAGTAACATTATGAGTATATATTCTTAAAAACTTAGTTAAAATTTAATAACTCAGCATCAATATATTTATGAGAGAAAATAAAAACACAAAATAATTTTGAATTAAAATAATAAATTTTGTAACTAATTATGGTGGAACAATAAAAGATATAAAATCGTGTTTACATGAAATATCTCTCGTGACAAAAATCTCTCTTATTTTTAGATTAAAAAAAAAAGGAATTCAAATTCAATAGCAAATAACAACGTTAATCCTTGTCGAAGGACACAGTTTCACGGTGCCAACGGTATAAGACCGATTCTGCTTAGTATTATCTCGATCAACATCATTGACATGATTTGACAGGCAAGGAGACAGAGCAAGTAGGGTGAGGCACCGCCAATGGGATACTGGCACGCGTGGTAACCCCGATTTAACATAAATAAAATGATATGCACCAAACACTTCTCTTTCTCCGTACGTCAGCTTTCTCCTCTTCCCCCAATAAAAACGTTGTTCCTTCTTGGCTTGGCTTCGCTCTCTCTCTGCCTCCATCTCCATCCATCTCTTCTCTGCAAATGCTTCTATTCGAGGTAAGCCTCTCTCCCCCCCCCCCTCCCCAATTTCTGAGACATTACTGTGTATTGGAATATGTCGATCATTAATCGCCGTGAATATGCTTCTTTTCGATTAATAATGAATATTCGTTATTTACTGTTGCCCTCCGTATTTTGAAGAATGAATATTGATTCATGCTCTCCGACCTCGAGTTTAGTTTTTAACATAACTGCCAATGCCAATGCTATTGCTCTTGCCTAGTTCAGATTCGTATTTTTATATATATCTATAAATTAAGGAGATCAAGCCACTAAGCTGACTTGACCTTAGATTAAGTTGAATCACTTGGCTGTTTTAGATTGTAAAGGACCACGGAATGGATAGTTGTGGGTGAAGAGAATGTGTAGATCGTCTTTGCAGAGATCGAGTTATTCAAACAAGAATTGGGGCTTGCCTTGTGCGACTTCTTCTATTCTATTCTATGATGGGCATTTGAATTGAGATCGCGGAGAAGTGAAATTTGATAATGCTAGCTTATGTCAAATTCTTTGTCCAATGGATTATATCTTCGGTGGATTCAAGTAATTGCTGACGCGTGTCGTGTCATAGAGAGAGCAAAGCTAAACAAAGAGAGAGAGGGGAGATTCTATGCTACCATACCCCCAAGTGATTTTATATTAAAAAATATTATATATTATTTTAATTTAAAATATAGCTTTTGCTACTTGCGGGCACCATATCACTTGGGAGTAGCATAGAAGCACCGAGAGAGAGAGAGAGAGAATTGGGGAAAACAATAGAGATTTAAATCGCAAGTTCTTTTTATTTTTCCTCTGAAATTAGTCATTTCGGGACTAACTACTGTACAGTGCAAAACGACATTCATTGGTATTTTTGAATGCAGATAGTTAGGACTCTGTAGGCTGATAAAGCAAGGATAACGTCACTGGATACCAGGATGCGGGCCATGTTGCTTCATTTTGTTCTTGCTTCCTTTGTCTTCTTGAGCTCTATCAAGGATGGTAATGCAGGGATCACTAGCTCTTTCATTCGATCAGAGTGGCCCTCGGTTGACATCTCCCTTGATCATGAAGCATTTGCAGTTCCAAAGGGTTACAATGCACCCCAACAAGTAAGTCTTGCAAAATTTACAAGGCTGCTTTTATTATTTGTTTCCTGATATTATTTGATGAAATTGTGGTGAGGACCCCAAGCCTCAGCACTCAAATTGGATATGTGAAGAAATTTTAAAATTCTAAAGTTATCCCTTTTATTTATTAATATAGAGATTGGTTCTTTTCTCAAGAACTACACAGGACTTTAGAATAATTAACCAGCTCATCCAATAACTTCTCTGCCCTTTTGAAAAAGCAAGTCTCCTTTTCACACTAGAAATTCATGTTGTGAAAGACGTATACACTAGTGGAAGTATTGATGCCTATGGTTAACGATAACCATTCCAGTGGTAGAAATTTTATACTTGAACTATAAAGAGATGGCTTACTCGACCATGATGACGTAGTGTAACCTTTTGTTCAAACAATGATATAATATCAATGAGTTATAAACTTATGATTTGCTGCATCGAATATTTCCACTCCAGGTGCATATCACCCAAGGTGATTATGATGGAAAAGCTGTAATCATCTCATGGGTGACAGCAGATGAACCAGGGCCCAGCAAAGTACAATTTGGTACATCGGAGGATAAATTTCAAGCTAGTGCAGAAGGCACATTGACAAATTACACTTTCTACAAGTATAAATCTGGTTACATTCATCATTGTCTTATTGAAGGCCTTGAGGTAATTGGAGAGCAGAATTATCATCGCTGGCATTGTATTTCTGCAGTGTCAAAAGTAAATAAATTGAGAAGCCAAGTCTAAAACAGAACATAACTTATGTTTTCATTTTTCATATTATCAAATATACTTGTACAATTCTCGTCTAGCCTTGTGTAGAATATGTTAATTTAATTAATTACATGATTTCCCCTTTTCAGTATAATACAAAATACTACTACAGAATAGGAAGTGGTGATTCTTCTAGAGAATTTTGGTTCGAAACACCTCCCAAAGTTGAGCCAGATGCTCCCTACAAATTTGGGATCATTGGTAAGTTGTCTGTTTTCCCTAGTTTGTTCTACTAGAAAATGGTTTTTTGCATCCTTAATTATAGACTCATTCTATTTCTGCTTCATAAAGTATCTACCAGCATTCCCTTTTGCTCTGACTGATTTCTCATAATTTCAATTTTACAGTTCTCATAAAAGAATTATTGTATGCACACTGCAGGTGATTTGGGCCAAACATTTAATTCTCTCTCCACTCTTGAGCACTACATGCAGAGTGGAGCACAGACTGTCTTATTTGTTGGAGATCTTTCTTATGCTGATAGGTACAAGTACAATGATGTTGGTTTACGATGGGATACATGGGGACGATTGATTGAAAGGAGTGCAGCATATCAGCCATGGATTTGGTCTGCTGGAAATCATGAAATAGATTACATGCCCTACATGGTAGATACTAACCTGAGGCTGGCATGTGTCTTGGCTATTCTTGTCTGCACTAAATCACTTACAGAATGAAATACAGTCATTATTTTCTGGCCCAATAAAATAATGAGTAAATATTCATCTTGGTTCTTCAAAGATATACACGACATTACACTGATCCTCCATTTATATATGACATCAAATTAGTCTTTCAATGATATTAATGTCATTACTTTCTTCCTTTTTAGGATCAATTTTTAAAGACCAATTTGATGACATATATTAACATTAAAGGACAATTTGATATATTCATAAATGGAGGAACAATGTGATGTCGTGTATATCTTTGGAGGACCAAAATGAAATTTCCTCTAAAATAATAAACCATTGTTTCAGTTTTCCCCTTTCTCTTTTTGGAATTGGAAGGTATGAAGCAAATGTGCACTTTTTATACTTCGGAACTACTATGTCTATACTGGTTTATTCCTTTTCCTGTATTATGCATAATTATTGCTCATGGAAGTATATTTTGAGTCTCCCAGTAAAGTACTATTGTCGCATAGCAAAGCTGAACGATGCATGCTCATTTACCAAATACTGCTTAGCTGACTATCAGCTCCATCAAACTATGGTTTGGACTTAGATATGTTCTCTGTTATATGCCATCTCTTCTATTTCTAGTTTGGAGCAAATACCATAAGATTCCTTTTGAGTGTTGTTAGTAAGCAGGACAAATAAAAGCTCATTTTGTACAGTTAAAGCCATTTGCTATTATGTCCTGACTTCCAACTCCCAATTGATACATATGCTAGTGAAGTAAATGTTAATGAGATTTGTTGTAAAACTAATTTGACCATACTAAAGTTGCTTTGAGTTTAAGACTTCAGTTTTCTTCTATTGCCCATGTTGAAAATGTCATACTCTTTGCATTATATGTTGTAAAACTCTGATGTTCTTAATTAAATCTGCATGGTCAGGGAGAAGTTGTTCCTTTCAAGTCCTTTCTTCACCGATATACTACTCCTTATTTGGCCTCTAAAAGCAGCAACCCCCTCTGGTATGCAATCAGGCGTGCATCTGCTCATATAATTGTGCTATCCAGCTATTCGCCATTTGGTAACTAATCTCCTCTTTATCTACTTGTTAATTTTCTGCATGCATGTTGATTTACAGTGATATTCTATTACATAATTTTAGATTCATATGGCCACATATCCATAAAAAAAACTCTTGCACACTGACTTTCAAATTTTTTTCAGTTAGGAACCATAGTCTTAGTATCTTTCTTTCCCTTCTTAGATGCACTATGCATGATGTACACCACTAAGTAGCAATTGCTGTTTCTCCTTCACAACAAAAGTTTCCTATTGGTCACTAATAAAGAAACAGAAACTAAGCAAAAGTGTCCTATTGGAATATGGTACCAATATAAGCAGCAAACAATTATTTTCCTAACAACAAAACAGAAAGAAAATTGATAAAGAAAATATGTTTACGTCTGCATCAGGGCTCAAGAGCAGGTTGTAGTTGTTAGTTTGTCTTTAAGAATGGTGGAGACCCACATTCTGATGTTTCTAGGTCTTAAAGATTCGTAGATGTTATTAGTGAGAGATGTGTCTGTCCTGGTTGAACAAGTCACTACCAATAACGTATGCTTGTCAAGTTTCATTAAAGTGTACTTAGTCTTCTTTTGAAAGTGCGATCAGCTTTCTTGTATACTATTTTTTCACAATACTGATATTTAATAACAGTAAAGTACACACCTCAATGGCAATGGCTCAGAGAAGAGCTCGAGCGGGTTGATAGGGGGAAGACACCTTGGCTCATTGTTATCATGCATGTGCCGCTTTACAACAGTAATGAAGCTCACTATATGGAGGGTGAAAGCATGCGAGCAGTATTTGAGAGCTGGTTCATCAAACACAAAGTTGACGTGGTCTTTGCTGGCCATGTCCATGCTTACGAAAGATCAGTATGGTTTTTACTCTCTGCTTTTTTCTTTTTTTAGTCCTTGAACTACACAAACAGTTACATGTTATTTTGTAGTTACTAGGTAGCAGTTATCTGTTTGGTGTTTTAGTCATATGATGCCACAATGGATTTTTATGTGTTGAATGTTTCTGTCTTGCTTTCAGTATCGATTCTCCAATATAGACTACAACATAACAGGTGGAAGCCGGTATCCTACACCAGACAAATCAGCACCAGTTTACATAACAGTTGGAGATGGAGGAAATCAAGAAGGTCTTGCTGGAAGGTAAATTAAGCTTATCGCTCTGTCATCTATGTAGGTAGTTTGCTTTAAACAAGATTATCTAATAGCAGAATTTTTTTGTTTCTGGTTAGTCTTCATGATCCAATCCTCGTAGGAGCTCAGTATCTCTTAGTTAACATTTATCAAAGATGTCATATAAGTTTCAATTTTTTCGTTGGTCGTGCAGGTTCAGGAATCCACAGCCAGAATACTCTGCCTTTCGAGAAGCCAGCTATGGACACTCCACATTGGAGATAAAAAACAGGACACATGCTATCTACCACTGGAATCGCAATGATGACGGCAAGAAAGTGCCAACTGACTCTTTCGTATTGCATAACCAGTATTGGTAGGTTCGCTTCACCATTTCTTGCTTTAGCAATCAAAGTGCCAGGGAAAAAGCTGTTATTGTCTTGCTCTTGTAATGAATTAGAAGATCGAATGTTTTCATTGTGTTTGCACAATTGGTATATTGACATTCTCCGCTACAGGTATCTTACTCAAGATAATAGCGGTAGAAGTTTAAAATGGTTATTGACTCAAATTCCGGTATCAAATTTTATGGTCGGTTTATGTGACATTTTCATCTTTGTACATATTGGAAAGGTTGTTTGGGAGCCACAGGCTACAGAGAAACCTCAGAACTAAAGTGAACCTTAGGTTATCTGTTACAAAACACAGAAAAGATCACTCTTAGATACTATTAGAAGACTTAAACCCCAGAAGTTCAAAATTTGGAGCTTGTTTAGCACAAGGAGGCAATATAACTCTACTAATAGATTACAGTATATATTTTGGTGGACAAGATAGTCATTAACTATATTTAGCTTAGCATGTTTTATGAATCTTACTTGAGGAATTAAGGATATATACCTTGCGTAAAATACATATTCACATCTACTAGTCATGCAGGTGCAGGTGTTCAATGTGGAACACATCCTGTCATTGTTACAATCCATATTCTTGGACTTTTAACCCTTTTCTAGTCACTTGGGAAAGAGAGAGAAAACGGGCAGAGGCACGGAACCTTGTTATTTCTAGTTAGTACCACGCTGTGCCTGACAGAAATAACTGTTTGCACTTTGCATGAAACCTGTTCTGGCTGTCACAGATTCATTAAAGAGATAAATAAACCCCATGATGCAATATCATGTTATGTTGCTTTTGATAATTTTTTTTTTTTAAATTAGAGTTTATGTTCATTCAAGGATAATTGCAACATGGTTGAATTGTGGTTATGCAGGGGAAGCAATCGGAGAAGAAGAAAACTGAGGAAGCATTTTTTTCTAATGAGCGTTCTTGACGAAATTGTCTCCATTTAAAAGGAACTTGAAGTACTCTGGTATGATGACTGTGTGAACAGAATAAAAATGTGCCCCATGATAATATATGTAGTAGCTCAATAGTCTCCCAGTGAGCGAAATGCAGGTTGCCGGAAATAGTTCTATGTACTTAGTGTGTGTGCTTGTATTCTATTAAACATACATGCTTGTAGCTGGAAAAAAAGTTTGAGACTAAGATATTCTTTATCCTTGAGTAGAAGGATGACCAAGTCACCAGTCCAATCCTTTATTTTGGTGACTTACTTACTCTGTTCTTTTATCTGGAGAAAATTTGTAGATGAGGAAGAAAGGAAAATGAACGTAGCACATTCTAAATAAGGCCACTACAATTCAACAACTAGAAGTTGTTGTACACGTACCTCGAACAAGTGGCATCATCTTTGGCACATGTAGTGAAACTACTGAAATCAACGGTTCTGACTTGTTGGTAGGAAATTTGTATGGTGAGTCCATACTCAGGCTTTAATAATTATATATTCCCCCACGAAGTGTTAGTGGACGTTGGTGTGCATATAAAAATCTGACTGACATTTGATGGTTTTTGCCTTTCCTGGTACTTGACATAAAAATATAAAGAAAATACGAGAAATGGGGCATAAATAGAGTCCAACTTTTTAAATATATAACTGGAATTTTAAGTCTTATAACTTTGTATGGAACAACGATATTTAACTCTTCTAATATGTAAAAATAAAAATCACCCTATAATCTTTTAGTTAATTAATCTACTTAATATTTAAAAATGTAAAAATAGAAGTAGAATGGTAAGACTTACTGTTTTAGGTTCAACTGTTCAATATAGAACTTGTTGAGAAAAATTAGCTAGAGCCAGCGAGCAAAATTTCAATTCAGCTCATTCTCACATGTCACCGGTCATGGTCTTTATTATGACGAGCTTGATGTCACGGGTTCAATAAAAATCGAATACATATCAAAGCCTCACATAGAATCATTCTTACGCTAGATTGCACATCAACAGGTCTTGAATTATTTCTTTTGCCTTTTGATCAGGTATTTTTGCAAATATGGTTGTAAAATTAATTCCTAAGACATGGTCTCAGTTAGTCTTTAATCAGGAAGCTTTTCCAATAAATACTTACTTCAAGATTTTAATGCTCATATGAGAACGTGACTCATTTACCTTATTGAGAGGTCCTCTTCGCTTAGGAATAACAACTGACAACCAATATCTTATATTGAAATTACTTAGTATTTGTTTTTTTAAGTATAAGGTACATAACAAAAATTAATGATTTTTTAAATTATTTCATCTGGCAGGATTCAATCTCATGAAATTATATATTATTTTATTGATAAATTTATGAAAATTATTTAGTATTTTTTTAGGTAGTAAATTATTTAGTATGTTAATAAGAACATAACTACTTTTTTTACATAAAACTTAAAATCTAAAAAAATTATAATGTAATAATAATATAAAACATTTTAATAAATAAATAAAAATTCAATTTAAAAATGAATTCATTAAAAAATAAAATAGAAAATAACTTCGGACAATGATAAACAGATAGAAAATAGTTATGAAAAAATGAAAATAAAACATTTACAATCGTATAATACCAAAAATAAAAACATTAACAATCGGTAGCGAAAATTAGGGCAAAAGGCTTTTTTTTTTTTTAAACCTATAAAAATCACATTCATTTCTCATTAATAGAAGTTAAATTGTAATAGCCATAATGGCACCCTGGTGAAATTGAGCGTACAGGACAGATTTTTTATAAAGAAATGTTGTTAAATGGAAAAATCTTGAGATCCTAGAAGATTTTGCGAAAAAGAAAATCTAATAATGACAACGTAGAAAGCGATAGATTTGGCATGTAGGTCAGATTTTGAAGTTTGAACACATCCCAAAACTAACAGATTCTCTTATAAATATTCACAGCCATTTGACATAAACGTGTGCAGCTCCTATATTACTGAAATGTTACATAACTAAATTTTTATCAGAATTTTTATTAGAGTAATTTGTCATATTGATTAATTATTGAATGAATGAATAATCATTACCATTTCATTTCATGTAATAACTACTTTTAATTTTCACTGAATTTTATAAAAAATTCTGACTAATTTGTTTTGATTATATAACGTTACTCTACTAGATTATACCACATCAGTGACTAAAAGATAAAATCTTACCGAGCCTTCAGCAATATGCACTAGGAATACCGTGCGGAGACTTTACCAAGCAGAAAGAATTAGCCAGCGTGTTGGAATCTGAGAGAATTAACCACATTAAATAATGTCCTAAACACATTAACCACGGTGAAGGTTTTCCAATTATAAGTACACCAAAAAGCCTTTAGCTAAAAGCTAATTAGCCAACCATGGTGCTAATATCTTTACAACCTGACAGCAATGAGCCATTTGAAAACAACCAAGAACGGGGCAAAAAGATTGAGAGGGATAATTTGCTATAGAGATCTCTATATCTTTACCATGTTTGACGAGACAATTCTGTACATTGCTCACTGAACTGCTCTCAAGACATACGGTGCAATTAATCAATCAAGGTATGTGGGTGGCAGTAGTTATGGTCTACATATGCACACAACTACATCCTCTATCTATTTGTATAGTGTAAGAAGAAGGAAAGGGACACTCAAGAATCGCGGTAAATTGGTTGTGGCATCCACTTGAGATGCAAATTTAAAAAGCCAGATTTGGCACCATCTAGCTCAAAACGTTCTTTGTATTCCCCCTCCAGTACGACCCTGGTAAGCGTCAATATGCATCTGCCCATATAATCCTGCATGAGTTACAGAAAGAACCATCAGAGGGTGCAATGAATTATCCACTTAAGAAGCCACCATGACTCAGTTGTAGCTAGTTTATTTGCACTAGTGTGCAGCATGTTTTATATGTTGAGTATAACATCTATCAACAGTGGGAATTTATAAAATTCCAAAGTTAACAATTTGGAGACATCACATGGATATACATATGATGCTAGTGTCATTGCCACAAAGTCTTCGGTTGAAGGTCTCTTTTGCATCAGACAGGATACACGGACACAGACTACATGGTGAATACAACCGTTAATCTTGACAACCAATTCCAGAATCCATCTAAGAAGTCACCAGTGTAGGTTTCATTAATTCATGTGATAGTTAACAGCCCATAAATAGACACATCCATAGATTTCTAACCTCCATTCAGCTGTCCTGATACTTAATATAAAATTGGCAGTCCATATAATGGTATTTAAACTTCAGTTCCAATTAACTTAAAGAGTCATCAAGACATAAAAAAAAAACAGGCAATCTTAGTAACTAATTAAATACATAATGCAAAAATTTTTACCTTCCCAAATGTATCGTGGTCCCAAACTTCAACAATTAGCATATCATGTAATCCATCCTCAACAACAAAGTCAAATGTTTGATTCCAAACAGGATTCAAGCATTCATTCACAACCTGAGAAATTAACAAACTTTCAGGGTCAAGTAAGTTTGTAATATGTTGATAATTAGCTTAGGCACAAAATTAGAAAGCAGCAACAGACTTACAATGCACATTAAAGATATCCTCCCCAATGCACGTAACCCACCCCAAGAATAAAGGAAAAATATCTTAAAAGAGATGATAGAGCTCATCAAATATCAAAGTTGTAGGCCCATCACTATGATTTTCAAAACAGTCATAAAGTATGTGCTTCTGTTGGTTCTTGGTCCACCAAAATCTTACCCTGGTTTTGTTTTTTGTTCCTGTTTTCTTCAAGGTAAGAACAACATAAGGATCAGATTTCCCCATGACATCTGCTGCAGGCAAGTCTTCAGCAGATATCACAGTAACAGAAAGGACTCCTCTAATAATAACCTCCTTTTTCTTCTGTGTAACTGCATTTTCACTTCCAGTAGATTCTGTTCCGTTCGTTGCACTTTTAAGAACCTTTTCCAAGGATGTCATTGAGTAGTCGGGAGTAAAAGGGTTGGTAAAGCTATTCTCCATGCCAAAAGGACAGTACAAAAGCTCCAAATTCACCTAAGCATAAAGAACAACAATTAACAGAAATGCAAATATATTTATTATGTCCAACATGCAATGGAAAATATGTTTTTGACAGCAGTTTACAAACTAAGAAATTAATGTAAATTCATATTGACTAGTACTTTTGAACTATAAAATATGAAGCACCTACGCTGCTACACTTCACGAGAGATGTTGTCTACGTCAAACACGGGTCGAACATCAACCCTCAATAATCAGTATAACAGTGTGACACCTTTGAACAGTACTTTCAGTTTCAGGAATTACAATTTTTTTTAATATTTACTACTTCTTAGATACTTTCTTTTTGCACAAATCTTAGACATGTTTTCATACACGTGATGATGTTTTCTCATGCTTTTATATATACATACATACATACATATATATATATATATATATATATATATATATATATATATATATATATATTATTTTAGTATATTATCTATGTTGAGCCAAGCCTTATATTTGTGGACTGCACTGTGTCCATGTTGTATCCTTCCCCATGGCCATGTGATGTCTATCCTGGATCTAATAGTTAAACTCATGTAGCCATCTTAGTTACTTTTTTGTTTCAGCAAAAACGGTTGCCTGACTCATGGTTCATGAACTGGTTTTAATTTCCAGGTCATTGGAGGAATGGAGATTGTCTTACCCATTAGTGGAACTTGAAATTACTATTGGCATGAATCTTCTAGTATTAAAAAGCATTTATATATACCGAGAAATTTCTATATCCCTGCTCATATAACATTGCAAAGTTCTTCCCTTTCTTTGGGGGGGTAGGGAGGAAGGGTTACTGTTGTAACAGCACCAAAACCAAAAAGAAAAAAAAAAGAAAATCTTGAAGAAAATAAGTATTTGGCAATACAAGGCATCACCTTGATCTTGATGTATGAAGCTGCTTCAATTATGGTGGTCATGAGCTAATTAGCTCTTGGGACTTGAGGTTTTAAAAATAAATAAATAGATGAAGAAATCATTTTGAGCAAACTATCATATCTAGGGCTCAGATGATTGCACATATCAGACAACTCCTGTGCAAGATGGGTTCAACACATCTTAGCCATTAAGAATATACCTTAATATTTTTAAAATTAGATGAACTTTAAGTCTTGAATCTGGTACTCTAATTTGATAAGACTTATTTATTTTCGTAGTTTTGATTCATTCCTATGGTATGATAGGAAGGTGAGCAGGTTTTAATAGTAAACAAACTACATGGCAGGGTTAGCAAAAGGAGCAAGCTATCTTTCAGGTTCCTAGACAATGGCAAAGCTATTGAGCATGAGGGAGAGAATAGGCACACGTGCTCACAAATCTCCATGAAAGAGGGAGAGATTTTCAAAGAATGACTTTCTAATTGCACAAGTGAGCAACCAAGTTAATTTTTATATTACTTTTGTATACACCAATCTATACATGGAGCAGCCAAGTCAATTTTTCTTTTTATCTTCTATAGGAAGATGCTCAGTCCATGTGATAATCCATTAAGGATTGGGTGATGATCACCAAAACATACTTTATCCATAAAAAAAAAAGACAGAATAAAAAGAACCTCTGGTTTAGGGACCTCAAAACTTGACCAAATGTCATTTTTTTCTAACATTTAGCTCCCTTGTACATTATAAAAGAAGAGTAGAAAGGGGCTTAACTCAATATTTGCTAAAAATTATTCTTGAGTGTTTCAAAACCACTTGGAACCCCAAATTTCTAAAACCAAATTGAAGCAGTGGAAAGATAAAATTAGCATATTAAGTTCAACTTTAGTGCCAGGACTAGGGATAACCTATGCTGCTCAAGGGATTGTATTTCGTTAACTCTTCTTACCCAATTTCAGAGAACACAGGGTTGGATGGGGGGTAAAAGGTAACTAACCAAATTATGTCTATTATGAACTCTAAAATCAAAGAAAATTTCTCACACCAAACCGAGAACCTTCTAACCATCAATAGTTTTATTCTAGTGAGCCATATATAAGAAAAGATTTCTAACCTGCCCTCTATTCTTGTTATCTCTTTGGATCTCCAAATCCTTAACCAGCTTCAACCACACATCCTTTACTTTACCAGGCTGAAGTTCGCTAAGCCGTATGTGAGCACATCCAATCAAATCGGATGACTGTAAACCCTCAGCATCATAAACTTTAACTACCAAGTGCTGAGTGGACACATCTTCAACAATAAATTCAAAGTGTTCATTCCAAATTGGATTCAAATCATTGTTCTGGAGGGAGAAAACAAAAATAGTGTTATTTCTTAAAGAATTGAGAACCAATAAATGGTTGTGTGTGTGTGTGTGAGAGAGAGAGAGAGAGAGAGAGAGAGAGAGAAAGAGAAACAAAAAAGAAAACTTACAATTGTCTTGCTAGTTTTCATTCTGTCATGCAAAGGCCGTATATATAGTACAGCATATGGATCGGATTTCCCAATAATATCCTTGTTTGTCAACTCCTTTGCTTGCACAAGCTTTACTTCTAATATCCCCATAGGCTTCAACTCCAGATCACTGAACAAGAAAATACAGTAAGGTTCAATATGGTGAAACTGTGAATTAACCAGCCAAGACCATAGTGAAAGTAATCCCGTGATCTACAGTCAACCAGAAAGGGAAATGTTATCCTGTGATTGATACAGCCATGTGAATTGCTGCCACTGCCAAATTGACAGGTCAAAAGGTTTAGGCATGCGGGGACCAGGCATAAAGCAACATGGAGATACGTATTTCCAAGTGCCACCCTCAGTTCTAGCATGTATAGATTTTCCTCAGTATGGCTCACTATTTCATAGGTGATAATGTGGTAGAACCATAACTCGTATCATAGAACTAGATGCAGAATCTAGATTATAGTTCATTGGTAGTCATTACAATATAATTATATAATTCTCAGGTTTCATCTCCCAATGATTCCAATCCCTCTAAAATAAGAAAACAGTTCTGGATTCTATATATAAACAAAGAAAACATATTTTACCCAACTGAAGTAGACACTTCAAAGTCTACCCAGTACCCACAAAAAACCAAGAACTTCAATTAGTGGAAGGCTGGCAATAACAGAAAGGAACAACAATGAAAAAATTAAAGTGTGCTGGAGTGATCCTTCTCTATATAATTGAATACCTGTAATCTCCTGGCAAGATGGGTACAACTTTTCTGACAGGCCATGTAATAGAATCTTCAACAGCATCCCGAATTGCCCCCTGTTATAATTTAATAGACCTAATTATTATATAACATCTGGATTTTAGACATCTCATTTGTCTAAGAGGAGGAAAAAAGAAATGAAATAAAAGAAGCATAAAAGAAGAGAAGGGAAAGAATAATAAGCTCTGCTAACTGTTCTGTTCATGAAAGATCACAATTGTGTATAATATGAATTCTATAAATGAAAAATGCTGCAGTACTGGTGATAGATACACTAGCAGACACCAAAAGTAACAGAGGCAAACACATATAATGATATAAAAATGAACACAGTAATGAATATGTTTATTTTTTCAACATGTCAATCCAAATCCATTAAACATTCCTCCAAATAGCAACTTATTGGTTATATAGACATTTAAAAGCTCATTTCAAGAGAATATCATAAGGTATAATCAGAGCAACAGAACAATACATGAGTATAAACTTAAAAATGGATTCACAAGTTGCAAATATATACACAAGTTTGTTGCATCAGATTTTCTTACTTAATAGTAGAAATTGAACACACACATACATGTGTGCTAAAGATGAAGAGGTGGGAGAAAGTGGAATGACAGGAAGTGGGATGTAATTATCAAAGATATTTATTTCAATTTCATATTTAAATTTATAATCGTATATATTTTATTAGTTTATTCAACAAAAAGTTAATAGAATAAGAATTTTTTGGAACATTTTTGACAAAAAGTGAAGATGGAAATCTACCTTTTGTTCATTAATAGTAAATATATTTGGTAAGCAAAGCTAAACCTCAGTTACAAAAGTTTACTTGAAAACAATTGGCTTTTCTCTAACCAAAGTAAAATGAATACAAAGTTATTTGCATTTTGTTTAAAAGAATAGTGAAAAGTGAAAACCATGCTTCTATTAAATTTCAATAGATGGCAAATCAGAAAAATAAAACAACATGAAACACAAAATCTACTAGAGCCAATGTAATCCATTCTTTAACCAACATCGGTGTATGAGAGTCTTAAATTTTTGAATGATAACGTGACCTAAACGCATGGTCTATTTGAAAGACAACACTAATTTGAAGTTACAAGTTTCCGAATCAATATTGAAAGGCTTTCAAAAAACCATTATATGCTCTATGATGATTTCCATGACATATTCATCAGTAGTGAGATGTTATAAGTTATAACAAGAAATAGCAAAATAATCATGAAAAGCTGTACAAGGGTATCACTAACAGACAATGGGAGCAGTCCAAACCTCAATTGCATCATATAATCCAGGGATTGTTGATATGTCGCCACCAATGACTTTCAGTGTAAAATCCAACTTTTTCTGAAAGTTAAAATTTTCTGAAATGATTAAATGTATTACACGTATGTGCATGAGGTTAATGGCTTTGTAGAAATATGGCTTGGCAAGTGTTTCTTGCATGCACAAAGAATGTGTGAAAGGAGAGCATTCCATGTGCTTGGTGTGGGTGTATTTATGCACATTGAAGTGAGGGGGAGAGAGAGAGAGAGAGATAAGACAGACCTCAACCCGTCAATATGGCAATAAACCTCTATTCGTAGGATTTACTGATTTAGATCTACTTGGTGATAATTCAAGACTATCTATCTGGCTTCAAATCAGATATTCATCAGTATTTTGAAGCTTTATATTCAGTATTCACATGTCAAAGCAGGCATGAAAGCCAACCCACAGAACACCAAAAGGGATACTCTAAGATACTGAACTTGAACTACTTTCCAAGGACCAAAATCAACAAATTTAAGAATCAATATAACTTCAGCCCCTATTTTTGCTATTCCTTGGAATTCTTTCCATATTAACTACATACATGTGTGTAAGGATCCATATTTTTCAATGGACAAATGAATATCGACAATGCTTCTTTGGTCTATGAGTAGGGCTCTTATTCTAACTTTCTCATCAACTGATCGTGATTCCATTTATATGTAGTATAGTTCAAATTAAAAAATAGGGAATAGATGACAGATGCAAACCAAGCTGAACTTAAAAATAAGATCGAATACTCAAATGCCACTTAAATTTGACTTTTATATAAAATAAAAAAAAAAGAGGTTTTCTTGTTAATTATTAACAAAAAGAAGTATGTATGAAAATTAAATTAGGGCGTTCCAATGCACGAGGCTCCCACCACTGTAAGGTCTAGAGAGGGCCGGATGTACTCAGCCTTACCCCCAAGGAGACGCCCCCACCACTAGAACCCGTGCCCACCAGGTCACAGGGCAACAACCTTACTGTTGTGCCAAGGCTTGCCCTATATGTATGAAAGTTAAATACAAAGCTAAAATCAATTGGATTCTATCTGTTGGACTATTGCAATTTTTTTAATAAATTACTTGGCTATATCTTAGAAAACATGTAACCTACTTTTAACTTAATAAAAAATGAAGCTCAAGAGGGAATTTGGCTCCATTGTACCACAAAAAATGAATCTCAAGAATTACATTTCCATTGAAATTGTCAGATCTGGTCAGTAATGTAAACAGTTCCAATTTATATTGGATTTCAATACTTGATCAAATCCATTGAAAGCCTAATACTAGTGTAGGTGCAACGAAACAAGTAGGAAATGAATGGCTTTAAGAAGAGATACCATACCTTCTGCCTTAAAGAATAGCTAATAGCTCCAAAGCCAGGAAATTCGTCAACTAATGGCTTAAAAATCAACCTGAAAATGCCCGTAAATCCTATATTTTTTACCTGAACAGAGGGTAAAAGATGGCAAGGTCAACTATAATCATTCTAGGAATAACCCTCACCAACTTAATGCATAACTTGTGCACAAATGACTGATGTCAAACATTCAGAAAGCCTTCAGTGACAAACATTCCTATAATTTTTATTCAAGTTAACAATCATGACAAACGTAGAAGAGGATGTGAATCCTTCAAACACCCAGTCAAATGGTGTCCTATCCTCAATTGTGATGAAATAAAATGTCAAATTAACCCAACATGCAGAAAAAATAAAACTCCCATATGATAGATCAGTGTTAGTCATGTAACTAATCATGAATTGATTGAAAATTGTATGATTTAAAATATTGCATACTTTGAACCATAGAAGAAAATTGGAGATTCCAAATGCAAGCTTTGACTTCATATCATCATAGGCTTAAGAAATTTAATGAAGATATACACTCCATATGTAACCTTTGATTTCATGGAACAGAAACTTGATGGAGTGCCATTATTATAATATAAAAGAACCAATAAGTCTAAAGTTGCATCAATTTCAGAGCTCAATGGATAAGATCTCTCATTTAATTGACAAGAATTCGGGCATTACATTAGTTTGATTGAATGGGGAAAAAAAAGACATGCTTTGGCAACATTATCATCAAGTCTCTAAAGATAAAAAGGACAGGGAGAAAAACAATACCATACCAACATCAAGCAATAGGACCATTTGAAGGCATCTAACCAGCTACTAGTAGTAACTAGTAACCAGACATGCAGTAAATAAAAAAGTTGAGTAAGTACCTGCACTGGTAGCGCAACACCGAGCAGAGTTTTAATATCAAGTACAATACTTGGATTCCCATCCCACTGCATTTCTAACTCCATTGTAACACCATCCCCTCCATCTTCAATTATAGACACTCCTAAAGAAGATCAACAAATTAGAACCTCCAAACAAATGTATGACATCAATTAGCTAAAGCTTGAAGAAGAGATCTTTAAAAGCAAAATGAGTAACTTGATGACATAAAATACAGAACAAAATACATATTCCTTAGCAAATATGATAAACAACCCTCCGTCATTCACAAATAACCACTTGTGCAAATATTTTTGCATAAGCTCACTTCGTGAATTCAGAAGTTAGGCATCAACAAATAACCACATTTATGATTTTATTAGGATTCAATCATACAACATATGAGTTTAAGGGTATGCCTCCTAGGGAAGCTGGAAAATAGGGAAGGGGTAAAATTGGAGCGGGATGAAAAAGTTTTGATCTTCACTCCTTGGTGCTTGGTAGAGGATGGAAAATCATTTTCAGCTCATTTTCACACCATAGAAAGGAGAGGCCAAAAATTGTGGGGCTGTAGTGAAAATTAGCGGCACTCCACTTTCAAACTACCCACATTTTTTGTTTTACCAAGCAAATGCAAAATAATTTTCATTCCCCATTTTCCACCTTCTTATTTTCAGTTCAACCAAGCATAAGTTCCCCTGCCGTCCAAACCCAGGGAAAGAAAGTAAAGAAGGGGAAACTAAAGCAAACACGTCTTGGACCGTTGACAAATACTTCTAAGTAGGTACTATTTATTTTTATTTTTTTTAAATATCGGCAGATGATAACAGTCACGAATTGCACCAAAAGAAAACTCGATTAACAAAATTCAAGAGTCATTCGATTCAATGAATTGAACTAACCTGTAAACTGTGGTGCTACGGTACCAAGAGTAAACTTGGAAAACTTCAGAGAAGCCAAAATAATCGGTCTATACTGTTCGAGAATTGGTTCCACCGATGTCTTTATTAGCTCAGAAGCAGCCTACGACACCAATTTACGAAAAGACGGTGACTTTCTTGCAAGCCATAACTAAAGTACGAAACCCATGATTATTTATGAACCGAAACCCACAGAAATTAGTTACCTCATTAACATAGGGCCAGATCTTTGTGAGATGTGAGTTAAGCCAAGTTAACTGAAAACATCAATGGAAAAGAACAAAACACCCCATAACGTCAGACTCAGTCAGACCCGACCCAACCCCTATGAAAGCAGAGCATTGAACAATACACAAGGGCTCAAGTTAAGGGAACTCAACTTCTGCCTGCTAGAGAAGACGACCCAAGAAGGGTAGAACTGAGGAGGTAAGATCTTTCTGGAATCATCCACCGTCATCCTGGCAAAAGCGGCAATGGTGGTGGCGAGCTGGGATCGTTGCTTGGAGCGCGCATTCTCACAGCGCACGAACCCCACAATCAGAGCCAACCCCAAAACTATTCCGAGCACCAGCCCAAGAACGAAAGCCATCACCTTTCCGTACAGAAGAAGCAGGGAGTGAGAAGCAGAGGGTGAGTGGCGTGGAAAGCGTGAGATTTGTGGCTTGGCTTTCAGAGCCGAAAGAATAGAAAGCGTCGAAGATGTGATAAGATAATAATAATTATTACAGAACAGGGAGAACACAGTACACAGGGAAAGAGAGAGCCTTCGTGATTGGTGATTATAGGTGGATGGGCTTGAATGAATGGGTTATTTGGAAGCTGATTTCGTTGCAGTTAACGATGCTGTGAAGTTAACACGGACATATACAGACCTTTGCGGCTTTTTCCAGTGTCGGGAACTCAGAAAATCACCCCAAAGTTCTTTTTTTGGATAAAATTTCTTGAAGAATCTTTTTTCAATAAATTTTGCCGACGCCGAAATATGCTTCATTGACCTTGTGTTTTCTTTTCTTTTCTTTTCTTCCTCCCATGTTAGAGCCCTTCAACCAATCAAAGATTACCGTACCAGCATTTTAAATTTTTTGTGGGCTAGGTGATTTTTACTAAAATAATTTTATTAGATATGGTCAATTAATGTCATTGAATTTTATCAAAAATTATAAATGAGATAATTTTAGAGTACTATGTAATATTGATGGGGCGTAGTCTTTCCTAATGTTATTGATGGGGCGTAGTCTTTCCTAATGTTATTGATGTACCAAAATAGTAAAATCTAATTGAGATTTTTCATATGATTTTTTTTCTTATGTGGATAAAAAATGAAGGATATAAAATTTTTTGTTTCTAGCTATCTCAAATACATATTAACTTATGTACCAAAAGAATACATATTAACTTCTTCTTTTTTTTCTTCGGGTATCTTTATTTTTTTTTAGTGTGAAATTAATTTCGTTTGACTTCATATAACCGTCAAAAGCAAATTTGTTATATTTAAAAAATAATAATGTATATCGATCTCTTGATTCAATCATTTGATAATGTATAGTATTATTGAAGGCCCTCCCAATGCGAAGAAAAATATATAGTGATGCAAGATTGGGAACTTGGAAGTTGGAAAGTAAATGCATTTCTAGAAATAGGCAAGAGTTGCTAGAGTCTCGTAGAATTTTGTGTTCATGCATTTGTATTAAAATGGAAGGGTCATATTGTATTAAAAAAACAAAAGAGTAGAAGCGTTATTAGTATTTTTTTATTCATACGAAAATTTTAACTAATAATTTTTTACCTTAATCTCACTTATCTGTATTACTTGAGTTAAAATATAATTAAATGACTGTGAGTGATTTTCATTATTAATTAATAGAGTATAAATGTAACACTTTCCTCAGCAATAAGTACATTGTCAGTATGCATACTTTACAGATGTTTATACTAAAAGTGGTTAAGAACAACTTTTGAGAAAGTTTCTTACGTTAAACATAATAAAAATATACCAAACACGATGAGATTCAGCGGTGGATTATCATAGTTTAAAATTGTCAGGATATAGTATGGCAACTGCAATGTGTTCTTTTGAAACCATTTGACATATGCTTGAAAACGACCTTTAGCACTTGAAGGAAAAAAGTGAAAAACATCAGAACTACTTTATTCTTACTAATTACTTAACAAAGAAACGTTTATGGCCAATCTAGGGCCCACCCTTTCCCCTCTCTATTCATTTTATAATCAACAGCATTATTCTTATTTAATTTGGGGAAGAAAGGGATTTTTTTTTTTTTTAACTTCTGCTCCACTACAAGGCCATTATTCGTTTGTAATTAGTATAGAATTTAAATGTTATTTGCTACGAGTGAAAATTATTTACATTATTAATTAATAAAGAAGTTTCATAAAAATATATTAATTAAATTTGCTATTAATATTAAATTTTTAAAAAAAACAATATTGTATTATTAATTTATAATATAAAATTTTATACATTAACAATGAATTAAAATAAAATATATTTATAAATCATATTTTATTACCCTTTTATCTTATGTTCTATTAAACAATGCCGAAACTATAATGTTTTTCAATAGTAAAAGTCATAATTTTGTTTTTGATAAAAAAAATTTAAGATAATGCCTCTTATGTCATATTTTAAAAGGCACAAACACATCGCTTTTTATAATATTTTTACTAAACACAATTAATTAATATGTAATTTATAAATTGTATATTTTAATTGGATTGTCAGGATTTAATTGAGATGACAAGTTTAAGGACAGGAAAAAAAAATAAGAGGATTTAAATATGTTTGTAAGAGTCTAGACTAATTGGCTTAATAGATATTCTTTCTATATATTTTTAACTCTCGTTTAAAGTAATTATATAAAAATTAAGGAATTTATAAAATAGTTTTAATTATAAAAAATTATAGATTAATATTATTAAATTATTTTTTTTATTTCATTAATTTCACATTCTCTCTTTTAATACTCTCTTACTAGGTTTAGTGAAAATATTAAATGATAGAGTAAAATTACAAAAAAATAATAATTAATATTTTATTAATATTTTTAAATGACAGATTTTTTAAGATAAAATAAATTTTTTTAAATGATAAATAATAATAGGTAAAGTAAGTAAGATTGAGCTACATCAACTTAAAAGTATTAGATTTGATTTTTATTGATAATTTTTTATTAATAAATAATTTATAAATATCATTATAAATTATCCTTAAAATTTATAATATGTTCTAATCTTAAAATAAAATAACTTTTTATCTCCTTTACATGGTTGTCACTTAGGACGGGTTTTTGAAGGTAGCTCATCCTTGTGGGATTGCAATCCTTTATCCTGACCATTAGAGGACGTGTGTCGTTGATAGCATAAAGGGCATAATGACTTTGACGTCATTCTCACCTTCCTTTGACTAATCACCGACAGTTAGCTTAGACTTCCAAACTCAATGTTGGCAACTAAACAAGAGAGTTGCACTTGATGGATTTGTCTATTGTGATATATAAAAAACGATCGATTTAAAATGTTGTAAAAAATGAAATTTCATAATTTTTCTTTCATATATGTGAAAGTGGTGGAAAAGAAAGAATATCTTTCACATATATACTCAATTTGTCAACTTTTCTTAAAATGGTGTAAATAAAAAATGTCTCTCTACACAACAAAAAAAAATCTACTATGATGAATTGTTTAATTATTGGAGCTCTACTAACGAAGAAAAAAGAAAGAAACTAAATAATAAATTTATAAAGAGGGCCAAAGTTGTAGATAAAGAGTTTATTCCTCTAGATATACTCGAAAAACTAATTAGGTTGTGTAATTAAGAAACTAATTGTCATGTAATTTATGGCATTGACAAGCGGGTGTAAATCAGTTTCAACTACAATAGAAAGATGTCTAAACCCAACCGAGGTCCACTTCTGAGTTCCACTATGTCGGTAGTGGTTTCTTCCAAACGAGAACTGTAAGAAGAGTGCTACTGTTTTTTACCGAAACAATTGTTACCTATCTTTACGAATGAAGGGGCATATAACTGAGATAAAATTATCTCCTTTTTTTTATGGATGGAAATCAAGGAGGGCTGGAAATCATATGGATGGGAGGAATTCGTAAAAGATTTTCTGAAAGCTCCTTCGTACAATTCATCATTTCCGTTGTAAGAAACATACTAAACAATTAATAAGAGTTAGCTTAACAAGTAAAATTAAATTACGTATTGTTAAAATTTTGAATTTAATTTTTGTTAAAAAATTTTATTAGTAAATAATTTATAAATGCTATTGTAAATTCTAATTGAGATTTATACACCTTGATCTTAAAATGAGATAATCTTCATTTCCTTAAACTTTATTTGATAAAAAAAAAAAAGAAACCTACTAAACAACTACCCTCCTTATTTGTCTACTGCCTCTGCTTCTTCCCAAGTACCGGTTAAAGTTCCATTTACGTTAATTTGATTTTCAATTTAAATTTATGCATTTAAAACAATAATAATTACAATCTAACATTCAACATGATGATTTTAAAAAATTAAAGGAGAAACTCAATGATAGCTTATTTTTTAAATCATCAGCTCACTAATGAATTTTTTCTAAGTTTGCGACCAATCACATTTGACTTATGTATCTTGTCTCAGTACATTAATTTTTATCTTTAAAAGATTTAATAGTCACTTGTATTAATTATGTTTGATTCTTTTTTTTTTTGCGGTCTGTTTGATGCATTTATTTTCCTTTAATAAGTTAAGACTTGAGACATTGTACAACTATTTTAGATTATATTTATCCATAAAGGTGGGGGTCTTTATAAAAATCTAAAAATATTATATTTAACATGAAACCCTTTCTCAAAATTTGCTCTACATAACCACTTTGAGAACAAACATCTGTACAGTGTGAATTCCTAACATTAGGAAAAAAATATATTTTTATTTTCACTTTCTCCTCTTTTCATTTTATTTCTTTTCATTTTTTATCTTCATCCAAACAAAGCATAAGTGTGGATTCATTGCATAGGCGTCCATGAATTGGGGTAGCAGACTTCAGTGGCAATAAAATTAAATATCATAAAAATATAACATGGAAAGTAAAATAGCTATAGTAAAAATGGTATTTAAGTTCTTGAAAATATAATTTACTTACAATTTAGTCTTTGATTTAAATTAAGTGTATAATTTAATATTTAAATTATTTAATCTTATTTTAAGTTAATTTTTCAAAATAATTAATTAAAAATAACAAAAATATTTTTAATAAATAATGTAAAAATTAAATTATATATTTATCTAAATAAAAAATTAAATTATGAGCGAGTTACATTTTTAAAAACTCAAAATAGTAAAATGAATATGATCAAGAACGAGATTCACGACCAAGTATCATGACATTGATGGGATTCGCATTTATTGTTATAAGATCATGTGGATGGGTGATTAATACTAGACGCGTAGTGAAGATAAATGATTTGTGGCATATGGCGATTGAACGATAAAGTTGACATTGGGATGTCAGATCAATCATTATACGAACAGGAATAGCAGCCACGGAACATAAGACATGTATATGAGAGTAATGTTTTGCAGTTGCTTAATTCTGTGGTAATTTTTAGGGAAATGGTGACCCTTTCTGATAGATTGAAGCCAGGAAATACCCTTAATTATGCAAATTCAATTACTATGCTTATAGCTCGTGCTCTGCTCAATTATTAAGGTCTGAGTCTGACTACTAGTTGATTCCCAACTCTATGTGAAGGAAGCTTCCAATGATGATGCCTTTTGATGGATTGAGTGGCTTATTGTTTGGTTGCTGAGACAATCCCATCTTGGATAAGAAAGAACGGAAAAAAGAAAGAAAGAAAGAAAAAAAAAAAGTGATGATATATTTGTTCATATTTGCAATCGTTGCAAGCATATACTAATGTTTCAACTTCAAAGCAACGTCAATCATTATGTAGTGTTACTTTTTTTCACGGTTTTAATAACTTCAAAGCAATGTCAATCATTAAGTAGGGTTACTTTTTTCACGGTTTTTATGACTGTAGCATCTCTTGAATTCAGTCAATCATTAATAATGAAGCCTAACTCTCTTTTTTCTTATTGTTATATAAACTAACTAAGAAGAATTTTGTCACAAAAAGTTATGGAAATTAAAAATTCCTGTTTATTTATTTATTTATTTTATTCGACTTACTGTTCTTATCAACAATTTCAAATCATCATCCAGGCGGTAATCGGAAAAAATCAGGTTGAAAGTGATCCAAACATCAAGTGGATGTCAAATTGTGAAATTACTAGTGATTCGAGAATATTTGTCGTTAATTAGCTATATGACAACCAACTTGAAAATTGTTTCTCCTAATTTAATTTCTAAAATTTATAATTAGAGGTGTATTTAGATTAATTTATTTTTTATTTAAAATAATTTATAATTAAAATTTTATTAAAATAATTAAAAAAATATTTTTTAGAAAAAAATTATTCTCAAACATGTATACTAGTGTTATGCGTGTATATGTTTATATTACTATAATTAATGTTCTTAAAATCAATCCAAGAAACGGTAAATTTTTTTCTGCTGAGGTTATCTCAATCCTAGGGTGGAGAAAAATAATGATGGATATTTTATTAGATATTATTTATAGTGGTGGATGTATTTGTCTCAATGGAGCTATATCTCAGGCATGATGGCTGTTCTCCTCATCTTCAATACATACTAGCAAACCACACATCAAAATTGCCAATATTTATTTATTTTTAAATAAGAAAATGTTATTGGCTTGCCATTGTTGTCTGAACAGTGAACACAGCTAACTATATAAATAATTGATAAAGACATTGAAGGGTAGGTTATTATTATCATCTTTTTATATAAATTAAGGACTATAGAAAATTGTGTAGTTTGAAGGTTTGATGTGTGTACATTAAGAAAGATCAATTTGCTGGCAATAAAAGAGGTATTAAAAGGTTCATTTGGTAGTTGTTAGCAGTGTTATAAATAGTGCATGCAAAATTGAAATTTGGGATGTGAAGGAATTTACGATTTATATTCAAGTGAGACGACACGATTAGAAATCGAGGGTGAATTTGTTATGCTTTTATTTAATTTATATTAATTAAAAAAGTAAATATTATTATTATTATTGATTCAGAAAGATTAAGCTTATAAGCTGATTCAAATAAATCAAATTTTATAAGGATACTCTTAGTTTATATCAAAAGAAGTGAATAGTGTTATATGGTGCACTTGATAAAATTAAAAAAAAATATAATTATGATTATAAAAGAAGAAAATTAATTTAATTATGTATTTTTTATGTGAATCACTATATAAGCCTAATTTCTTTAAACTAAAAATAATAATAATATTATCTTTTCTTAAAATATAACTCTCAAAAATTAAATATGAATATAACTCACTTTCAACACCTCATAAGTTTAATTCAGCCATGCATTACGCCTATGAAATATAGATATCACATTCAGGAGCAAGAGATGCATCACATGCCCGGTTGGCTAAGGTATTAGCATTAGGTATATACATTAATGCATATTTTTATAAAAAAAAAAAGAAAAGATATATAAAAAAGGAAAAGTTAAGGTATCAAGTATCCACCAGTCAACCAACTACGACCTATCATGAATCACGTGCTTCTTTTCCTCCCCTCCTATATATTTTGGTGCATTGCTTGATTAAAAAAAATACCAACTTTATCATTCTTTTATATTTTGTATTCCTACCTCTAAAATCTTAGTGAGAGTGAGAGACAGCTAATTAAGATGATAAATTTGACTAATATGGCCATTTTAACTGCAGAGAGAAGTCCTGTATCATTACTTTATGTTTTGTATTTCTCTCTAAAATTAATCTATGAGAGAGAAAAACCTCAATATATACATACAAAATGAGAAAGAGAATAGTCCATTTTTCTCTCTAAAACCTTATTCATATCGATCCCTTGCTATTTCTGTAAAATCTCATTTCAAATACATATGATCCATTTGGTTATTTTGTCATTAACTATTGGTGCTGATCCAGTTGGTTCCAAAATACATAGGTTAAGTACTGCGAAGCCAGGTTTCTGAATTCTGGCCATTCTATTAAAGTAATCTTTGACTCCTTTCCTAATTAAAAGCACGTGATTCTTCATCCTTGCCATGGCAACATGTTGAAATATCGGAAAATATTAAAAAATGTTACTTACACATAATATTATTTTTTATATAACTCACATAACATTAATTAATATTATTTTTATTTCTTTTTCTTTTGTCTTCATCAAAATTAATAGTACACCTCACTTTAGAGGAATTATGTGATGTGAAACTCACATAATTCTAAAATGGTAGGATTTGAGTGCCACAAGTGATTGGGCACCATATCACTTTTTAACTATATGGAGGAAACAAAGACAATGCATAGATATGATTAAGAATGCAAATACAAAATAAAGAAAATAAAAATGACCTTCTTGTTAGGAATTCAATTTTTAAAGAGTTATGAGACATCACGTTGCTAGATTTCACGCCTAATGTTCAACCCTTCGCTTTGAACCTATTGGACATTTGTAAATTGGGACTTGTACTATCTAAGCTTTTGGAGAGAGAAAGCACGTAAGAGACATGCGGGAATGAGAAAGAAGGTATTGTGCTTTTTCGCTTTATAAAATGATATGTGGTAAACAGATTTGACACGTGGGATGCGACATATGTGAATTCTTAATGAATTTTGTAGAATTATTGCTAAAATAAATATTAATGATATTTATAAATTTAAAAAATAAATTTAAAGGATGATAAATAAAACCGAAGAGATTTTTGGTCTGAAAATAATAAAAATAAATTAAAAATAGAAAAAACATTTATTTATAAGAGTTATTTATGACACTAAAACTTGAAATTGATGTGCTTGTTGTCCTTTTTAATAGTTTATTTATTTTTAAAATTAATTTTGTAGCATAATAATTACTTTTTTATATAGCATTATTATCACGCGGATGATCCCTATGTTAGGTTTTAGGTGTTTAAATTGAAATATGTACGAAATTATCAGTCCCATCAAATATATAATATAAAGTTTGATAATATAAATTATATTATATAATTTATTTTTATCATATATTTAATATAATATTTAATAAGATAAAATTATTTAATTTATTTATTTTTATTAATAATAAAATAATTAAACCTTAAATAACATAATAAAATTTAATAAAATTATTTTATATTAAATAAAATAAAAATATAATATATTAATCCCAAACCAATCTTAATTTTTTCACCCTTATATTATTTTCATACAATCAAAATTTATATTACCATGCCTTTTCCTATGTTATCAAATACTGTATCGGCCACTGGACTTAGCAAATAGGGCCAATAAAGGTAAAGGCGCAGCACAAGCTGTCCCCATCATCCTCCGGAGTACGTTGTAACGGGAATTTTCCTTATGTATGTCTTCATTCCCAGGATTGTAGACCGTCGTTTCCTATCTTGCTCTTATTCTCTTTCGAGTTTCTTTTACCGTCACACTCGCCTCACTCTCAGTCTCAGGGATTCACCGTTTGCTTCCTCCTCCTCATAGCTTCACGAGTCACTACCGAAAACACGCCAATAGCTTCAATCCATGTCCTGCAACCACTTGATTAATGGCGAGTCCGAGTCCCTCACTCAACCCTTGCTGCCTTCCCATAGATCCCTTGTCAACTCCACGTCCCAGGTTGCCATCGTTGGCGCCAATGTCTGCCCCATTGAGAGCCTTGACTACGAGTCAGTTTCTTCTTCTGGGTTTCCTACTGGGTTCGAAAGATGAAATTTTGTTCATGACCCAGTTATTAATTCTTCCCCTTTTTGTCGTTGGTATGCAGGATTTTCGAGAACGAGTTCTTCAAGCAGGATTGGAGGAGCCGAGGGAAGGTTCGGATATTCCAGTACATATTTATGAAGTGGCTCTTGTGCTTTCTGATTGGTTTGATCGTTAGCCTTGTCGGATTTTGCAACAATCTCGCTGTTGAGAATCTCGCCGGCATGAAGTTCGTGATCACATCCAATATGATGTTGGAGAGGAGGTAGTGACTAGAAATTTATTTAGCGTTCCTCAGAAATTTAAAATTTGACTATTTTATTTTTCTTGGTTTAGATGGATCGGAATAAATTTTAAAATTTTCTGAGGACATGGCTTTGTGATTGCTTTACAAGATTTTTTTGGTTGTAATAACAAATTGAATTCTTTTATATCCAATCTGTTTATGCAAAGTTGCTGATAAAGCTTACAAATTTCTTACAGGTTTCTGTTGGCCTTTGCGGTCTTTTTTGCTTCAAATTTGTGTCTCACGCTTTTTTCCTGCATAATCACGGCTTTTATAGCACCTGCCGCTACTGGTTCAGGTATACCGGAGGTGAAGGCCTACCTAAATGGCGTAGATGCACCTGGAATATTTACTATACGAACTCTGTTCGTTAAGGTATACAAGGTTCTTTCAGTGTTGGGGAATTTGCCTTCACACTGCGACTCTTTTCCCATAAACATTCGAGTGAGCTTGTTCATAAGATGTAAAATATTTCATATGATCTTGATTTATTCTGATGTGAGAAGTGATACTAGGACTCATGTTTACAGAACACTTTTGTAATATTTCAAGCTACATAAGCAATTAAAATCCATGATTTTAAATTCTTAGGTACTTGGTAGATTACATAAATAACATAAATACTTAATACTGAAAGGAAGAACATGAGATTGCCAATCTTTGGCGAGTTTATACGAATCTGTCAATTGTCAATTACATTGTTGAAGTCATTTTTAAGTTTAACCCGCAAGAATCCACTTCCCATTCATATCATTATTTAATTTGGTCACCCCAAAACTGGTGTAAATTTTACAACAGTTCATGGTAGTTCATGGTATTTAGTGACTTGTTATTCTATGTTGATAACTTTTTTTATTGTGTTGATAACTTCTTTTTATCACTGCATAAAATTAGGCTATGGTACTTTAGTATTCTGTCTTTTGTTTTCCTTCCTGGACGCATGGAGCATGTGTACTTCTGTTAGAAAATCTGTAAACAATGTTAAACTGTTTCTCCAATAAGATAGGGTTGGGCTTCATAACATATTATTGACATTGTTGTCCCTTTCTTTGTATTCTGGATTCCTTTATTCAATTGAGACAGGAATTTTTTTTTTTTTCTGAAGAAGGAATTTACTTTTATGTTGGTTTATCTGCAGATTATTGGAAGCATTACAGCAGTGTCATCATCTCTTCTTATTGGGAAGGCAGGTCCTATGGTGCATACAGGTGCATGTGTGGCATCATTGTTGGGGCAGGGTGGGTCAAAGAGATATGGGTTAACGTGGAAATGGTTATGGTATTTTAAGAACGACCGAGATCGACGGGATCTAATAACTTGTGGATCAGCAGCTGGAATTGCTGCTGCCTTCCGTGCCCCTGTTGGTGGGCTGTTGTTTGTTCTTGAAGAGATGGCATCTTGGTGTGTTACCTATCTGTATAAAGTTACTGTTTTTCTCGTAAACTCTGTTAAATTTTCATCATGCTCTGCTTGAGGATTGGGATCCTACTTTTTTTGGTCATATGAATGGTTTTTGTCAATCATGTTGTGAATGTGTTTAATTCCTCCTCTCCTTTCTGCTATTTATTTTTAAAATATGATTTTTTTATTTTATTTTTGTTATCTATTGTTGGCTTTCAAGTAGCAATGTGGCTGAGCTTTGCTCAATAGAATTTTTGTTTGAGCCAGTTTGCTTGATATACAGTCATTTCTCATTGTTGTTGGTTCTAATTTTATTATGGATGGCAAACACATTGAACCAAAGCTCCTCTTTTGTAGCAGCTCCTTTGTTCTATCAAAATATGTGTGGCTTTCAAAGAGTAGGTAGGAAATAAACATGGGTATTTTCTTACCATCTCGTGGAATTTCTTAGGTGTATATTGACCTAATGAGGCCTTCAAGCACTTATCCAGCCTCTCTTGCTCTCACTGCAGTGCCCTCATTCTACAAGTCTCTTGTTCACTCTTCTTCCAATAAACCAAAACTATGTCATAATCGATAGACATACTGAGGGCCTCTGACTAAATATGTCCAACAGGCTTGTTTCTAAGTGTTTATATACAAAGGGTTGATTGAGAACCTTCAGATGGCAATTGTGATGGCATAGTCTTTTGTCTCTCTTCCCAGTTTTCCATATTTGTCTTCTTATAAATGGCTTCCGTTATTATATTTAAGAAATGGGTTTTTGCTAATTCTTGTGGATAATTCTTATTGATTCATCTTATCAATCCAAAATTCCATTAGTCAATTTCATTCCCCTTCACTATCTGAAATAAATTAATATATGTTTAACTTCTGTTCTACAGGTGGAGAAGTGCCCTTCTGTGGAGAGCTTTCTTCACAACAGCAATAGTTGCAATTGTGCTTCGTGCTCTGATTGATGTTTGTTTACGTGGTAAATGTGGGTTATTTGGTAAAGGGGGACTGATAATGTTTGATGCTTATTCGGCAAGTGTTTCATATCATTTGGTGGATGTGCCTCCTGTGATTTTTCTTGGAGTTATAGGGGGGATACTTGGAAGCTTATTTAATTTTATGTTGAACAAAGTTCTTCACTTATACAATTTTATCAATGAGTAAGCTTCTCTCTTAATTTAGTTATTACAACAAAATTAGACTTTTCATAATATTGTACAATGTAAGCTTCCCTTTTTAGTTAAATGATTACAATAAAATTAGACTTTTCATAACATTGTACAATGTATTCTGCCAAGCTCATTCTTTCCATCATTTACTCTTGCAGGAAAGGCACCATTTGCAAAATTGTGCTTGCCAGTTTAATCTCCATTTTTACCTCCTGTCTTCTTTTTGGATTGCCATGGTTTGCCTCTTGCCGACCTTGTCCGCTTGATGCAACTGAGCCTTGTCCTACAATAGGTCGGTCTGGTATCTACAAGAAATTCCAATGCCCCCCTGATCACTACAATGATCTTGCCAGCCTCATTTTTAACACAAATGATGATGCTATCAGAAATCTATTTAGCAAGAACACTGATGATGAGTTTGAGCAATCATCAGTGCTCATCTTTTTCATCACATGCTTTTTTTTAAGTATCTTTAGCTATGGAGTTGTTGCTCCAGCCGGTCTTTTCGTGCCAGTTATTGTGACTGGTGCATCTTATGGACGCTTTGTTGGAATGTTGGTTGGCAAAAGGTCCAGTCTTAACCATGGCCTTTATGCTGTACTTGGTGCTGCTTCCTTTCTTGGTGGATCTATGAGGACGACAGTTTCTCTGTGTGTAATTATTCTAGAACTGACGAACAACTTGTTATTGCTACCCTTAATTATGCTGGTGCTTTTGCTATCTAAGACTGTAGCAGATGCTTTCAATGCAAATATATATGACCTTATAATGAAAGCCAAGGGTTTTCCTTATTTAGAAACTCATGCTGAACCATATATGAGGCAGCTAACGGTAGGCGATGTAGTCACAGGCCCACTTCAGCTCTTTGATGGCATTGAGAAGGTTCGTAACATAGTGTTTGTTCTCAAAACTACAAGGCACAATGGGTTTCCTGTTATTGATGAGCCTCCACTATCTGAAGCTCCAGTTTTATTTGGTTTAATCCTTCGCGAGCATCTTCTCATGTTGTTAAAGAAGAAAGCTTTCTTGTCCACACCAATGGCAATAGGTCATGATGTCTTTACTAGGTTTTCAGCAGATGATTTTGCAGAGAAGGGTTCAAGCAATGGTGAAAAGATTGAGGATATACAGTTAACTGAGGAGGAGATGGACATGTTCATAGATCTACATCCATTTACTAATGCTTCACCTTACACTGTTGTGGAGACAATGCCACTGGGAAAGGCCCTTAAACTTTTTCGTGAAGTTGGATTAAGGCACCTGCTAGTGATACCCAAGATCTCTGGTGTAAGTAATTTTCTTGTGCCTTACTGCCATTTTAATTGAGGGAGTTAAATTCTGCGTAGTAGGTAAAAGTACAGGGGTGCTAAATTTATTCAGAGTGTCCGCACGTACTATTTCCTTGGTTTTTTCTTGTAAAAAGATTCCTCTATTTAATTCAGTGCCAGCCCGGTGCTGTTTGTTTTATTAAGCATGTGATGACTTAAAAGTTTTATATGTGTTGATAGGAGAGGAAATTTAAGTGAGAAAGAAATTTTTTTAAAATAAATTTCCATTATTTTGCACTAAAAAATGTAGTTTTATTATACCTATTAACCGTATCCAACTTGCTTTCACATTTTAGTCCTGGTCTTTTCCACCTTCTGCTGGTCATTAACTGGGTCCACTATTTTTTATCTGTAGTAAATCAAGATACGGATTTATGGAACTAATTTGGTCACTTATGCCTTGTGTAGTTGTATTATCTTCCTTGCAAGTTTAGTTGATCATCACCAATTCACCATTACTGTTCTCTGCTTTTCACTTATATAAGTTTCATGCATGCTAACTGCAGAGATCACCTGTAGTGGGAATACTGACAAGGCACGATTTCATGCCAGAACATATTTTGGGTTTGCATCCTCTGCTGGCAAGAAGCAGTTGGAAAAGATTAAGATTCCAGTTCCCTTGTCTGGGAGAAACCTCTTAGGTCATCTATGCAAGGCTCCTAAGCTTGATCTTCAACTTTTCAACAGTAAGTTTGTAAATAATCTTGAGCTGCACAAGGCTTACTTATTCATGAGACCAGAGTACCTGTGAAATCATTTTATTCCCAGCTTCATCATGGAATCCAGAGCTGAAGAGAGACTCATGAGGAGAGCAATGTTGGTTTACTGGATACACCAAATAAGATATACGAATGCCTCCCATAGGATATTAACCTGAAAAGTTGTTCTTTGGCAAGAGCCTGCTGCTGCAGAAAACGTGGGCCTCTGATCATGTCTCTTTTATTTTGTTTAGCGATTGGGTACTGAATTGATGGAGGGGTATTTAGCAGGTAATTGCTACTTTCTATGTCATAATAATTGGTCATTGGTTGATTGAGGGTCCACTTTTCCTTCGCAATTATAATAGAAACTAGATGTAAACTTACGCGTTGCACTAACGATAAATGGTATTCTTTTTTTCAAAATTTTACTTAATTAATGAGAGTATCTATTCCATCTTTTTTCAAACATCTTAAATAATTTTTTTTTTCATTTTTATATGGATTGACTTTCAAATCATCACAAAAGGACTTTATTTAATCTAAAGAGGAAGAGAGAGGGAGGGATTATTGGTGGCCAATGTGTCGTGTCGCCTGAATTGGGGGAGGATCATCACAGCAATGTGTCGGAGATCATCTCATCGAATGGCTAGAAGAGGTTATAGGCATAAGAGGATTTTTGTTTTAAAGGCAAAAAAAGGTCAAATGTGAAGAATCTACGAAGTGGCAAGGGAATGGGAAGAGTTTATATGTGGTTGAGTGGGGACAGAGAAAGCAAAAGTGACGTGGGGGAAGAGAAATGCAAGGAATAAAGGCTAAGTTATAGGCATAACAGGATTTTTGTTTTAAGAATCTACGAAACGGCAAGAGTTTATATGTGGCTGAGTGGGGACAGGGAAAGCTAAAGTGAGGTGGTGGAAGAGAAATGCAAGGAATAAAGGTCACGTTAGTGAGGTGGCTCGAAGGGAAAAGGAGTGAAGTAAAATACGCCAACATACGCGTTTAGATGAGAGATAACAGGAGAAAATGAAAAAGTTGATCAGCCAATTGATTAGATATTGAAATTGTTGACATGGCAGCATCACATGTTGTGCTTCAAAGTGAGTTAAATATGAGTCATTTTAAAAAATGCCCTATGTTATGTGTATCTCTTCAAAGTGAGTTATGACATGTATCTTTTCTTTAAACATATCTTTTCTTCTCATAACATTCTTATCCATCTCTTTTTCTCTCTTTCTTTAAATTACTTTTCTTATAAAACATCACATTGAAAAAAATAATAAAATATATTATTGAGTAAAATTACACTTTTAATATTTAATAGTAAAGCAAATAAATTCTATAGACAAAAAGATAAAAGATTAAAAAATAAATGCATTTTAAATATTAATATATTCCTTTCCCACCTCTATTCTCATTTTCTCAAAATTATTTTATTTAACAATGATAATATATGCAAAATACCCGGGGTGCATTGTGATTAAGACTTTTAGAATGCCCATGCAAGGGCATAGGTTACTCATTCGTTATAGATAGATTGGAGTACAGTTTCCACACGTGTTTCTAAGCATCTAATGGCTAGTCGGATTGGTTTCTGAAGGGCTTCTTGAACACAAACAGCCTAGACTGAATTCGCAGAACAATGTACAACCGCGTAGAGTTTCCTGGTATTGCTGAATGTTAAGTCATTATAATTTGGATAAGAAATCTAGAACCTTGAGGTTAATGAACTGAAACACATTATTTGACCATTCGTATATCATTGACAAGAAATGTCGAAGAAAGATTGAGATTACAAATATAAACTAAGCCATCTAAAAACAAAGTTTCAGTAGCATTTACAATTTTTTGCCACTAGATAATGGTCACTCGTCCTACATCATGCAATCTATCAGAATCACACAAACACAAGAACACCCAAATGAAACTAAACTTCATTTCACAATGCCGGGAAGACAATATGTCAAGGTAGAATAAAGAAAGAGAGAAAAAAGCACCAACTTCACAATATAATCATCTAGTTTCTGTAATTATTCTCTCCTTGCATTCTTGAGGTACTCTGCTCTAATTGTCCACAGTTGCTGTCCCACTGATTTCATGTCAGGTCGATCTGCTCGAATGGGGGCTGCACATTGAAATGCCAAATCAAACATTTTCATGAGAACCTCCGCGTTTACAGCTTCATCCATTAAAGGATCCACCAACTCCACCACACTTCCTTCATTAAACTTCCTGAAGGCCTGCAAAAAGATCAGAACCACATAACCTGAGTGCTTAAAAAGAAGAAAAGCAAAGCTTTTGATCTAGAGGTAAAATAATAACTAAGCATTACTAAGCATCCGCAACTTTAAACTCATTTTGTCACCATTTGCCAGGCAGCACGAATTCAGGCATAAGAATGTCATTTTTTGAGGATTATGTCAACTTCGCGACTGATTTCTAGCTTACTAGATAATCTTGCATTCTAATTCATAATGCTCCTGGCTCCTGAGTACGATTTTTTGCAGCACTGTAATCATGCCCGCATTATTAAAGTCTATGAACATGTCTAAAAAGTACAAGCTGCAACTACAGTTCTCTAACGCTACGTTTGGGAGTTTGGAAGGAATGGGAAGGAAAGAGATTTAAAGAAAATGAAGAAAAAGGAAAGGAAGGAGAATGGACGGCTTACTAACAAATTCCCCTTCCCTTGTTTGGATGTTTTAAATCTTCTAAAATCTTTCAAATTGGGGAAACTTTAAAATATTCACAAAAATTAGCTTTGGAGGATTACTTAAAAATCCTCATTTCCTTTCCCTTCTTTTATAAAACTTCTAAATAAGAGAAACACTTATGATAAACCTCTCCCTTCTCTCATTTTTCCTCCCTAATTCCCCATTCAAATATAGCATAAGGGGAAATCAGAGTCAGTTTGAGTAAACCACAATTTTTTGCACCCAATAGACCATAGCTACATACTCACTTTCATAATGACAGTAACACATGTCAACTTAAGAAAACCCAGAGAAGATTTTGCAAGCGATATTGTCTTCCAGGTTACTCTAGGAGCAGTGGAACCTATACATGCGCAAGTTTTTTTTATCCATTGATACATCCTTTTAGTTTGAAGAAGTCTACCTCTACCAACCCATATCAAATATCCCCATAAAAAATAGACGACTCAAGGTTATATTGTTCTGGAGTGGCAGCAGAAGTTATTTCTTAAGAGGTCCCTGACTTACACGATCACTGTTGGCTGCATGCCTTGAATGCTAAATCATCTTTCTAAAGTATGCCAAAGTTGAAATGGACAACTAACACTAGTAAAAAAAAAATGTAAAAACACAAAAATTCATCTGCGTAGGAACAAATTATAAGCTTACCCATCTTAGTGTAACCCGCTCTTCAACAGTTTTCTTCAACTCCACAGGACGGCGGCCTGTCACAATTTCTAAAAGCAATATTCCAAATGAGTAAACATCACTCTTGGGAGTGAGTTGGTATGTTTTCATGTACTCGGGATCCAAATAACCAACTGTTCCCTTCACTTTGGTAGAAACGTGAGTTTGATCAGAGTTCACTGGACCAACCCTTGCAAATCCAAAATCAGCAACTTTAGCCCTCATGCTTTCTGTCAGAAGAATGTTGGATGATTTTACATCTCGATGGATAATTTGCTTTTCTGTTCTAAGAAAAGAAAAAGGTTAGGTATCAATTGCCAGATCTATGAATATTATAGACTGTAGCAAAGTTATGCTGCACGAACATGCCAAAATGTGTTAAAACCAAACAAATTATATAATCGGTACATTTCCAAGGGAGAATAAAATATCTATCAAATCAGGAATATCAGGACATTTTCAGCATACAGAGAAGGTCCATCCCAAAAAGGGAAAAGTGGAAATACACTGACAGATATCAACTGTCACAATTTGAGCTTAATGTCCTGTAAATAGACTATGCTTCAATAAACGAACAGCATATAGTTGAATTTAAAGTTTTTTCTTTGAATTCAAGACTTCATTGCATCTATTTGTACTCTAATATCTAAAATGAAGTCAAGATCAAAATATTCTCACATTTGGCTTGTGTGCAGAGAAGATTGAGAAGGTTAAAAGAATTCATGGAATGGAGGGATTCCTGACCTGCATACAGATGCAAATAGGTCAAGCCATGAGCAACATCAATAGCAATTTCAAGGCGCTGATTGAAGTCCAGGATTCTTCCACGCAGACCTGCCAGTAATATCGACATGATATTCCAGATTAGTGTTAAAATTTAAAGAGAGTGATTGGCAAAGATCAACAGGGCATGATCTTACCATCCAAATGTTCTCGAAGAGTACCATTTGGAACAAACTCTGTAATAATAAGACGCTCATTTCCTTTGTCAATATAACCTAGTATCTTCACCAGGTTTCGATGATCAATTTTGGCCAGAAGTTCAACTTCACTGCTGAATTCAGTTCTCAAACTCTCAAAATGTTCCTATGCAATTTAGTCATGTCAAATTCATAGAAAATAAGTACTTCAAAATGCAAACTTACTTTAAGTCACAATAATGGATACCTCATAACTCAAATTTTATTAAGACACTCAAGTGATCATTATTAGTCATACCAACTTAAGCTTCAAATCACAAGTGAAATAAGATATAAGATACTTCAAATCACAAGTGAAATAAGATACAAGATACTTCTGGAACTTTGAAGTGAAGGTGGTTGGAACTACCCTGATAGGCTGTTGTTTAAAAAGCACATGCAACACGATAATGTAGCAAATTACATCAAATGTAATGAAGCCATAGGTGTTTGCACTATAGCAAATTACCCATCATTTTGTCATGTAGCCCTCTTTCTATACTCAAGTTGGTAGTGCTTGAGCACATGGCTTCAATATAATGAACAGCAGTGCTTTCGCTGTATTTCTAATTTAGTTGTATTTATATATGTAAAGGGTCACATAATATATTCCTAGCTCTACACAAACCAGTAATGCACGAGTGCAAATGTTAACTACAAACAGAATTGGCTTAATTGTTCTCCTGTCTAAATTGTATTATACAAGGTAGCCATCAGGTCTCACCTGATTTAACAAGAATTGTGACACCACTCACTACAGGGAAAAACCATCCTCCACCATAATAGGAGACCTTTCAAGCTTGTCATGCACCTTAAATCTCATGCACAATCAAGATTGTCAACTAGTAAACTTAATCATGTGTTTTTCACTTTTTTGGTCCTAAAAATAATTTAAAACAACAATTTTTTAGCATTGCTCCCTAATAATCCGTACTTGTGCAAATGGATTTGTTACATTCCAGTAGTGGAATAATAGATAACAATTTCCACATGAAGCCACTCAGTGCTCTAATAATAACTTTTTGTTTTATTACAAATGAGGTCTAAGACCTAGTGTGGGGAGGGAAAAGGAAGACTAAAGTGCAAGGAAAGCGGTCACGCTGGGATTCAATCCCAGGATCAAGTAGTCCCAAAAGGGACTTGGTGCCATTTGAGTTAAGGCTCTTGAGCAATAACTTATTTTAACACCATAATAAAAGCAAATATTGCCATATATACACTTTGTTTTCCTTTCAATTTCTTTTTTGAAAACTATCTCCCGATAATACATGCACGTGCAAGCTTAAAAAACACAAATATACATGCACCAGAGAAATGGTGATAGACTCTGCGAATTCTGTTATGGTTTTCATATAAACAAATACTATTTATTCTTAGAATGGAAAATAAAAACTTCCAGCCAGTTAAAATGGAATAGACAAGATTTAACAGCTTAATAAATTTTTTATAGATTACAGCATTATCTTCATTGGGTGACTGACTAGGCAGTAAAAGTCACACTGATGGTTAGCAGGCTAATTTGCATACTGGCCAAATGATATGAAATCATGAATTCATTAGGCTATCTGCTATCAATTTGAATGAAGTGCCGTAAGTGTTGCCTAAGTGTATTTGTTCATGCATGCATGTGTATCTGTTTGTGTCTGTGTGCACATGTTTGTGTGTGTGTATATACTGAATGACTATTTCCTGCAACTCCTTTTTGGTATTTAAAGGTGGTTTACTTCTTTACCTGACTGTTCTACCATGTTCAGTGGTTAAAAATAGTTAAAGCAGTTCATAATAACTCTAAAGTTGGTTGACTGGAGAGTATTAAACTACATAGTAAGAGCTACTTCTCACCCTTTTTGCACGTTTTACAGCCACAACCAGGCCATCTTCTAACTGAGCCTTGTAGACAGTTCCAAAACCTCCTTCTCCTATTTGTAATGTATTTGAGAAATTACGTGTAGCTCTTGCAACCTGACTCAGGTTGAGATGTAATGATTCAAGCCTACTGAGTTTTGGAGACATTGAGAATCTTGAAGGACTAGGTGGCACCCGAAGAGGACTGGCTGGGACCTTTTCAGAAACGGAGTTCACTTCAAAGGAGGAAGCTGAATCCACTACAAGAGCAAAATTGTTCATTACTTCATTATTCAAGTATAATGGGAAGCACAATCTTAAAAAAGAAAGTATATATTAACAATGGAAACTGAAAAGCACATGTCTGCCATTGAAGTTATCTAGACAAATTCCAAAAAAAAAAAACAAAAAAGATGGTAAAAGTAGATATAAATATCAACTCACTTGAATTTGGGTCCTTGGCCAGCACAGCATGAGTAGTTGCTTTTCTTTTTTTCCTATAAATACAAGGACAAAGAAAAGCACAACATACCAACAAAGCCCCACCTGCAAATATACCAACTTTGGGGGTTGACAGAGTCTTAGAAACTCCTTGGGATGCGGATTTATTGCTTAAATCCTTCTGCAAAAGTTTTCTTCCTGTCTTTGAAGGTAAATTTACTGCAAACAGTAAAAGCCAATACAAAGGTTAAAATAACAGCTGTTTTGAATTCTGGAAAGGTTAGTAGTATAAGTGGAAATAAAAAAAATGTGCACAACTATCTTTGCCAAACCATACACAAATAAATATCTCATAGGTCCATACCAAAAGAAACATCCAACACACAGTTGTTGCTTCCAAAGTAGTCCTTCACATTGCAACCGTTTGCAATATGCATTTGAAGGGCCTTACAGAAAGTAACCTTGTTTACTACATTGCCGTTTATGTAAAATAGTTCTTGACCATGACTAGAATATGAATGAGCTACCCAATTAGTGCCACAATCCTTTGACTGTAAGAAAACTGCAGAGCCGAAAATTATTGGCAGTTGCATTAACAGCACTAACAATAATGCAGTGACAGCCATTTTTAACTAAATAATTTACTCCGTTTGCGCTTTTGTGTACTAAGAGAGAATGAGAGCATTTCTCTGTTCTGTGACTTCTGTCAGTAGCACACCCAGAAGCAATCTGTAGGAGATCTATAGAACTACCAAACAAAACCAGCAGAATCCTGATCAAGCAGCATATTTTAGCCCGAAAACGCGAATCTTGATTACGTGGAACTTCAAACCCCAATTACTTTTGGTTTCACAGTTTCAAAATACTGGGAAAAGGAAAAGAAAAAAATTTCTGAGATATTCCCAGCAATCAATCAAGCTCTTAACCCAATTCACCAAATTGGGCTAGGAAAGGGAAACCCCGTGATGGAAGTAGAAAATCAACGGCAACTGACAGTTGATGAGACGACCATAAATTTCTGCATAAAAAGTCAAGTTCAATTTCTCACAGTGACCGCCAAATTGCGACGAAAGCCTTGTGGAACAAAATCAACGCAGATTAAAGAGCAGTTGCTTTCGATGAGATGAATTCAATTGTGAAGTTCTCTACAACTGTGCTTTGTACCCATTCAATTTCTCGCGGTACCCGCAAAAAGGAAGCAAAGCCTCGGACACCCAGTTCACCAAATCGGACAAAAAAAAAAATCCCAAGGACCCACCCAACAAGGATTCCAAAACCAAAGAGCTCAAGAATTGTCGGAATTCGATTACAGCGCGCTAAACCGAATTGACGAAAACCGGAAACCCATGGACAGCAGAAAAGAGAAAGAACGGAACTTTGCGCTGAACGACAGGAAAAGACGATATTTAGGGATCTGAGGAATGCAAACGAAAAGGCGATGAGCTGAAATGAGTTGAATTTGCGACAGCGTGAGAAGCATAAGAGCAGAAAAAAAAGGCGGCTAGGCGTGGAAGAAAAATAATAATAAACAGAAACGAAACGGAACAGAAACGAAACGGGTTCACACTTCAGATTGTTGTATATACTATAACACATATAGTGGGAGCCTAGCAGATAAGAATCAGCATTCAGCAAAGAGAGAGAAGAAAAAGAAGAAGAAGAGAGAGAAAGGGGCAATGGTGGACTTTGACGCAAACGCAACCCATTGCCGTCTCTAACTTTGTAATTATGCATAATCGTCATTGCAATAATAATAATAATACTATTATTCTTCAATTATTATATTTAATATTGTATTGTAATTAACACCCACAAATTTGGCTTGCATTTATTTAGTTATTTAATTATGGTTTTTTTGCAGAAAATGTAAAGATGGCGTGGTTGACCATTTGAACTTGGGAGAGAAGAATGGAAAACTGGTGGCGATTTCCAGGAAGGAAGTCATCTGGATGGAGGGCATCTTTGTCATTCTGATACCCGCCGCTGTCACTTGAGGAATGATGAGACTTGCGACGAGGGATCTCGGAAAGGGGAAGGGAACCCAAGTGTTTGTCTGATTCATCAGAGTGAGAAAAGGGTTTTCACTGGGGTTTGAATTAGTGATTTGGGACGGTAATTTTGGGTTAGTAGTACTTGGTTGGTAGTAAATTAAAAGTGAAACTGGGGGCAAGGGAATTATGCTGGAGCAAGTCTGGATTGGAATTTCTCGGTCTTTGTTAGACTCAAATGATTGAAATCAAATAAATAAAATAAATTGGAGATGAAATGGATATGATGGTTGGATTGGATTCCAATTGGAATTATAGAAATGAAGAGCATCATTTGAATAAACAATTTAACAAGTTGAGGGGGAGCGAGAAAAGAACTCAGAACAAGAGAAGTAGGAGTAATTTAGATTAATTTATTTTATATTTAAAATAATTCATAATCAAAGTTTTAATAAAAGAATTATTAAAAATTAATTATTAAAAAAAATAAGCTGTTGAAAAAAAATAAGAATACTTAAATTTTATCTTCATTTTATTATTTAAAATTATAAATTTAACTTAATGATTAAATAATTATATAATGTCATACATTATGTATTTATTAAATAAGTATATTATTTCAAAAAAATTTCTTCATAAGTGGGTGCTTATGCTGGGCTAAATTTGAGGCCTAAGAGATAGGATGCGAAGCAGTCCATGTCTAGAGATATCCAAACTTAATTAAGCCCCACAATTTAAGCGTTCTTGTAAGTTTATTGGGTACGCGTGCATGCTCTTCTTGATTTTTTTGGTCATCGGACTCTCATTAATTGTTTAAAACTTGCAAATTGCAAGGCAATAGTGGGCTGGACTGGCTTCTCGCTCTCACACCGAAGATGCTCTTCGCCTTTTTGCTACCTTCTCCAAATTTATGCTCTGCTCTGACGTAAATAGTTCAACCCAACTCATTTATACTTAAGAAAAAACCCAAATCATTTCGATTACTTCTTGGTCCAGATTTTTAAAATTTTGTTTTTACCCATCCCAATCTTGTATTTTATTTTATATATATATATATATATATATATGTATTATTACATTCTATGTTACTATATAATTATATATTCTTATATATTAAATATAAACAATCTTTTTTGAGAGCAAGTTAATTTGTTACGCTATTTATTTTATTTAATTTCAAGTAATTCTTCTGACAATGTTGTGTATCTTTTTTCAGACATATTCATCTCTCTTTTTTAATCTCAATATTCGCAACAATTTGATTAGACTTTCTCTTAGTTTTGAACTTTTGATATAATAATCAAGTTGAAATAATGATATCCAAGTTGTTTGATAGTTAAAGTTGTGATAAAACTACTCGTAAAAGATATTTTGATATTCAAGTAAATAAATATTTGAGAATTGAGAGGAGAAAATTATTCAAAGTAAAAATGAGTAAATCATACTTATTAACTTGAGAATAATTTCAGCAGCCAAAAAAAAAAAAAAACCAGATAATCCTTCACCCTATTGTATTTATTATTCCATTAGTAAAACTACCTTGTGAATTCAGTAAATAGAATTACATTCCTTAAAGTTAAGTTTTAACACAACTTATATTTATAAAAAAAATAAAATAACTCTCTTTTAAAAAACTTAAAAAAAAAGAGTTAATCCTCCTTCTTCGTTCTCTTTCCACTCGGTACTTATAGGCGCCCATGAACTCTTTGCTAGGGGCAGGGGACTGTCGTCCTTCTCCTTGGACGGCAGCTCCCACCCACTCCATTTTTTTTTTATTTTGTTGTTGGTTTTTTTTTGCTTTGTACTCATATTTGTTAGATCTTAAGCTTGATTCTCCACATCTATTTCTTTTAATGGCAAATTTGATGCTTTTATCCCTTGTTTTGGATATTCTATACTTTTTTTTTGTACAGCTTTCTGTTTATTTCTATGTAGCTCATTTGTTTTTCACAGTCTTATAGATAGAAAATAGCTTTAGATATATTTTGAAAGAGAATTTTTTTACATTCTTCAAGTTACAGTACTTATAATGTCGATCTCTGTTATAAAATATGCTTAGTCATCGATAGTATTCAAATAAAGAATAGAACTATAAATCATGATTTACTTTGGAGTGTAAAATATTTTTCTTTCCTTTTATTATTAGATCTGTTATATTTTCTCTTACTTGTAAGTGCTGTTAGATTTTTATTGAAATGATATTTCTCTTTTCTATATATAAAAAAAAAAGAGGTTGTCCTAGATAACTCACAAAGATATGATTGAATGGTAAGTAACCCTAATAACATGAGTTTCACTTATAATGTCAAATATTCAAATTTTATTAAAAAGTATTTTTTATGAAAAAGAACAATCTCAATACTTTCTAAACCAAAATTAATAAAGAGTATGAGGATATTTCGTAAGAAAAAAAATTAGCCATAGTTATCAATTATCACAAGCTTGGAGATAAATATTTTGATATAATCATATTAGAATGAATGATCTTATTTTAAATAATATTATTCTCTAACTTTAATATTTTTTTAAATAAATTAATGATATAATTTTTTTTCTCTTATTCTTATTTATATAAGTGGTTACTACTAAGTACTATTAATTAAGTATATTAACTAATATAAAGTATATTTTTAATATAAAATGTACTATTCTGATCCTATCATTCAATGCCAAAATTTTCATATATATATATATGGATCGGATAATGGACCACAGGTTGTTTTATCATCTTCACAATTCGTTAGGCTTATCCAATAGTACCATGGTAGTTTTCGTGTATGGCTAGGTATTACCGGTACAGAAAAAGCCAATTTCATATATCAAAATTTATGGTCCGAATGCTCCCAGGTCATGACCAGCTAACAGTTTCAGCCCTCTAAAATGACTGATAAAAAATCTGTTATCTGTTCATTATATATGCACGTGATAATGAAATTGCAGTGCTAAAACTCAATTTTATCACGAACGGTTTCATCTTAATTACTATTAAAACCTTAATTAACACTAATTGATAAGCAAAAAATTGTTGATCATATTAAGGTAACATATATTTTTTTCTTTGAAGATTGAGTTTAATTTTGATTTACATGTAAAGTTTTATTATCATCTAATTATATATTATTAAATTATTAAAAAAATTTAATTAAAATAATGACTATTTAAAAAATTAATCACTTTTAATGATTAAATAATGTATGATTGAACAATAAATCAAAATTATATCCTTGAAGATTTCATCTCAACATTTTATTCTTTTGATTAATTACATAAGCGGTGATCTTAAAGATTTATAAAAGGAAAAGGAGAAAGAAAATAAAGTAAGAATTGAACCTATAATTAATATCAAAGCCACATCTTAGTCCAGGGACGGGCCTATATTATAGGTATGCCCCCCACTCTGAAAGAAATTTGCATTGCTATCTCCATAGGTAACAGAGACTTGCCCCAATCACCGAAAAAAAAAAAAACAGAGACTTATCTCCGCTATTAACTAAAATGAATGATTGATACAGTATTTAACACATAAAAAAATTTTAAATATCAACTTTTAATTATATGAAAGATGAATGATTAAATGATTATTTGATTAATCATTATTTGGTTACATATATAGAAAATAATATTTAATATCATTGATAATGAGAAAATCATTTAATATTCTCAAATATGAAATTGCATATGAAATTGTGAATAATTTTTTATTATTAATACCATTAAATATTTATCTCTTTTATTATTTTATGATTTAATTTTATTTTATTTTAGTGTAAATTTTTTTGCAATGTTATTCAATTGAAAAATGATACATGCCATGAAAGATTTTATTACGAAATGTGTTATCTGATTTTTTTAATCACTCTTAATTTTTGTAAGTAAGAGCATTTATTACTTCAACATGCTTCATTCTTCCTGGAAGCCATGTCATTCATGACTTTTTTGTGAGAAAAGTTTTCGTGCTAAAATAGCACTTCTTTATTCAACTTTATATTGACTCATCCTTAAAAGATTATAACTATTATAATAATTATCTTAAAAATTAAGCTTTTAAAAAATGTATTAATATATGATTAGATAATATTAAAAAAAGTTTTATATAAAAAATAAACTAAGATTAAAATTGTTATTTTTATATTTTTATATGTTAATTTATATGTAACTATAAAGTTTAAAAAATAATTTTTTATACGGTTGTATTATCCTTAATATTGTCTCCACTATCTTAAATTTCTGAGTCCGTCACCACCTTAGTCTTGAAGATGGAATTTGTGTGATATGAGCTATCAGCTTAATAACAAAATTATATTTCTGCTATAGTTATAATAAAAATGTGCTATATATTTATATTTCCTTTATAATGCAATGAGATTAGCCTAGCTTGACATTTTAACGTTAAGTTAAATCATATATCCTAAGTACCTAACCAATATCGGCACCGGATTCCAGCAAAACTGATATCTAATCAATCGATAACATCGCATCACAAGCACTTTTTTGAGCTACAAATTTAAAGTAACTAGGCGTTCGCACTCATCAGTCTGGCAACCCTACACGTTTGATTTAAAGCTTGAGTTTGTGAACCGTTTTTGCAGGAAGGGAACAGCTGATTGAACGCCTTCCAAATTTTCTCCTTGTGTTATTTTAAGTACATATGTCAATGCATCCCATCCTCTCTTGAGGATGAAAAATGAATAGCAATGCATGTCTTTCTTTATCTTGGGTTAATTTTGATATAAGTTACATTAAATTTATAAAACGATTTACGTTAGATATTGTTTATTTAAAAAAATTGATATCATTCCTATTCCTATATCCTAAGATTGCTTCGGTCTATTATACGTGACACTGACTGATGGATGTAGATTCGAATTCCGTTTTCCATATCTACCTCGGCTTTTGGTCCCTCAAAGTCAAAACCAGAGGTGCTTATGAATATTAGGTTTTTTGTCAAAGGAACAAATTTATAAAACTTCGATAGAAACAAATGTGATAAAAAGGTGATATTTTTATGTTCAAATTGTGAAAAAGAACGTTATTGTGTTTTGAGGACAACGAAAAGCATTTACTTTTAGTATACATATTTTTAAATGTATAAGATTTTTCAAAAGTATAAAATTAATAAAAAATTCAATATATTTAATTATTTATCATTATATAAAATATGTTAACTTTTCTTAATAAATTCCTTAAAATATGTAAATATACGGCATATGTCCTAGTTGCACAAAGTTCTTGTTCTTCAAATACAGAAGAATTTCCGTTCCCCGAGTGAATAGAAGATTGAGTACTTACGGCTTTTTGACCGGGATAATCCCATAACATACTTAATTATGAGTTATGGTTTTTTTTTTTATTTGTTGTGATGCAAGTTTGGCATGGTTTCTTAGAAGGGGATTAGTTTGAAATTTTTTTAACTGAAGTCGTATTTGAAAATTTACGGAAAAATGGCATGTTAAAAGAAAAAATCGCATTTGATGAACAAGACTTTCTCTATACTTTAAAAAATAATATGGTCATTGGCAGTGCCTAATTAATTGATCTTTTTCTAAGTAGCAATATGGGCTTTTCACTCTTCACACTCATTTCTTATATACGTGTTAATGCCGATACCTTTAACATGGGCATTTGAAAGGGTCACATAGACTTCCTCCTCTTTCTGAACTTCGTCTATTAAAAAATTATTGTATATTTTTAGAGAATAATAAATACATATTTTATTAAATATTTTTACAATTAATTTTAAATTATTAACATATAATTTATATTAATTTTTTTAAAATTAATAATAAATATATTCTCTAAAATTTATCAAAAATATTATTTTTCAAAATACACATTTATTAGTACTTCAATAACATATAATAGTTTTTTCCATCTATTTGTTAGTAAAATTGTCAAGCTGATCTCTAATTCTAAACCCATCCTCATCTTGGTGGTTCCCAAAATTAGTAGGGACATCATCGAGCCTTCCAATCGATCCGATGGAATTGGAAGAGGACCAAAACGCCGCCCAAACTTTTGAAGCTATAATTGTGACCACGCTAGGGGAGATGACGAAGAAGGAACCTATGGGCCAAGGCGAGTCACCATGCCGATACAACAACGTTGTTTATTGAGAGTTGATGGAGATTAATGTTGAGATTGAACATTAAGTGAAGTATACGCACCAGAGAATTTATATTTAAGTTTTGAGAATAGAGAAAAAGACAAAGACGAGAGGAAGTCACTAGAAAACATAAAAAGTGTTGAGATGCAACTCTACGTAATTTGGGCATTATAATATCAAGCAAATTTTTTGGTTTAGTAGTATTTTTTAAAAAAATTTACACTATCATCTAATAATAAATTATTAAACTATTAAAAAAAATTAATTAAAATAATAACTATCTAAATCAGTTAAACACTAAATAATATATTATTAAATAATAATAACAAAAAACTATACATTATTATCTAACTATCAGTGTAAAATATTTTACACTATTATCAAATCACATCTTACTAAATCATTAAAAGATATGACTAAGATAATAATTACGTAAATAATTAAACTCTTTCAATGATTTAAAGATATGTGATTAGATGATTGTATAAATAAACTTTACATTAATAATAGATCAAAATTAAATCTAAAAATATTTTAGATAAATTTTATTTATATTTTAGAAGTTTATAAAAGAAGAAAAAATAAATATTTTCCTACGATCATTTAAAAAAACTCTCTTGTTCACTTTTATAAACATTTTGAAACTTTTCTAATTTAAAAAGATTTTAGACATTTAAATAAATGATTTTGTTTTTCTTCTTTTCCTTTTTTTTTTCGGTCAATCCTCTAGATCTAAACATCGCTAAAAGAAAATATTGCTACTAACCTAGTATGAACTGTTAAGCACATTGGTCGGTTAGATTACTCATTTATTTATTTATTAATAAAGGTGAACTCTAATAATTGAGATTACTCTAAAACCCATCAAATAATGGTCCAAAAACTTGAAGTGTTGGTAGGTTGGGTTTGAGATATTTTTGTATTCTATTTATTCATTAAAATAGTAAGTTTGATCTTTTTTTAAAAAAAAAACTTGACATAATGCAACTTACACATGAATGATTGGATTAGGTTAAATTCATAAGTTTGATATTCATTAAAAAAATTATTTATTAAACTAAATATCAAAATTAATATAAAATTAAAAATTTATTACCTATTGTAACAAATTTTAACAAAGACTAACATTTATTCAAGTCTTCAACTAAATCTCAAATAAATTAAAACTTAAATATAACAAATCTTAAATATAATAAATTAAATATAATAAGTCTCAAAACATATATAAGTTTCAAAAATCAAAAGTAAATTTACTTCCTTCACTCTAATCAAAACATCATATGTGTGTGTGTGTGTGAGTTGTGTCGGACCGTGTGAACTAAAAAAATTCCAACCAAAAACTCGACCCTGTAACTTGATAATTTTAAACTTTAACCCATAAATCCACTCGATTCTGTTAATAATGAGCTAAGTTAGCCACCCATTCACAATTCAACCTCGTAAGTCGTAAACACCCCTGCCAAAAACAATTTATGCGGTTGAAGTCAAGAGTATCTAAGTAATTTAACAACCGGGATATATCATTTTCTGGCGAAAGGACACGCACTCGCATTACTATATTGCTTTGACATTACACGAACAAGCAGTTGGTCGGATGGTAAGCAGTTCAAACCCTGTAAGAAGGAGAATACAAATTTAATTTTCTAGAAGTGCTCCTGTTGAGAGAGAAAATAACTTTAAATACTCTATTTTCCTGCAATGATTCTCACAATTTTTGTTAATAAAAAATACTATTTTAACATTACACGTATCCTCATTAAACTATGCCATGTGTCAGCTACAACTTAGACAAGCCAGCTATTAATGTGAAAAAGACAAATTATGCATTCAATACTCATATAAAAAATTAAATTTACTCTCATTTAATACCGACACTTAATTATATGTTAATGTATTACTAAATATATAATTTTTAAATAAGTATTATCATAATTAAATTATTTTTATAATACAGTATTAATTATATGATAGATTTTATATTAATAATAAATTAAAATCAAAATTTTTATAAAAAAAATTTGTCTTCTTTGTAAACTAAAGTTTAAGAAAATAAAGTTGTTTAATTCATAAGTTTTAGTAAGAATTTATAATAATATTTATAAATTATTTATTGATAAGTAATTAATAATTTAAATTAAATTAAATTTTTTGAGTTGATGTAATTGGATCCTATTAATTAAATTAACATTTATTTTTTAAATAAAAAAAGTCGGTCTTGCGTAGATTGAAATATGCCTATTCACGTATAAAAGCAAAGTTAATTCTTGTGCTCAACTTAGATTCACATGGAACACCCCCCCCCCCTTTTTTTTTAAACGAAAGGGCATTTTTCTCTTTAAGCATAAAATAACACGACAAAGACACAAACCCGACATTTATTTTTCAGAGAACTTCTTTTTTTTATTAAATTTTTTGAAAGAACTTTTACCATATAATTCTGAATTCTTCTACATATAATTTATTTTCTAATTTTGATATACTGTTTTTTTTACCAAATTTATTTTAAATTGTTACAATATCATATCAATAAAATAAAATAAATTATATAATGTATCCTAAAAATAAATTGACTTTAACATTCAATTTATTCATTTAAAGATTGTGTCAATATTATTTTAATCTTTAAAAAAATATTAATATTAAATTAATTCTTAAATCATCAAAGGTAATATCATTTTAATTTTTTTAAAACATTAACATTAGTTTAATCCATCAATTATTAAAAGATAACATCAATTTAATCATTCAGTTATATAAAATTAATATTGATTTAGTATCTTAATTATAAAAATTATATTAATTTAATTTATATTTATACTGACAAAAGGATACTTTTGATGTTACTTTTTATAATTTAAATTTAAATTAATGTCGACATAATATTTAAAAGGTCAAATTAAAAATTTATTTAAAGAAATTTAAAAAAATGATATTGATAACAATAATTTTATTTAAATCATTTTATTATACTTATTTCAAAATTTTAAAATAATTTAAGAGAACAAAATTAATTTGAAATCTGTTTAAGAACACATTGAATTAGAAAAATTAGTACTCCAAGCAAGTTATAACTCCAAAAAATAAACTAAATTATTTTAGCTTATTATTTATTTATTTATTTATAATTTATTTATTTTTAAAATTTGTATACACTTTTTAAAATATTTTTAAAAATTTATATATATATCTTTTAAGTATATACGTAAATTTTTTATATTTTAAAAATACATTAAATTTATCAAAAAAAGAAGTCTATATAAAATTTAAAAATAAAATAATTTATAAAAAACACATAAATAAAAAAGAGATCGGTAATTTCCTAAATTAAATTAAAAAAAGGTCAATCTTAATTGACGAGTGCGAAGTGATGATTGTGGCGTGACTGGTGAAGACAAAAAGAAAATCATTTAACCGTTTAAGAGTGAGAGGGAGCCGAGAGCCCCGTAAACACAGTCCTCTGTCTCGCTCAATCTCCAGGCTTCGCTCCTCGAATATTCTCTCTTTTTTCTTTCCTTCTTCAAATTTTCTCTCTTTATATTTTCCGCCAGTGTCCACCACCGTCATCACAACCACAGCATAGGAGAGATTATCGGCAATCAGCGTCACCATCACCATCATCATCGTCGCAAGTAGTTGCAGAAGAAGAAGAAGAAGAGGAGGAGGAGGAGGAGATGGCGGGAAACGATTGGGTAAACAGCTACTTGGAGGCGATACTGGATGTCGGGCCGGGTCTTGACGATGCCAAGTCCTCTTTGCTTCTCAGAGAGAGGGGCAGGTTCAGCCCCACCCGCTACTTCGTCGAGGAGGTTATCACCGGCTTTGATGAGACCGATCTCTACCGCTCCTGGGTTCGGGTACGCTACCCCTCTTTCCTTTCCCTTCCATTCCATCCTCTCTCTCTCCCACAATTCCCCAATTCCACTTTTTTTTTTCATGTGCCAGGCTTCTTCCACCAGAAGTCCCCAGGAGAGGAATACCCGATTGGAGAACATGTGTTGGAGGATTTGGAACCTCGCTCGACAGAAGAAGCAGGTGCTTCTCCTTCTCTCCGTCTGTTCCCATCATTCGTCTTTTTGTTCTGTCTCTTCACTTTTCGATTTGAAATCTATATCCCGTTATTTGTGGATGCTATATTGTATAGCTTGAGAGTGAGGCAGCCCATAGAATGAATAAGCGTCGCCTTGAGCGCGAGAGAGGCCGCAGGGAAGCCACCGCCGATATGTCCGAGGACTTGTCCGAAGGAGAGAAAGGAGATCCGGTGAGTGATGTTTCGGCTCATGGCGATGCCGGGAGAGCCAGATTGCCCAGAATCAGTTCCATTGATGCTATGGAGACGTGGGCTAACAGTCAGAAAGGGAAGAAGCTCTACGTTGTACTCATAAGGTATCAATTGCGCTTTAGGGGTTTTGGCTTTTTTGAACTTGTCTGTCCAACGCAAAAGTTCAGTTCATAGGTTATTATTATTAGAACATTGCATTTCGATTTTTTTATAAATACCTCTAGTGTCCGTTGTGCAGTATTCTCAGCATCATTGGATTGATGGAAGGAAATGAGTACAAAATTAAAACGAGCTCTGATGATAATTAGTGTATTTGTCCCTTGATTTTATATTGTGCAGAGTGCACTCTCTAGTGTTCTTGATTTTATCAGTGTTTACTTTAACAACTAGTACACGTGCAGCATTCATGGTCTAATACGAGGTGAGAATATGGAGCTAGGACGTGATTCTGATACTGGTGGTCAGGTAATACTTATTTTCATTTATTGTCATATTAAGAATCTGGCCTCTTTTTCCTTGCTAATTGCGTCACATATTGATATCTACCTGGTCATGTTGGAAACTAAAAATTCTCTCTCTCTCCTGAATAGGTTAAGTATGTCGTGGAACTCGCAAGGGCCTTGGGATCAATGCCAGGAGTTTATCGGGTTGATTTACTGACTAGACAAGTATCATCGCCAGATGTAGATTGGAGTTATGGGGAACCAACAGAAATGTTGACTCCAAGAAGCACTGATGATTTTGGGGATGATATGGGAGAGAGCAGTGGTGCTTATATCATTCGTATTCCCTTTGGTCCTAGAGATAAATATATTCCAAAAGAACTTCTATGGCCTTACATTCCTGAATTTGTTGACGGTGCACTTAGCCACATTATACAGATGTCCAAAGCTCTTGGGGAGCAAATTGGTGGTGGGCATGCTGTCTGGCCTGTTGCCATCCATGGTCATTATGCTGATGCAGGTGACTCTGCTTCTCTTCTATCTGGTGCTTTAAATGTTCCCATGCTTTTTACTGGCCACTCACTTGGTCGAGATAAGTTGGAGCAACTTTTAAAGCAAGGCCGACTATCAAGGGATGAAATAAACACAACTTACAAGATTATGCGTAGGATAGAAGCTGAGGAATTAGCCCTCGATTCTTCTGAAATAGTCATAACAAGCACTAGACAGGAAATAGAAGAACAATGGCGCCTGTATGATGGTTTTGATCCAGTATTGGAGCGCAAACTACGAGCAAGGATCAGGCGTAATGTGAGCTGTTATGGTAGATTCATGCCTCGCATGGCGGTAAGTGTCAGAACACATTTCAACTTTCTAGCAACATCTTAATGACCTTTCTTGCGGACTAAATTAGGCAGTCATGAATTTGAGTTATAGATTTCAGATGGCTAGAGTTAAATTTTCAAGTTTATATACCTTTGCATTGAGTTATAGTAAGTTCATTTTACTTTTTTTTTTTTAAAAAATGGGGCTAGCAATTTTGTTTACTTGCACTAGTCTGTTGTCTGCGAATTTCATCAAATTGGGTTCATGAGTATTCCATAGGCCTACTTCAAAACTATTTGAACTGCTATGTGGATGGGATTTTATTGGTCATTGATTTGAGCCTTTCTGTCTAACTTGGCACTTAAAGCAAAATAAATGTCTTGCTGCTTAATTTATACTGGATAGAGTAATATATGACCAAATTCTCTGTTTTACTTGTCATTTGATTTTTATTTTAACTTGGGATGGGACATGGTATTTTATTTTCCATCTTAATTTGTACTGGTATGGTTTATTAGTTTCCCACGAAAGGAATAGCTTTATTCTGTATGATAACAAACTTGGACATGGAATATCTTGCTGCTCTTGTGAACTGTATTTGGATAGAAAGACTGTAGGCATAGCTCCAAGTTTGCGTAGTACTTCTTGATTACAGCATTTGTGTGCAGTCCTGTTCCAGATGCTATATGGGGATTGTTTAATAATATTTCATTGCTAGTGTCATATCATGTAAAATTATACGTTACCATCTCATGGAACCTTGCAGGTAATTCCACCTGGTATGGAGTTCCATCATATTGTTCCACAAGACGGTGATATAGATGGTGAACCAGAAGGGAATTTGGACCATCCTGCCCCCCAAGATCCACCTATTTGGTCCGAGGTTCAAAATATTCTTTCTGTATTTCTTTAAACGTTTCCTGGGAAATTAGCCGGTTCTATGCTTTTGTTCTGTTAGATGTGACCATGGCTAGCAAGTTCTTTTTGTAAATCCGCAAAATTGGATTTGATGCTAATTTAAAGATGTTAATTACCAGATAATGCGCTTCTTTACAAACCCTCGCAAACCTATGATACTTGCCCTTGCCAGACCGGATCCCAAAAAGAACATCACAACTTTGGTGAAAGCATTTGGAGAATGTCGTCCTCTTCGAGAGCTTGCTAACCTTGTATGAATAATCAGCCTGCACTTATTTGAGTATCATCATTTGTTCTTGATTTTTGGGTCAGCTGACTTGCATTGCTGGTCTGATCAATTATCTATTACTCCCTTGGGCTTTTCAGACATTAATTATGGGTAACCGAGACGGAATTGATGAAATGTCAAGCACAAATGCTTCTGTTCTTCTCTCAGTACTTAAGCTGATTGACAAGTATGATTTGTATGGGCAAGTGGCGTATCCTAAACACCACAAACAATCTGATGTTCCTGACATATATCGTCTAGCAGCAAAGACAAAGGTAACTTTATCTATTGGATTGGAATAAATGATAATGTGTCAATTTAAGCTTTAAAAGGAATAGGACAAATTGGATATAACTGGTTACTTCTCTTCAGCAATATCTTGTGTGGGCCTACATGTATATCCCCCTCTTCTCTCTTCAGTTCATATTAGACAGTCAGTGTCTTGTGTGAATGCATCCTCTTGTATATATTTCTTGTGATATACTAGTCTTGTGTAAATGCTTTCCACTTGTGTGAGTCAATCATTGTACTAATCTTCATATCTTGTTTATTTCTCTTTCCCTTGCGAGTTATCTTTTCATTTTACATTTCATTCAGATACTATATCTATGCAGGGTGTTTTCATTAATCCAGCTTTCATTGAGCCGTTTGGTCTTACCTTAATTGAGGTGATCTTATGAATCTTGAATTATTTATTATTGGTTGATTTCTTTATGGAGACATAAACATTAATTTACATGTTTGTTGAACAGGCAGCTGCTCATGGTTTGCCACTTGTTGCTACTAAAAATGGAGGTCCTGTTGATATTCATCGGGTATGCCTACTGATTGGTGGTTATGTATTAATTTGAAAAGGTTGGACACTTCCATGACTGATTGGTTATTAATACAGGTACTCGACAATGGTCTGCTTGTAGATCCCCATGATCAGCAGTCTATTGCAGATGCTCTCTTGAAGCTTGTCAGCAATAAGCAACTGTGGGCAAAATGTAGACAGAATGGGTTGAAGAATATTCATTTATTTTCATGGCCTGAGCATTGCAAGACTTACCTGTCTAAAATAGCCACTTGCAAACCAAGGCATCCGCAATGGCAACGAAGTGAGGATGGAGCTGAAAGTTCAGAATCAGAATCACCGGGGGATTCCTTGAGAGATATACAGGACTTATCTCTAAACCTGAAGTTTTCATTGGATGGAGAGAAGAGTGGGGGTAGTGGAAATGATAATTCTTTGGAGCCTGATGGAAATGCTGCTGATAGAAGTGCTAAATTAGAGAATGCTGTTTTGTCATGGTCAAGGGGGATCTCTAAGGACATACGCAAGGGTGGGGCAACAGAAAAATCAGATCAAAATACTAATGCTGGTAAATTTCCACCATTGAGGAGAAGGAAACATCTCTTTGTCATTGCTGTGGATTGTGATACCACTTCAGGTCTTCTTGAAACCACTAAAGCAATCTTTGAGTCCGCAGGAAAGGAGAGGGCTGAAGGCTCTGTAGGGTTCATTTTGTCAACATCCTTAACAATATCTGAGATACACTCATTTCTGGTCTCAGGCGGCTTGAGCCCCAGTGATTTTGATGCTTATATTTGCAACAGTGGTAGTGATCTCTACTATCCATCCCTCAATTCTGAAGATCGCCCATTTGTGGTTGACTTGTATTACCACTCACACATAGAATATCGTTGGGGTGGAGAAGGGTTGAGGAAGACTTTGGTACGTTGGGCAGGTTCAATCACTGATAAGAAGGGTAAGAATGACGAACATATTGTGACTCCTGCTGAACAGCTTTCTACTGACTACTGTTATGCTTTCAAAGTGCGAAAGCCAGGAATGGTAATTTTTCAATCTAGTTTTTTATGATTGTGTAAGAAAAACATTGTTATTAGTTATTAAGATTCTGAGTGGAATATTTTGTGCTGGTTTGTTCTTTTTCCAGATTCTCATAGATTTATTGTTTTATTTTATTTTATTTTTTTGGCAGGCTACACCTGTGAAGGAGCTTCGTAAATTATTGAGAATCCAGGCTCTACGTTGCCATGCTATTTATTGTCAAAATGGGACAAGACTGAATGTAATTCCAGTACTGGCATCTCGTTCCCAAGCCCTCAGGTATTGTTGAATTATCATCGTTTCAAAAATTTCATCAGCCATGCTCTTGCACACTTAGGAACTATTTTTCTTTCCTCTAACGTGATTTCCTCTATTGGGCTATTGTGGCTCTTGACAGTGTTACTGTTTAAGTTTATTGTGGCATCTGATGACTTTATGTGCTTCTCCTTTAGATACCTCTATCTTCGATGGGGTTTTGAGCTGTCGAAGATGGTGGTGTTTGTCGGAGAATGTGGTGACACAGATTACGAAGGGCTGGTTGGTGGCCTACACAAAAGTGTGATATTGAAGGGAGTCGGAAGCAGTGCAATCAGTCAACTCCATAACAACAGAAGCTATCCTCTTTCAGATGTCATGCCGTTGGACAGCCCCAACATCGTTGAGGCAAGTGAGGGGAGTAGCAGTGCAATCCAGGCTTCCATTGAAAAAGTAGGATACCTCACCGGATGAAAGTCATCTGTGTTTTGTTATGCCTCTTCTGTTAAAACCTACTTCTGAGCTTACTGATAATCAGACATTTGTCCACAATGTCAATGTTCATAATGCCTTCTTCTGCCCTCAGTAATTTCCATACTCATTCTCTTCTGCACAACCTTGCCCCATGAATCATGTTTCCTCTTGTTCCACTTGTGCTGCTTGTTGGATTTGTACCTACATATTACAATTTAATAAAAGGGCTACTTCCATTTCTATCTGCATGCCTTGTTTCTTTTTTGTCGATTATTAGCCAGGCCTCTCTCGTGGCCACAACATCACTGGAAGCGAAACTCGTCATATACTCAACATACTTTTCATTCCTTACTCTCTTCCCTCTCAATTATAGCATGGTGTGGAGCTTACACAACTCTATAAAGAACCGAGAGTATAGAAGATTCAGTTCAGGTGAATAATGATGATTGTGCTAGAGCTTTATGCATCATAAAGAAACCAGATGGTTTCTCCTGGAACAAGGTATGCCTTGGAATATGCCAAATGCATTTTTGTTTTGTCTTCTTGTGGCATTATTGGTTTCAAATTACGTGGCCCATAATATTCCTTTTGATGCCAGAGTCTAATCTGATATAGTAAATGTTTTGTTTGTTGGCCCCATACGTTTGATGAAGATGGGTGGCAGGTGAAAGCAACGTGCAGTAGTCGTTTACTTCATCAATTCGTTCAGTGACCTTTACTTTAGGAGGGGCAGTAACGTGATGCACCATACAGAAGGATTGAATCAAAACCCAAACGTAAATGCTTGGTGTGACTTGTGATAATCAAAGCACCGTCGGTATGTTCACAATTTTTTTTTTGTTAGTTGGGGAAGGGATAGAGTAGACTAAAATACAGGCATACTGAAATTAAATAGTCCCTAAAATGACTTTTACTACTTGAATAAGACTTTTACCCCTTGAATAAAGGCTCTTACGCTCGCGCCACACACACATATATGTGGTGATCTGCTTATATCAAATATAAATTTTGAATATTTATATTGTTTAACACTTTATAGAATATGAATTAAATTAATTTAACCGTTGAATAATATAAAATTATTTTAATAATTATTATGTTAAATTTGAGATAAATTAAATATTTATAAGTATGTAATTAATAATTAATATTTTTTTAAATTTTAAAAAATATATTATAAGTTAAAATAAAACAGTGTGATAAGAGTATCAATTACTATGTAAATTGTATGTAATTTTGTAAAATTAATTTATTTTATAAGAACTTTTAATCTAATGATTAGATTGAAAAAATTTAACGTTTATAAAAAATTATTAAATGGTGTAAGTAAAGTTTTAAATTACAGTTGCATTGCGGACAAGGTCACGTTACGGCTGCAATTTAAATCTTTAGGTATAAGTATGTCAATATTTACACTTTGTATAGATAGATCTCCACCCATATATATATATATATATATATATGTTCACAACAATTTGACACTTAATGGAATCACAAAATGTTGCATCCTTTATGTCAATATGTCTCTAGAAATAGTTACTTGATTTTTTTTTGAGTAATCTTCAATTAAGAGTGACTGCTAGCCCCAAAAAAAAAAAGATGAGTGACTTACAATAAATGGTTAAAATGATCCGCTGAGACTAAGAAAAAAAAAACTGAGTGCCTTTATTCTTTTAACAATTATAGAGAATTTAGATTCAAAATGAAATTAGTTATGTAACAAAATTTTGAAAATCCATATTATTGCAATAATAAGTGTATAAATACTTGCATCCTTGCACACTTCATATCCTACTATTATTCTTGAAAAGGAGAGTAGCAGTTCATTTCACTCACATGACAAGAAACCATTTTGGGCTATTGACTAGCATGGAGGGCAATGTAACTTGTGGTTCGGTTTGCAGTTTCTTAGGGGCAATCGTGAGACTTAAACACATAGTTAATTAAAAGGGTCTTTGAGTAAGCAACCTGTGGCCTAATTGTCGTGGTAACCCACTCATGACTCAATCTTAAATCTTAAAATTAACGGCACATGCAGGTCGGAAGCAGCTGAGCCTACTCCAACAAACGTCAATCTGCATTTTATAATCTCCAAAACCATATTTTCCAGATGCAAATCATGCTTTTTCCAAGAAATTCCTGATCCATATTATATATTTATAATTTTTTTTATCATATATTCTTCGGAATATATGATTAATGATAAGGTGGCTTCGTCAAGTTACCTTCGGATATAAGATTCTGTCTATCCTTTTCCCCATTTATAGTTGATATGGTTGAGCTACGAATCTAACAACAGACAAACTTCTTTCCAGCACACATTATTTTATTTCCCGGTGGTGCATAAATCCGTAACTCTCGTAATCAGAACTTTCATGAATGCATGATTCTCCGCGCATTCGAATCTTCAGTTTTATTTTTCTTTTCTACAATTCTCTTTCTTCAATTACTTACTATCAAAGTTATATTTTAAGCATGAGGATTTTACAGTTCGATTTTTGTTAGTCATATTTTACAAAGACAATCATATTATTATTAGTCTCAACTTAAAAAAATTGAGCCTATAAAACTGTTTAAATGAACTATGAAAATATTTTTAATTTACACAAAAAAAATTACATATTAACAAATCAAAAACTTACATAAATTTTACTTGTAATGTGAAAATTTGAATTATGTTAAAAAATATTTTGTGAAAAAGAATAATTTTAATATTTCAAACGAAAATTAATCCCATAGCAAAGAGGTATAAGAATATCTTGTAAGAAAAAAAAACTACTACCAACTCAAAAACAAAAAAAAAGACACATCTCTCATAATTAACAATAACTTATTTTTTAATTGAAAATTTATTTTAATGAATTGACATTATTTAACTTAGGAACATAATTAAAAAAATAAAAAAAATTTAGATCCATTTTCCGTAAAAGGTACATGCACGACGCTTGCTCACTTACAAGTTAGTGTACGTTAGATGTACCTTTCGAAACTCTCAAACTTGGTATAAAAAATTAAACCAAACAAGCTGTAGTATTGTATGATCCATGTATGGATTGCTTTTGTTATATGGTACAAAACAAGTGCCAAGCAACTTATTAAATTGGTCCAGTGTATGTTTTGATTAATGTTTTTTGTATTTAATAAAAATGTTTCAGTATAGAGTTTTATTTGAAACATTTATAAGTTTCTTCAAAAAATAAAATTAACTAATTCAAGTAAATCATGATCGCTTACATCCTAAACAAAAATCAATGTACATAAATATCTTTTTTTTTTTAGGTAAGATCTGCATAGATATTCTTGTTGAGGCGTGAGGGTATTGCACACTGACACTTTGATTTATAATGATGTGGGGACTTTAATAGGTAGGCGGGCCAGCGATCTTTCTTCCTCTCCTAATATACGTGTTTATTATTGATTAGGAGCAATGAAAATTTAACGAAAGAATTAAGGTAAAAGTGCGTTTAGATTAGCCTGTACAAATTTAATTTGAATGAATTTAATTTTATAAATTTGATTATATTTATAAGTGCGTTTATAATAAAGTGTTTTATGTTTTAGATAAAATTACTTTTAAATGCCAAAATCATATTTGATAAATTATACAAATGTGAAACCAAAGAATAAAAAATGAACAAAATCACATCAAAATTGCATTTAATAAATTATACAAATGTCAAATCAAATAAGATAAAAAAATAAATAAAATCTCATTTAAATAGCTAAAAGTCATTTGGTTGAGACAAATATCTTGCCAAACAAGTACTAAAATATTTATGGAATGTTAGCGTAATAGAAGTGAGTTATGCTTTTAGATATGAAAACTCTGACTCAATTTTTGAAAGTCACATTTTATAGAAAAAATCATATTATTATTATTCCTATCTTAAAGAGATAAAGTTTATGAAACGTTTCAGATGAATCGAACCTTATAGAATACTTTTGGTTCATACCAAAATAGTACTTTATGAATTAACTTAAGTAACGGATAAATGATTAATCTTATTACTTAATTAATCAATTATTATTAACTTCTTTTTTTTTTCTAAATTCAACATCTTAACTCTAAATCTTTTTTCTTCCGATTTATATATAGGCACCACTTAAACTTGCACGTGAAATCAGTTGCCTACACATGCCTGTGGTATTTTATGTGAGTATTGTGTATTGTACTATGACATTGTGTACAATGTTGTAATAAAAAGGTTCATCACTATACCAAAGTTGTATCTTTTAATTATAGCTCCCCTTAAAGCAGGCACAAAGGACCTATAGTCAATGGTTTCCTCTTACATATAACAGTCGCCGATCATAATTTTTTTTTATTATAAAAATATCTAAAAACGTTCCAATTAAAATTATTTGAACTATGATAAGTCACCATAATTAAATACTAGTGTCTTGAGAGATATATCTGTACCTTTTTTTTTAATTTTTTTAATATAAATATTTTATAAATTAATTAATTATAATTTTTATAATTATAATGTAATTAATTAGATAAAAATAATCTTTTAAAAAAGTATATTTACATTTGAAGGTAGTTGTTAATTAATTTTTTTAGAAAAAGCTCCCTATGTTAAAGCAATTGTTATTTTATAATGTGGTTATTAAAAAATTATTGATGTTTATCGTTTTACTCATTTTTTCTACTTGCGTTTAATTAGTCAGCAATATTTTTTTTGAAAACTGAAAAATTTAGATCAAAGAGAAAATTTTTCTTTATAGTAATATAAATATAGATAAAGAGAATGGATAAGTACGACTAGCCACACTAGTGTATGTTTAGTATTAGGTGAAAATTTCATAAATGAATTTTTACAAAATTGGTGTGTAATACTAATTTTTACAAAAAAGAAAAAAAATTGGTGTATACTAGTTGTAGAATTTAGTCTATATTTATTCTTTGATAATTGTGATGGAGATTTAAGGCATTCGCATTCTTACATTAGAGTTTTCACAGCTGATATAAGTATAAATTTGTAATATATATGATACATTATATATATATTATTAATAATAATAAATATTTAATTTATTTTTAGTGTAAAATTTTTTTATTATCAATAAATTATATGATATTACCTATTTTTTGCTATAAATAAAATTTTGTTTACTATAGTTATATAGTGTTTTTTTTCCTTACAAGTATTATAAAAAATTTTACATGAAAAGTATATTAAATTTAAATAATTAGAAAAAATAAGTAATTTTCATAACTTTTGTAAGTTATGAGAATGAAAGGCACGCATAACTAACTATACAACAGAAGCAATGCAAGATAAGGTTGTCACTCTCTCTTTTTTTTATTTGTATATTTTTTTTCCCTAAATTTTGTGCAGCATTTGTTCAGTTTCATGACTTATAAACATTGAATTAGCTATAGTTCAGAACAGGTTGGTAGATTTTTAAGTGCCCTAAATTTCATTGTTTAGATATTGATCAGAAATTGCATCGTAGGTTGATTCAACGTAAGAATACAAGTCCATTGCTTGTAAAGTTTGTGTTTAATTGCTGCCAGCAAATTTTGTTTTGATAGGAATCACGTAATGAATGTTTGAATTTATAATATTTAATAATAGTTAAAATAAATAATTAGTCTATATAATTTTATGAGAAAAGAGCATTCAGATTTTTTAAATTTTATGTTATTTATAAATAATTATCTGAACTTTAAAATTATTTTAATTAATACCTAAACTATAGTAATTACACAAATCAACTATTTTATCCACTTTTTATTCATTTTAAATTGAATAAAAAAGATTTAAATGAATAGAAAAATTGATTTATATAATTATTATAATTTATGTATTAATTAGAATAATTTTATGATTTAATTTGAATTTTAGTCTCTATAGTAATTTTTATGATTTTATTTATTTAAATTTTAATTTATGAAGAACTAATACGTTAATAATTAAAAATTATTTAGATCAATTTTTTATGAAAAATAAAGATTAATATCTTAATAAATAAAAATTATAATGATTAAAATTTAAATGAATAAAAAATATTAGGACTGATGCTTTAATGATAATGACCAAAATCTAAATAAATAATACTATAAGGATCAATATTAAAAAAAATACATGAACTAAGATTTAAATTAGATCAAATTAAATGAATTAATTAATTATTTTAACCTTTAATAATCTATTCAAAATTGTTATTACTAGCTTGTCCCTTAGGACTTCTCTTGATAAATTAATTAATTATTTTAAATTTTAAATTTTAGTTTTTATAGTTATTTTTTTAAAATATCAGTTCTTATAATTTTATTCATTTAAATTTTGATCTTTATCATTAAAGTATTGATCCTTATATTTTTTATTTATTTAAATTTTAATCCTTATAATTTATATTTATTAAAATTAATTTCTATTTTTTATAAAAAAATTGATCTTTATATAATATTTAATTATTAAAATATTAATTTTTTAAAAGTTTAAAATTTAATTGAGTAAAATAATAAGATAAATATTTTAAAAAATTATAAAAATTTAAATTTAAATTAAATAAAATTATAAAAATTATTTATTTATTTTAATCTAAAAAAATATAAAGATATTCACATTACATTACAGGAAAAGAAAAAATGACCTGACAAATGAAATAAAGATAATATAATGGAACTGGCAAAAAAGCCAGCCACCTATTATTCCAGCTATAACAATAAAGTGTGCGCCTTAACAAACCCCGCAGAATAGTGCCAAACCTTACGCAGGGTCCATAAATGCTGCAGTTGGTGCAGTTGTGAAGGCCCCCATTTCTGCATCCAATTCAAATAGCCACGCAGCAAGAGAGAAAGTCAGAGAGAAACAGGAATATGCTCTAGCTAGCTTCTGCCGTTCACAAAGCGAGGCTCTGAAATCCATCTCCGGGAAAGGCCCGAGGAGGTGGTAGCAGAGGACGATGAACCATAGCGAGGCAAAAGCTGTGGTGAAGCGGAAAGGCAAAGAAATGGATGCAACTTGGTGTCCTTCGCGCTGCAAGGACAACCCCACCAGGAACGACAACATGCCACAACAAGACAGAAACAGAGCCAAACGCTACCCTCTCCTGTCTTTCTGGGAGCTGCCGGAGTACATGAAGGACAACGAGTACATTCTGCACTATTACAGGGCCAATTGGTCTCTTAGGGAAGCCCTCTTCAGCGTCTTCCGCTGGCATAACGAAACGCTAAACGTTTGGACGTAAGCTAATCGAGCTTTCCCTTCTTCACTTTTCTTTGATTAAACTCCGTCCAATTTGTTTTGTTCGGTTATCGATGTTCTTATTTCTTGAATCTGACTAATGTTGTTTGTTTTATCTGGTTTCTTTTTGGGGTTTTGCGCTTTCAGGCATTTGATTGGATTTTTTTTGTTTCTGGGATTGACTCTGGCGAATTTGATGCAGCCTCATGTGGTGGATCTCTTAGGCCTATTTACCAGGTTTTTTGTTATATTTTTTTAACGACCCTTCTCTCTCTCTCTCTCTCTCTCTTTTTTCCGCAGTTGTGTGTGTGTATGACAAACTCAGCTGCAAACTCGTTGTCAGAGACTGAGAGAACCAATTCTCTGTTCCTCATGTCATAGAAAGTATGTTAGTATGTTGCCAGCGGCTGGTACCGTGTAGAAATTTTTAGAGTAAACAAATAGATACTGGAATCTAGAATCTGCTTACTTGCCTTATCAATTGAAATGTTTAATAAGCAGAAACTTTGAGAACTAAGGAAGAAGTTGGAACAGAGCACATATCAGCCATTTTTTCACACTCAAAGCAGGCATTGGATGGAAATGGTTTCTTTAAAACACCTTCAATTAACAAATACTCTTTCGTCCACTTTAATATTTTGTATAAGATAATTTTTTTGCAAAAAATATTTATTATTTGAAAATATTAATTAATTTTTTAAATTTTATTCTTATTTTTTAATAAAAAAAATTAGTGAAAAGAAGTGAAATTAAGAAAGAGACAAAAAAATTAATAAAATGAGAAAAAAAATATAACTTATTTATATTAAAATATATTTTTATGTAATTAAAATTATATAATAATTTTTTTAATTTTTATGTAATTATAAAGATCACCAAAATAGTAATTAACAACTAAGACTTGGGGGTTTGATTTAAATTGGATTCCCGTAAACCATTCATTTAATTTACCAAAGTTTCTGTGCAATTTGTGGTAGACAAGCAATTAATTTGAGCAAGGGTACGCAGCAAATTGCTTTGTCAAATGTCCATTCTGAGTTAATATCAGCTTCTACCTTTTCAGTCGTTGTATACAATGTCGATGAGGATTTGTAATAGATGCATTGCCTTGCTAGTAGCATGGTAAATAGTACCAGAATTGTCAGCTGAATTTGCATATCATTTTTGCAGGTCATTTTCTTCAAGTGCGGAAAAGAATGTTTCTCATAACTTCAAAGATCTGTTCCTGGTAAGTGAGCTCATGATCACATTGCAGACTGATACACACACCCTGCCTCCCCATTTTTACCCAACTACTAAATAGTATTTTAAGACTGACATTGTTAGAACTTGCAGGGAACAGCATTACTCATTGATTTAAAACAGCAACCACCCTTGGAAATGGAACTTCAATCCCAGGGGCAGGGTACAGCAAGGTGGCCATTCTTCGTTTTCTTGGGTGGCTCTATGTTCTGCCTCCTCTCTAGCAGCATTTGCCACCTCTTTTCTTGTCACTCCCACCCCTTAAACCTTTTTCTGTTGCGAGTAGACTATGTTGGGATCACCGTCATGATCATCACCTCCTTTTTCCCTCAGATTTACTACGTTTTCCAATGTGAGCCTCACTGGCAACTCCTCTACCTTGTCGGGATCTCAGCCATGGGTTTATTCACCATTGCAACACTGCTTTCCCCATCACTTTCAACAGGCAAATACCGTGCATTTCGCGCCATGTTGTTCTGTTCCATGGGGCTTTTCGGCATTGTCCCTGCAATCCATGCATGCTTTGTGAATTGGGGCAACCCTCGCCGCAATGTCACCCTGGCATATGAATCTACCATGGCCTTGTCTTACTTGATAGGGACGGTGTTCTATGTGACCCGGATACCAGAAAGGTGGAAGCCTGGGTGGTTCGACCTCGCAGGCCACAGCCATCAAATATTTCATGTTCTGGTTGTGGTGGGGGCATCAGCACATTATGCAGCCACGCTTCTAATGCTGGAATGGCGTGACACTTTTGGGTGCGGCCCGGTTCATTGATGTATCTTTTGCAGCAAATATGCAACATAAGATGGATCTCCTCCAGAAAGTCTTCTTGAGAAATCTTGTAACTGCACAAGCTTTTCTGCAAATATAAGGAGCGTTAATATTATCCCATTGTTGGATTTCAAGCAACTGTGAGATAATTAGAAGTCCACAAGAAGCTGTGATATTAGAAGTCATTTATTTATTTTTATCAAAGAATTAATACTTGTCTTCTTTCTCTCAGTTGAGTGTCCTATTTTTATTTTTTTTTTGGAATTTGCCACTACATGTACGATTCTACCTAGAGTTTGTTTAAAGTAATATTCTCCTAATCGTTTCCTGTATGGTTGTCAAGATGAATATTGCATTGTTCTTTGAAACAATGATGTTAAAAAATGTCCACTAGAAGGTTCAAAAGTTTAGAAAACTGTATCGAATTCGAATGTCATTCTCAAGTCCACACGCGGACATTTATTGGTTCAGCATATGATATTCCATCTTAGAAGTTCAAATTTCAAATCCCATTGAAAGATGAGATGGTGACATGATGAAATATTATCGAAAAAGACAAACTATCTCTTATTGTGTAGCTTTCATTTAAATTAAAAATCCCTCCAGAACTCTCTAGCTAAATATTTTCTACACCTGCTCTTTTGTTAGAATGGAGAAATCATTAATAGTTTTACCCTCAACTGGTTTGAATCAAAATTATTTTGCCTCCCTTCATTTAAAAAGTGACAGTTTGTTTCATCACCACATAATTACTTTGCAATTTTTTTTTCATCTATTTATTAAATGGAAGACACATGTTAGAGTTTAAAATTTTGTCATTAGGCAAATCTCAGCTGTAATTGTGCATAACACTCATTTGTTTCATAACAAAAGAGAATCATTGTTGATTTATAACATGAGAAAATCATTGATAATTTGTTTATCTGTCCATCCTCTTTTTTTATATGAGATTTGATTCTTTTTCTTTATTTTTTGATAATTGTATATTTCATGTAATTTGTAAAAGTTTTTAAGTCTTTTGTGAAATTTTGTTTTATAATTTTAGCTTATGTCTTCCGTTAAAGAATATATTAGAAAATCAATATACTTTGGATTCCTTAAGTATCATTAACAAGACTCGATTTTCTATACATATGAATGAATCATGCACTGTTAGTAGGTATTTTCTCCACAAGGAGTACGATCGAAAGTTAAAAAATTAATCCTTTACCTTTTAAATGAAATATACTCTTGACTATCAAAAAAAGAAAAGATTAGAAAAAACAAAAACATGATAATTATCTGACAATGGTTCAAATCATATATGAACAAAGTGTCACTTTTTAAACTATAGGAGGACAAAGTGATCTCGAGTCACCACAGAGTAAACTGTAACATGCCCAGATTTAAATCACTTGAATTTACCAAAATTGGTTTTCGATATGAAGTCAGTTAAGTAAAGTTACACTTGAAATTAAAACTTAGTTTTGCCTTTTTTTTTTCAGGACTTTAACTTTCCGATTCATCTTAACGGGTCAACCCAATTTGTAGATATTTTTTCTTTTCTCTCTTTCCGTTTGTTTGTTTTTTGCAGTTCACATGTTGCATCCTTATTCTTTAGAGAATAGAACTGACATTGGCGCTTGTTGCATAAGGGAAAGGGCATTGCCCAAAGCAGGTTTTGTTCTTCGGTTTAAGTCACTATCCTGCACCCAAAAAAAAAAAAAAGAAAAGTCACTATCCACCCAACCAATGAAATCTCGTCTCCGTAGACCCAGCCCATTAATTGAATATAATTATTTTATTTTTTTTATACAAGCTAAATTTTGGTTCACCAAAATTATTTGTTGATATGGCGACTAGTGACTAGTGACTAAGTGTAACCTGTGAACTGACTCATCTTTTGTGGATTGAATAGTTTTAAACCTGAACCAACTTGCCATTTATAGATTGAGTTGATTCAGATTACATGGGCTCACAAGGAAACCTCATCCACCAAACACTCAAGGCAATCATTGTACTGTTGTGGCTGCCAACTTTCTGCAAGGCTCTATTTGCATAAAAATATGAAAGAATTTTAGATTTGGTACATGCTTAATTGAGTTTAATTTTTTTAAAAAAATATTTTTTAAAATTATTTTAGTAAAATTTTAATTATAAACTAATTTAAATATAAAATAAGTTAATTCAAACGTGTAATTAGACTTGTAATTCCAATGCAATTATATGCCAAAAATGGAATTAGTTCAAAATTTTAGATTGTAAAATCAATTTTGAAATTAAAAAAAAAAGTTTAGTTTGATTGTTTGGATGTAGGATTTAATTTCTTGTAAAAAGATTATATAATGTTGTTGCACAATTTTAAAATGAAATGTATAAATAATTAAATTAATATTTTATTCTAGTGCCGATGGATGACAATGATGTTGCTGGGAAAAATAGTGGCAGTGCAGCTAAGAGTGGCTGTGGCAGCGAAGACAATTGTTGAAGAATTAAATGCCAAAGTTATCATTAGATGAGATTGCGTTGTAGGATGAATCTTCGTAAGTTTGCTTACTGGAAGAATTTTTAGGGTCTAAATTTAAAATAGACAAGCACTTTATTATTATTATTATTTTAGCCTTTGCCCGAATTATGAAAGTTGCATTATGAACCGTGTATCAATTTGCTAAAGTTCGCGTAATTATCTGCCTACATGCGCATAACCAAATTTCAACGAATATTGGCATGTTACTCTTTTGCAAATTCAAGTGCATTCGTAAAATTTTAATTATTTCCCAGATCGCATGGCTTTTCCTCTCTTCTAAGAGGTTGGACTTTTCAACCCCAGCTCGCGTTTCGATTCAGAGGCTCCCTCTTCAAGAAGTTAATTTGTGATTCAAGAGTTTTGGACTTATGTACTGATCACACTTTTTATTTTTATTTTTATAGTAAGAGTATTTTGATATTGTCATATTAATTTTTGCACATCGAGAACAAGTTTCTTTCAAACTAATCTTAAAAGCCTATTTCTCAATATCAGCTTGGTGCATTTAGAACCTAAGTTGCTGGATCAAAATTTAAATTCAAATAGTTAAGACAATGAAAATACTCATTTAGCTACTAACCCAACTCCTTAGATTAACTTACTCTGCATATTCACCCAGATTAATTAAAGGAACTAATGCACTCTCCCCTCCCCTGAAAAAATCCCCACATATACAATTTTTCTTAGCCATTGCCCTCCATGACAAGTTAACAACAACTAATTTCCATGAGTTTCTCTTTAAATGATCACATGCATTATCATTCCTTAATTTTTCTATAAAAAATTAAACTATAATAACTTCTTGATATATATGTATACTTACTAAGTCACTGGAGACTCATTACTATTACTTGAATTTACATACTTCAGCTCAAATTATCTCATATCTCAAGCAATTTTCTTTTAAATTTCGACTCAAATAGATGTCCTTGTTATCGGCGTGCAAGGTTGTGAATACGATGCCCTCCTTTTGAGGTTGATGCTACGTTCCTTCAACTACAAACAACTGTAAAACTTTACTTAAAAAGGCCTTGGAATAACGTACGTTTGCAACTTCGTAGACATGCTCACATGACTTGAGATTGCTCATAGAGTATATAGACCATTATATAGAGCTAACGTGGCATTTTTTGATGAAGGCAAAATATTCATTCAAGCTGTGAAGCGCCATGGAAGCTTTCACATGCCCCACAGCCTCTCTGCTACTCCCAGTGTTTTCCCTCATTCTTCTCCTCCTCGTCTTCACTCCATTCAAAGAAAACCATCTCACGCTCTTCGTTTTTCCTTTCGCCATTTCCAGCATAAAAGACAACATCACCCCACAGGTACAAGTACAACCCCATGACATTCTGGCGAGCTCCGCATATAAAAGCTGTGAGCATAAAGCAACCAGAAGCACCAAGGTCAGCAAAGAGCTCAAAATTTTGGAGCCAAATAACCTTCCAAAAGCATTAAATACATGACACTAATAACCAGTATCCAGTTTTCTCAAACGTAAATTTCTCTTTTTCATCTGCTACATGCAGAAAAAGTCTAGCTTGGATAGAATTGAAGAAACTTTGGCAGAAGCACGAGCATCAATTCGGGAAGCAATTCAGTCAAGGAACTACACTTCTTCAGGGAAGCAAGATAATAATTTTGTCCCAAGAGGGTCAATTTACAGAAACCCATACGCTTTTCACCAGTTAAGCTCTCGAAAGGATTCTGAAGTAACTTCGTATTTCTTTGTGTTAAAACCATTCATATGCTTTCTCCTACCAGCCTAAACTTTTTAAGATAAGCAGTTCTTTTTTTAATAAAATGAAAACAGGAGCCACATGGAGATGAAGAGATTGAAGGTGTGGGTTTACGAGGAAGGAGAGCAACCATTGGTGCATGATGGGCCAGCGAGCAACATATACGCCATTGAAGGACAATTCATAGATGAAATGGGCAGTAGCAGCAGGAGGAGCCCCTTCAAGGCTAGGCACCCTGATGAGGCACACGTCTTCTTCCTTCCCTTCAGTGTGGCCAACGTCGTTCGCTATGTTTACCAGCCCCTTATGTCCAAAACGGACTACTACCGTGATCGCCTGCAGCGCTTGGTGGAGGATTATATCGGTGTTGTGGCAGATAAGCATCCTTACTGGAACAGGAGCAATGGTGCTGACCATTTTCTCCTTTCCTGCCATGACTGGGTGGGCTTCTTACTCTTACTCTGCTTATTTTCATTGAAACAAATATTTAACTTATTAGCATGATTTTGAATCATGTTTTAATTGTGAATAATTAAAAAAAATATAAATGAAACAGTTTCATTACTTTTGTGAGATTCTTATAATTAGCGTCGCTGATCGCAATTTAAAATCATACTTACTAGTAGTTTCAACTTATTGTTGTTAATATCTCCTCCGTTAAATTAAATACTGGTAATAGTTAATTTGAAAGGATTGGATTATCAAAGCAAAGAGAAAGTCACAATTTTTTTTTTGTTTTAAACAATGACATACCGTTATCTACATATGCAAGTTTCCTTTATTTCTGCATAAAAGTAGTTTATATCTGAATTAATTCTTATGACATGACACTGAAATCCTCTTTGAAAAAAATTCAAATCTTGGTTTTAAGTTATTATGACGTATCGAACGTGAGACCTAGTTTCAATATCGAAAGGGAACGAGGAATCAATTGATTGAAGAGTGATAAAAAAAAACAGCTTCACATGAGATGTTTTCTTTACTAAGCATGCGTGACTTAAATTGTGACAAAATTGATTTTGAATTTTAACTTGATTTTTCTTATTTATAGTGAATCCATAATATGCATGTCACATGTAATGTGTATTCGAAAAATGAATCTAAATTTAAATTTGACTGTCAGGTGCTGTTTAAAAAGAATACTAAGGTATTTGTTCAATCGAAAATGCAGTAGCGCTGCATATAACCACAATATTCACCTCCTTTTTTGAATTAAATTGCAGGGAAAACATTTCATTATTTTGATTCGTAGTGCTTTTCCATGAATTAAAGTATGGAACGAATGCTTGTACAAAAATTAAAGAAAAAGTAATGAACAAATGCTGTATCTCTACTTAAGACTCTGATGTCAGAAAAAAACTATCGTAATGCTGCAATTGAATTAAAACCCATAGGACAAATGCTTTGCTTGGGGATTCATATTTCATATACTGCTTTTTACTCTCTAGTTTATTTTTTCTGTTCTTCTCTTTTTGGTCCTTTAACAGAAAAGAAACATTTTATTATCATGATTGCCTGTGCTTTTTATGCATGCAAATTGAGTTTAAATCGAATGCTTTTACTTTACTTGATGATTCAGGCACCAGAAATCTCAGATGCCAATCCAGAGCTCTTCAAGAACTTCATCAGAGTCCTATGCAATGCCAACACTTCAGAAGGTTTCCAGCCCAACAGGGACGTGTCACTCCCTGAAGTGTACTTGCCTGTTGGAGAGCTAGGCCCACCCAATCTGGGTCAGCACCCAATGAACCGCACCATATTAGCCTTCTTCTCTGGTGGAGCCCACGGTGACATTCGGAAGCTTCTGCTGAATCATTGGAAGGACAGGGACAGCCAGGTTCAAGTTCATGAATACCTTCCAAAGGGCCAAAACTACACCAAGTTAATGGGACTCAGCAAGTTCTGCTTGTGCCCCAGCGGGTACGAAGTGGCGAGTCCCAGGATTGTGGAAGCCATCAGTGCAGGGTGTGTCCCTGTGATCATATCTGGGAACTATTCTTTGCCCTTCAGTGATGTGCTGAATTGGAGTCAATTCTCCATGGAAATTCCAGTGGAGAAAATACCAGAGATTAAGACTATCCTGCAAAATGTTTCGAGAAGCAAGTACCTGAGATTGCACATGAATGTGAGGAGAGTTCGAAGGCATTTTGTGATGAATAGGCCCGCTAGGCCATTTGACGTGATGCACATGATACTTCACTCTGTTTGGCTCAGAAGGCTGAACTTCAGGCTGATAGCTTCACAATAAGAGGGCTGTTTCTGCATAAGATGATCCTTCTCTCTTTTCCACTTTTTAGTTAATATTATTTTTGCTTGAGTAACTTGAAGTCACTTATGCTGCATTTCCTATGTGTTTAGGAAAGTTTAATTTTTAGAAAATAATCATTTTTTAAATAAAATTTTAATTATAAATTATTTTAAATATAAAATAAATTAATTTAAATATGCACAAGAGAATATGAGCTCTGTTCACCAATAATGAGATACAACTGTTTAAGAGTTTTCAAGCACCTATGTCCTTTTTTTTTTTTTGGGTACGGGAAGGGAAAGATTTTTAAGAGGAGGGGGAGGCATCGAATTCGTGCAGTAACTTTTAAGTTTTACCTAGTTACCACTTTAGCCAAGATCCTGAACCGCTCAAGTGCCTATGTCCTGAAACATGATAGACTATATTATAATTTAATACCATAGACGAAGCAAATGATTGATTGGGTTGGTAATTGCAACCATGAACCCTAAGGTACCGATTGCGGAGAAAGTAAAAGAAGAATTCTACTGTTCTGCTTCATATATCCGTTGGCATTTAGCTAATCATTAATTGTTTTTTGAATATGAATTAAACATTATTTCTGATTTTGGTAAGTTCTTCTTAAATTAAAAATATCTCTACCAAAATTCAGTTAATTTCTTAATTCTCAATAGAGAACGTAAGAATCCAACTCTAGACATGTTCAGATGAGCATCTGCTTAGGTGGGACCTTGGCATGGCACCCCGCATCATTCATTCATTAATTTGTTTGCTAGTTATATTAAGTTACAAACTTCTGAAAAAAAAAAGTCATTGATTTTCACTTTAAAAAAGGATGAGATTTCTTGAAAATAATATAAGAGTGTTGTGTTTAAAAAAATATAAAAAATAAATTTTATGACTTATGATGAGTTCTAACGTGATAAAATTTATGCTTATATTTTTTTAATGAATTTTGTTAATTTCTGATTTAAAATTTGAAGTTAAAGAATAAAAATAATATTTATTATATTTTATTAAATTATTATAATTATTTAAAAAAAATATTAATTATATATTAAAATTTTAAGACATTAAATATTTAGACTTTTCATTTAATAATTTTATTTACAAGCACATATTACAAATTTAAAATAAAAATTATAAAATAATGATTTAAATAACCATAATAATTTAATAAAAAATAATAAATATTATTTTTATTGTTTATCATTTACAATTATTATAAAAATGTTTATTTAATTGATGTGACGTAAAGTCATTAATTATAAAGAATCAAACATGCATTATACATGACATGGTGGTGAGGAATGTGAGGGCAGATTTTCGGGATCTGAATAAAGCAATGAAAGGTTTCAGATCCCCTATAGCTTCCTTGGTCTTCCTAGTGTTCTCCTCAATTTTTTCTTGGTTATCTTCACACTCTTAAAGGAAGATCATATGATTCATATCCACTCAGCTTCTCCTTTCGTCCTTTTCGGCATCAAAGTCAATTATGCAAGTATAACCTCCCCGCAAGTACAACTATCCCATGACCTTCTCTCGACCTCAGCAAATCAAAGCTCCAATAATAAGGTTAATACGAGCGTTAAGGCGAGCAACCTTCATAATCTTTGAAGTTGAGGTTTTCTTTCCAGTATAGGCGTTCACATGATTCATTTTTCATTTTTCTTTGTTGCCCTTTTGTGAGTTTTGTCCTCTCGTCTTCTGAATTTGGATATGGGATGCCGAAAATGACTAGTTTGGAGAGGATTGAAGAAGGGTTAGCAGGAGCGCGAGGCGCAATTCAAGAAGCCATTCGCTCCAGGAGCTACAAAACTGCCATGAAAGAGAGTTTTGTCTCCATTTACTGGAACCCACACGCTTTTCACCTGTTAAGCTCGACCGACTCTGATTTGGAAGTAACTTCTTCTTCTTTGCTCACAGTCACTGGTCATCATCATTCTACATTTTCCATTGTTTTCGTAGTATACTACATAAATGCAAGTACGCCTGCCGAACAAGAAAGTGGCGTTCCACATGCAGAGAAATTATTGTATGATCTCATAGTATTAATAAATACATATTTTAAGAAACATATTTATAATTAATTTTTAAAAAAATTTATATAAATATTTTATTAATAATTTAAAATCAATAGTAGATATATTTTTTAAAATATGTTTTCATTGTGCTCCTAAAATAAACAATAATTTCTCATGCAAAAGTACACCTAGGCATGCAAAATGAAAATTTGGTAGTGTATTTAATGTTTAATTTTAAATTTTTAAAGATATAAAAAGAATTGTGATTATTTTATTTATTTAAAGATATATAAAGTTACTTAAAAATGAAAATCTGGTATTCTGCTGGTGCCCTCGTGGGCACGAAGTGGCAAGTCCTAGGGTGGTGGAAGAAATTTATGCGGGGTGTGTCCCCGTGATAATTTGTGACAATTACTCTTTGCCTTCGTCGATGTGCTTAATTGGAGTCAATTCTCCATGGAAATTCCAGATGACAAAGTACCAGAAATTCCACATGGCATCTTCTTACCAGCATAATTAGGCTTCAGGCTCAAAGCCTTTTCAGATTTTGACTGGGCTGGCTGCACTGAAATCAGAAGATCCATAACTGGTTTTTGTATTTTTTTAGGTGATTCTCTTATTTCATGGAGATCTAAGAAGTAAACAACAGTTTCCAAGTCATCTTCTGAAGTAGAATGCAGGGTCATGACAGCCACCACTTATGAATTACAATGGTTAGAGTTTCTACTGTGAGACTTTCAGATTCCACTTACTCAATCCGCACTGCTGTATTGTGACAACTAGTCTGCAAGATACATTGCAGCAAATCCAACCTTTCATAAGAGGACTAAGCATATTGAGATAGATTGTCACATAGTCCGTGAAAAATTACACAGTGGCCTTATTCATTTGATGCCAATCTTTTCCACGAATCAGCTAGCTGTTATATTCACTAGATTTTTAGCCACCATTCCTTTCCTTCAAATACAAAACAAGTTGGACATGTATGCATATATTCTCCAGCTTGTGGGGGGGTAATACCGAGTATAATTGCTCAGCAAGAAGAGAAGTCTGACAACAGAGCAAATCCAAATTACAGCATGCCTAACTGATTTCTGTTAGTTTTCTGTTTCTGTTGATTAGCTATATGTTATTCTGTTAAGTTAGTTTTCTGTTATTGTTAGTTGATAATTAGTTTGAGTTAGTTGATAGTTAGTTTGCTGAATATTAATGTATATATATAAGTTAACTATGCAATCTATCAGAATGTGAATCAGATTCATTTCTCTACAAATCTTCATTTCTTTTTTTTGAAAGTTCTTATTTCTGCAGCTTGCACTCCTCTACAAGTTGTACTACTTCACTGTAATTTTCGTTTCTGCAACTTGCACTTCTCTGCAAGTTGCATTTCTACAGAAGGACAGGGAGAAAGAAGTTCAAGTTCATGCGTACCTTCCGAATGGCCAAGACTAACAAAATTGATGGGCACGAGCAAGTTCTGCTGGTGCCCTAGTGGGCACGAAGTGGCAAGTCCTAGGGTGGTGGAAGCAATTTATGCCGGGTGTGTCCCCGTGATAATTTGTGACAATTACTCTTTGCCCTTCGACGATGTGCTTAATTGGAGTCAATTCTCCATGGAAATTCCAGATGACAGAATACCAGAAATTAAGACTATTTTACGAAATGTTTCAAAAGATAAGTACTGGGAATTGTATTTGAATGTGAGGAGGGTTCGAAGGCATTTTGTCATAAACAGGCCAGCAAAGCCATTTGATTTGATGCATATGATACTTCACTCAGTCTGGCTCAGAAGGCTAAATTTCGGGCTAATAGCTTCACAGTAAAAGGATTCTGGATAAACTCCTTTTTCTTTTTCCATTGCTTACGTCCTTTACGGTTGAGTAACTTGAAGGAAGCTAGCCTGAATTTGTCGTGCTTGACCTCACTTATCTTAGCAAAGATGAGATGCACGATTGGCCAATGCCATACTTTAAAGTTCAGCTATTTCAAGAGTTTGACAGCATCATCTTTGAAGATCTGTCAGCGACATGTTATGCTTCACCAAATTTTAGGTACATTAGTAACACAACAATCTTGGTACTCCCTCACGTCCACCCATTTAAAGTTTTTCTACAAAAACTAATAAAGTTATTAAATAATCTGAATTATATAAAAATATAATTTAATATAATTAAATTATTTTTTTTATTTTATTAATATTTTATTAATTTCTTAATTTTACTTATTACACTAATTCTCTATTTATTAAAAAATAAGAATAAAATTAAAAAAAACTAATTAATATTTCTTAACTATTTTCAAATTATAGGTATCGTGACCGTAGCTTAAATTCACACGTCAAATACAATATATTATGATGACAAAAAAAAACCAAATATATCACTATATATATATATATATATATATATATATATATTTTATTTTCTACCTAATATACGACCTATTTCTTTCTTTCACATTGTAGGTCTTAACATTCAGTAGTAAATTTTCCATCCTAAAATTACCAATTGTACCTGTTCTCTGTACACTCCTCTTCAATTGATTTTGATTCCTTCGCTAGATATTTACATGTGTGTGCCAAGGTTACTTTGTTGATGTGGATTATTTGTATTCATACTCGTGATGAACCTTTTTAATTTTAATCAATGGATTATATTGAACAATGGTTAACAAGGTTGATTTAAAAATTATGATTAGATATTATAACAAACTAGTTCAAAATATATTTTTTGTCCTTTAAGTTATTTCTAAAATTCTAATTTTATCCCTTAAATTTTTGTTTTTTTTTTCACATTTATCCTTTTATATAATTATATTGAAATAAGGAAATGTCAATAGAATTTCCTTAGTCATAACATAACTTCGCCGAGTTCAGTAAGCAAAATTTGCATACGTAACATACAACATAATTGACTAACACCATCGAGGTAAAAATATACATTTTTCCCTTAATTTATTTTTTTAAATAATTTTAGTTGTTCAAAATTCATGATTTATTTTTTAAGAGAATTTTAATTTTAATTTATTCTCGGTATAAAATATTTTATTATATTATCAATTATGTATTAACATATTATTAAAATAGTTTTACTTTTATTAAGTGAATGTTACAATAAAAGTTAGTTAATTATTACTCTTAAATAATATTTTATATTTATAATCTTATATCTTTCGTTAATTTATTTTAAAAAATAAATAATCTTGTTTAATTGCTCTTGTCTCTTTCTATCTCATCCGCAACACGAAGAGGGAAGAACTACTACCCTTTCTTGAAAAAACAAAAAATAGTTTACCCTATCTTTTGGCTCTCCTTCCATGCTTGAGTGTTGGTTATTTTAGCTGTCATGTAATCCAATGTCAAGGAGCAAGAACGAGCTGAAAGAAGAACATGCCAAAAAACCAGAGGAGAGGAAACGACGACGACACCCATGCCTGACAAATGGTATCGAATGCAAAGCAAAGCATAATTGCAATTTGCAAGTCTTCCAAATTGCTGCCTCCGTCTCCCGTTTCGCAAATAAGTACCTGTATTAATTTATGAGTAAATTATTTTAACTTTTTTTTATTTTTCTGTTTTTTTATAAAAAAATTTTTATTTTTAAAATTTATACATATTTTTTTAAATATTTTTAAAAATTTATATATTTTTTTTAAATATTAATACAGACTTCTTTTATATTTTAAAAACACATTACACATAACTCCTTTAAAAAGAAAAGTATGTGTAAATTTTAAAAATAAATAAATTTTTATAAAAAAAATAAATAAATAAAGAAAATATTAAAATAATTTATTCGTAATTTATTTTGTATTTAAAATAATTTATAATTAAAGTTTTATTAAAAAAGTTTAAATCTTTTCTTTTTTTTTTATTTAAACTTTACAAAGCTTCCATTTGAAGGACCAATGCCGTTTGTTGCCATCGAAGCGAAAGCCCATACCGAAATTGAAAATTTTTTTCCCTTTCTTTCTTTTTTTTATTCCGTATCTATTTTTTAATCAATATTTTAATTAATTGTAAACTATATTGAGTAAATTTTTAATGTAATATTTTAAATATTATATTAATATTATATTAATTTTTTAAAAAATATTAATATTAATTTAATTCTTAAATTAATATAATATTATAATTATCTTTTTATATATAAATAATAATTAAATTGATATAATTTTTATAATTAAAGAATTAAATTAATAATATTTTTTAATAATTAAAAAATTAAATTTATCATATTTTTTAATAATTAAAAAAATAAATTAAAATTATTTTTTTAAAAAAATTAAAATAATATCATATTTTTTTATTTAAATATTAAATTAATATCAATATTTTTTAAAAAATAAAAGTGATATTTATATAATTTTTAAAAAATTAAACTGAGTTTTAGTATTTATTTATTTGTTGTTAATTATATTTTATATATTTTACTTATTTATGATAATAATCAATTACCAATTAAATACACTTGAATGTATTTACCAAAAACCCGAAAAAACTACACTTGAATGTATGAAGAGAATCAAGAGATCCACGCCAAAAAAAAAAAAAGAATCAAGAGATCTGCCACTCTGCCAGTGGATCGGATGCAGTTCGGAAGAGAGAAGAACGAAGTTGGTAGGACCTACACACATAGGTAAGGCTAAAAATGGGCCGAATTGGATCAAACTGATATTGAGTTCGGTTCGATTCGATAAGAAATGATTTGATTTGAATTCGATAAAAGTTTGATATGAATCAATTTTTTTTTGTTCAAATTTGACTTGAATTAAGTTTATAAACTGTTTGGTTTAGCTCGTTAACTCGAGTTATATAAACTAAATAAACTAAAATGATTCAAAATAAGATAAAATAAATTAAATAAATCAAATATTAATTCAAATTTATTATATTTTTTTTTAAATTTATTTAATTTTTAAATTATGTTATTGTGTGTACGTGTATATATATTTATCGAGTTAATTCATGAATCAAATGAATAGAGTAAAAATTGACTCAAATTCAATCTATTTATTTAATAAACTTAAATTTAAGTTCAAATTCAGCTCATTTAGTTTATAAATCAAGTTTATTAAATTAATTAACAATTTAAATTTTAAACTATTCACAAATTAAATTGCCATTCATGCATACAGGCGAGACCCCCCGTCAACTTTCTCTCTGGGCTCCAATCATTTTGTGTGTTTAAATCGTGAAAACAAGCATGTTAAAAAGGGGACAATTCAATTAAATTCAATAAAGCTAAGGGGTGGAAATGTAGACACAGAAAACTGGCCTTATCTCAATGAGGTCTGCTGTGAAAGGGTGGGTTTCTAGTAACGCAGACACAGTGGCAAATGAAGACGAAAGGCTCTTAAAAGTTCTGAAGCCATGGAAGCCTTCAGATGCAGATCTCCAGCTTCTGCTCTGTTAATACCTGTGTGTTTCCTTCTCACTACCTTCATCTTCCTCTCTCCCTTGAAGGAACAAAACCATCTTACCCACTTCGTTTCTCCTTTCGGCCTTTCCAGTATCAAACCCAACCACACAATTATAACAATTACCCCCTCCCCACCTCTTCTGCAGCCGCTTGAGTTCCTCTCCAACTCCACCCCTGCAAATGAAAGCCTCATTGACAAAATTGCCGTTCACAATAGTACCAGTACCACTAAGGTGAGCACCAAAAAATGTCTGGGACCGAGACATTGAGTGGATGTTTCTATATCTTCATCTTTTTTTTCAAGTATAGATGGTATTCGTTTATCTTAGATGTTACTTTTGTCGTCTTCTACTTTCCACTTTGTGGGACAGAAGAAATTGATTAGTTTGGAGAAAATGGAACAGGGTTTAGCACGAGCACGAGCCTCGATTCAGGAAGCAATACTGTCGAGGAACTATCCTGCGGCAAAGAGAGATGTTTTTGACCCGAGGGTCCATTTACTGGAATCCACGTGCTTTTCACCAGTGAAGCATGAAATATTCTGAAACACCTGCTCATAATTCTACATTCCACATCCATTTAATTTTCTTGTCACATTTGTTGTAATAGCTGTTGAGTTATGTCACCACTTTACACCTGCCGTTTGCTTAAAATGTATTGAAGTTTGTGACAAACCGCAAGCTTCGTAGGCTTTTTTTATATAAATATTTCAAAATATTTTTATTTATCATTAAATGTTTTTTAAGATTATTTATTAAAATATGTTTAAATTTATACAAAATAGTAAGTTATCATAACTAAATGTAACTTTTTATATAAAATAATATTTTTTAAAATTAATTAAAAAGCCATTTTAATTTGATGATCGAATTAGAAAGTCGCTTTAAGCTATGCCAACTTTCTCACAGGTTAAAAAAATTTTCATTTAAAAAAAATTTCTACTTAAAGTTGGGAAGTCTTAATTGCATAATCAATTTTTTTTTTAAAACTGCTAGCTATTTTTTAATTAATTTTTTTAAAAACTTTTGTATCTCAAAATTAAGATGACTTCTAATTTTTACAAATTTAAATATATTTTAATAAATAATTTTAAAACGGTGCATAATGATAAATAAAAATAAATTTACAATATTTATATATAAAAGCCAACTTCGTACGTGGTGGGTGTTTTTTTATTAATTCTTTCTTAAAACGTGGAAACAGGAGTGACGTAGAGATGCTGAAGAGATTCAAGGTGTGGGTCTACAAGGAAGGACAGCAGCCATTAGTGCATGATGGGCCAGTAAACGACAAATACGCCATTGAAGGGCAATTTCTGGATGAAACGGACAGTGAAAAGAAGAGGAACCCCTTCAGGGCTAGCCATCCTGATAAGGCACACGTCGTCTTCCTTCCATTTACTGTAGCTAACGTCATTCACCATGTTTACAAGCCTAGAAGGACCAAATTTGACTATGAACCTGACCGTCTGCAGCGGTTGGTGGAGGATTATGTTAGAGTTATTGCAGATAAGTATCCTTACTGGAATCGAAGCAAAGGTGCAGACCATATTTTGCTTTCATGTCATGACTGGGTGAGTTCATAATTCTGCAGCCAGTTTTCTTTGCCTTCTCTTCCCTTTCGAGTTATTATGCAGAAAAGATATGTTTCATATTGTGATTACTGATTACCTGATTAGTAGTAAACTCATGAATTTTGAATAAAAACTTATATAGTAGGTTGAGAAAAGACTATAATATAAATTGGGGAGGTAAAAAAGTATTTTAAACCCAAAAAAAAAAGAGATTTACTTGATGATTCAACGCCATAAATTTCAGATTGCAGCCCTGAGTACTCTGTTTCTAGTCATTTTTTCATTTTTTCCCCCTTCCTTTTGGTTTATTTATGGAAAGAGATTATCAATTCTTTGTTATAAATCAAAATCAAAAGAACACATGCTTTACTTGATGATTCAGGGTCCGAAAGTTTCATTTGGCAATCCTGAACTCTTCAAGAGCTTCATCAGGGTACTCTGCAATGCCAACACCTCAGAAGGATTCGTGCCCAACAGAGATGTGTCCATCCCTGACGTGTACTTGCCCAAAGGAAAACTTGGCCCACCCAGTCCAGGCCAACACCCAAGCAACTGCACCATATTAGCCTTGGAAGGACAAGGACAATGAAGTTCAAGTTCATGAGTACCTTCCGAAGGGCCAAAACTACACCAAATTGATGGGGCAGAGCATGTTCTGTTTGTGCCCCAGCGGGCATGAAGTTGCAAGTCCTAGAGTGGTGGAAGCAATTTATGCGGGGTGTGTGCCTGTGATAATCTCTGATAATTACTCCCTGCCCTTCAGTGATGTGCTGAACTGGAGTCAGTTCTCCATGGAGATTCCGGTGGAGAAAATACCAGAAATTAAGACTATATTACGAAGTGTTTCGAGGAAAAAGTACTTGAATTTGCACATGAATGTGTTGAGAGTTCGAAGGAATTTTGTAATCAATCGGCCAGCGAAGCCATTTGATCTGATGCTTATGATACTTCACTCAGTTTGGCTCAGAAGGCCAAACTTTAAGCAAATGGCTTCACAATAACAAGCTATTCTGCATCCTTTTTTTTTTTTTTGACCCTCTCGATTTTCATTGGTAACTTTAAGCTTCCTACACTGACATCTTTGTAATTATCTCGTCAATCAGTGTTGAGATGTAGATGTTTGTGGTTCCGCACTTGTCCTCGTTGTCTTCTGTCGTTAACAGCGTCGCTTCATTGAACGAGGATGCAAAACGTAAGATTTCTCTCAGTTTTTGGTGGTAATGCCCATGTCGTATGCAAGTTAAAACAGTTCTTGTAGTAAATTTAACGAAGTTATAATTGAGAAAACATTAATGATATTTAAAAACGAAAAAATGACGAATTTGTAACAAATAATTTATTTTTACTTTGAGCATAGAAAATGCAAAAATACATTGATTAAATGGGGAAAAAAAATCAAGATAAGGATTGGAAATGTAAATATAAAAACTGGCCTCGTCTCAAATAAAATATGCTGTAACTCGTCGGTAGTTATTGGCACTTGACCATTATTACTATATTTGTTTTAACTTTTGAAAGATTTTAAAAGTCAATCCAAACATAATAGTATATGAATACTGAGTCAGGAGAATCCCTCTTCTCTCCAATGGAAGGAATAACACGTGCAATAAATGTTAAAATCTTTGTCAGTGCTTTTTGTTTCTTTTTTTTTTTATTGAGAGTAATTTACAAAGTTATTTACAATGAAGTAGTAACTCCAAAGTAGGGATTTCGACTGGTCAGTTGTCATGGGAACAGTGGCTCACATTTCTCCTTCCCTCTTAACTGTTATTTGACACACTTGCAACTGGAAGCACAAGGCTAGCTCTCAAGTTCTGAAGGCATGGAAGGCTTCAGATTACCCGTTTCTGCTATTTTATTCCCTGTCTTTCTCCTTGTTCTTTCCTTCATCTTATTGTATCCCTTGAAGGAACAAAACCATCTTACCCACTCCGTTTCTCCTTTCATCCTTTCCAGCATCGAAAACAACCACACAAACACAACCACCACCCCCTCACCACCTCCAGTGCAGCCACTTGAGTTTCTCTCCAACTCCACCCCTGCAAACGAAAGCCTCGCTAACAATAGTACTGATCACAGCAGTACCATGAAGGTGAGCAACCTCAAAGGTTTTCCTTTTCAAGTATAGATGATATTCATGTATCTAAATGCACTTTGGTCGTCTTCTCTTTTCAGTTTGCCCCGAGGAAGAAATTGACCAGTTTGGAGAAAATTGAAGAAGGTTTGGCACGAGCACGAGCCTCAATTCAGCAAGCAATCCAGTCGAGGAACTATACTTCAGCAAAGAGAGAAATTTTTGTCCCCAAAGGGTCCATTTACTGGAATCCACATGCTTTTCACCAGTTAAGCTTGAAAGATTCTGAGGCACCTCCATCTTCTTCATTATAATTTGCTAATAACTCCACATACATTCAAATTTTCTACTTTTTCCACATATCTTGTTGTAGATATTGATGTCACAACTTGCCTCTAGTCTTGCTGTTTGCCCAAAATGTATTGGAGTTTGTGACAAGAAGCAAACGCATGTAGTGGGCTTTCTGACAAATTCTTTCTTAAAACATGGAAACAGGAGCAACATAGAGATGTTGAAAAGATTCAAGGTGTGGGTCTACGCGGAAGGGGAGCAACCATTAGTGCATGGTGGGCCACTAAACAATATATACGCCATTGAAGGCCAATTCATGGATGAAATGGACAATAATAAGAAGAGGAACCCCTTCGTGGCTAGCCATCCTGATGAGGCACACGTGTTTTTCCTTCCCTTTAGTGTGGTTAACGTCGTTCACTATGTGTACAAGCCCATTCTATCCAAATCGGAGTACAACCTTGACCGGCTGCAGCGGTTGGTGGAGGATTATATTAGTGTTATTGCAGATAAGTATCCTTATTGGAACAGAAGCAGAGGTGCAGACCATTTTTTGCTTTCATGTCATGACTGGGTGAGTTCATAATTCAAGCAGCCAGTTTTCTTATCTTCTCTTTCCTTTTGGTTTTTTTTTTTTTTCTCAGAATGGATATATTTCATGTTGTGATTACTGATTACTTGATTATTAGTAAATTTATGAATTTAAAAACAAAAAACCTAAAGAAAAAGCTTTACTTGATGATTCAGTGCCATAAATTTCAGATTCCAACCATGAGTACTCTGTTTCTACTCATTTTTTCATTTCCTCCCTACTTTTGGTTTATTTACAGAAAGAGATATTTCATATTTCAATATTGTTGTGATTAGCAATGCGTTTTATAATTCAAAATCACAAGAACACAAGCTTTACTTGATGCTTCAGGCTCCGAAAGTTTCAGAGGGCAATCCTGAACTCTTCAAGAGCTTCATCAGGGTACTCTGCAATGCCAACTGCTCAGAAGGATTTCAGGCCAACAGAGACGTGTCCATCCCTGAGGTGAACTTGCCAGTTGGAAAGCTAGGCCCACCCAGTTTAGGGCAACGCCCAAACAACCGCTCTATATTGGCATTTTTCGCTGGTGGAGTCCATGGCAACATTCGAAAAATACTGCTCCAGCATTGGAAGAACAAAGATAACAAAGTTCAAGTTTTATGAATACCTTCCAAAGGGCCAAAACTACACCAAATTAATGGGGCAAAGCAAGTTCTGCTTGTGCCCCAGTGGGTATGAAGTTGCAAGTCCTAGAGTGGTGGAAGCAATTCATGCGGGGTGTGTACCTGTGATAATCTGTGATAACTACTCTTTGCCCTTCAGTGATGTGCTGAATTGGGGCCAGTTCTCAGTGGAGATTCCGGTGGCGAAAATACCAGAAATCAAGACTATATTACAAAGGGTTTCGAGGAATAAGTACTTGGGATTGCACATGAATGTGTTGAGAGTTCGAAGGCATTTTATGATCAATCGGCCAGCGAAGCCATATGATCTGATGCATATGATACTTCACTCAGTTTGGCTCAGAAGGCTAAACTTTAAGCTGATGGCTTCACAATAACAAGCTATTCTGCATGTATTCTTTTGTTTTTACCACCCTGTATTTCCGTTGCTGCTCTTTGAGCTACTTACCCTGACTTCTTTGTAATTATCTCAGCAAAGTTGAGGTATAGATGTTGGTGGTACTCCTTGTTCTCTTCTATTGTAAACAGTGTAGGTTACCGTAAAATCTAAGGTAGGAGAAATTATAACAGAACATATTAACACATATTGTGGTTAGTTGATGAATAGTTAGTTAGTTATATGATTAGTTCATCTACTAGTATACAAGTCACATATTGACTATTGTATAATCACTTTTCACCATTCAATCTAATTTTCAGATTACTCTCATTAGTTTCTCTCAATTTTCTCCCCCGTGTCATGTTTCTAGAGCAAATTACCACCATGTTCACGGAGGAATTTCTCATATTTTTAATGTTGAAACTTTGTTTCAGGCATCAGCATTAATATGGCAGAAACCTCAATTCATATATTAATGTAATATACTAATATCTGATTTGTTACTGCCAAGTTTCAATTTGAATTTGTGATTTGAACAGTTTTAGTTATGCTCAAACATTAGTCTGGATCATAATTTCTTAGAACCATGTTCATAACTTTAGTTGCTTAATGTCCACTAACTATGTACCCAAAAAAAATTTCCACTTAACTATGGTATTTGATATTTTGCAATAAATCTCACGGTGTTGCTGGTTTTTTCAATGTTATAAATTGAACTTTTCTTATGATATCTCTTATTATTCTTATTATTTTAAATTGTCTAAAATTGATGTAAATGTTATAAGTGCTAACCCAGTCATCTAATTATAGGATTAAGCACATATCCTAATATGCTCTACATCATAAATATATGATATTAGAACACTAATTTATGTATGTGGAATTCATTCCAAGGAACACACAACTTCTGCATTTCAGGAGCAGAATCTTCCTCTCCTTTCTTCCTCTTCTATGTCAATGTTATTTGATGGAATTGTAAACAAAGAATGATAGATATCATGTATGTGGAATGACACACATATATACAGAAGAAAAGAGGGGACATGACCCTTCCTAAAAAGTTGTCTGGTTTCATCCAACATTAACCCAAGAAATTGGGCCCTACATGTCCTACATATATCTAGCATACTACCATGTTGGCTCCAAAACCAAATAACATATAATTTCTAATTTATTAAATCACTATATAATAATATGAATTTCACTTTTAAAAAATGTCAAGTTACCATTTAATCAGTTTTTTATAAACAAAAAAAATAATCAATAGAATTCCAATTATAAAAGAAAATTCTAACACTAATTTCACAATAATTTATATATAACTATTTTATTTATCAAAATAGAAAATAAATTTAACTTTGATATATTATAAAATATAAAAAAAATTATAATATTATTCAGTGATATGTTATTATATCATTAAATATATTTAATTTTTTAATTAATTATTATCATTATTAAATTTTTTTTAATAATATAACAATTAATATATGATTATATTATAATATAATTTTATTATAATAAATCAATAAAATTAAATTGACAAAAAAAAACGACAGAAAAGGGAATGATGAATGCATATTTGAATATATTATTTACATGCTCTTCATACACTTTGACAGATAGTTATTAAATATTTATAGAGCTGTCAAATCGAAGATACTAATATAAACATTTTGTCTGAATAATTTCTCCAGTTCAGTGAATCCCACCTATGTGTCTGGTCCAGCGGATGTGGAGATAAATGTTTCCGGTTGCAAAGCAAAACTCCTGTCAAATACTTGCACGAGTCTTATCAAATGACAACTTACAAGTCAAGAAATACTTATTTTAAAATTTTAAAAATATAAATAATATTAATTTAATCTTTTAATTATTAAAAATTATGTTAATTTGATTTTCTAATTAAAATTGTTATTAATTATGTTGTCAATATAAATATTAGTTTAATATTATTTTTTATTATTAAAAAATTAAATTAATGTTAATTTTTTTATTTTAATTATTAAAAATTATGTTAATTTTGATTTTCTAATTAAAATTGTTATTAATTATGTTGTCAATATAAATATTAGTTTAATATTATTTTTTTATTATTAAAAAATTAAATTAATGTTAATTTTTTTTAAAAAAATTAAATTAATATTATTTATATATTAAAAAAATTAAAATAGATGTTTATTATAAATTTATTAAAATAAAAAAGTAACTTATATTTTTAAGTATAAAAATTTTGATTTAATTTTTAAATATTGTATTTTATGAAAAAAATTATATTATTATTATTATTTTAAAAAAATTAAATTTATAGAATAATTTAAATTTGTTGAACACAGCAAAAATATTTTTGATTAAAAAAATGACAACTTATATAGAGAACGTTGTCAATTTGTTCAATGGCACCAGTTAAACATTCTATTCTATATCTACAAAACTATTCTGACATCTTCTATTTTATTTTAAGAACAGTTTTCCTAGAGTTCTCTGATTATCGCTTGCCAAGGGAACTGAACCAACTTGAACTTGGGTGTGATTTGTTATGAAAAAAAAAAGTGTGAATTTGTCAAAAACTAACTATATAAAATGTTTAAGTTAATAGAGAAAAATATATAAATAATTTTATATTTTTAATAAATTTTTATATACAAAAGTTTTTTAAACTTAAACTGTATATATAAGCCTATTATATCTTAGTTTAATATTATATTAATAATATGTTATTTTAAATATTTAAATTATTAAATAAAAATATATGAATAAATTTATATTTCTAACAAATTCATTATTATGAATATGCAAGAGTAAGATCACTCAAAAAAGACCCAAAAAATATATATATGTACATCTTAATATATCATCGTGTCTTAAATTTAGCTGCGAAATCTCAATATATATAATTGACCAAGGGTCTTCGTATATATATATATATATATTGACTTGTGGGAATGACCATATTTGAAGTGTTGGTTGCTAGTTGTTTTAAATTCCAAATATTTTACTCGAATACCTGTATAATATGATGAAAATAATTTTCATTTTTATAATATAAATAAAAGGGATATCTTTTATTTGTGTTTGGATCAGGTAGGGGCATTTAATTGTTAAGTGAAATGCAAGTGAACAAAATTTATTTAGATGCCGGTAATGGAGTAATGTTTAAATAAAGCTGCTTTACTTGCACTTGAATTTATCATTTTTTTTCTTATATAAGATGGTGGATTTTTTTTTTAAAAATATAATAACAATAATCTCATAAATTTTTACACCTAATTCAATTATATTTTTAAAATAAAATAGCATAAATTTTTTTTAATTACTTTCTAAAAAATATACCATTATTAATTTCATTCTTTAAAAATTAATTTTATTTATTTAATTTCTTAAATTTTAAATCATTCATAAATTTTATCATTTTATTAATTTTGATTTTATTAATTTAATCTTTTAAAATAATAAAATTATTATAAATTTAAAATTTAATAAATTAAATTGATAAAATTAATATTTAAATAATAAAATTGATAAATAATATATTTTTTAAGATTATAAATTGGTTTTATTTAAAAATTTACATGACAAAAAGTAAATGACGATAATGCCACTGAACCGTTTGAGTATTACGTTCCTCCTCCACGCATCCTCAAATTACTCCACTCTCTTTTTATTTATTCAATAATATTCTTAGGTGTATATAAGGAAGTATGAGTCTTTGTTTAATCAAAATTCAATATATAGCAGTGTTTTAATTATGCGACATGAGTTCAAAGTTGTCCTTCACATATGATCTTTCTGGCTCTCTGTACATTTATTTAGACCGAAATATTGTAAAATCTCGTGCCCCAAAAAGTTTGAAATTCCATAAATTTTTGTCTAGTTTTTTGGGCGAAATTTGTTTGTTTAGTTTTTTTCAAATATTGTTATAGTATATTTTTACAATAAATATGAGTGGTTCTGTAAAAGAAGTTCAATTTTTTTTCAATCAATTTGAATTGTTTATAATGTGACTGGTCTAATATTTTCATTCTAACTCTGTCTTTTATATTTTATAAATTTTAAAAAACGTCTTTTATATATTCTTTAACACATTAAAACAATTATCCACAAAGCTAGAGCTCACAAGCGTAAAGGCTTTCTACTCATTAGTTTAGCACTGGTAAAATTTCTTTACATATTATAGACTTTATTTTTATAAGCTACAAAGAAATCAAAGATGGCATAAGTCCACAGGACTCTTTGATCTTTTACGTGTTTTTGGGGTTGGATTTTGAAATATCCTATATATTCATTACTGTACTTATGCTTTTGAAAATGGACCTTGCCTCATGCTGGTATTCTGAAAAATCTTAATTATAATGCTTAAACATTTTGTATTATAATATATAAGTATTCTGCATATATTATTACGAGTTTAAAATTGATCTACTATTAATATAAAATATTTTTACACTATTATCTAAATATGTGCTAGTAACAGTTTGACTTTTTAAGTAATTGTTATAATTAATACTCAATCTCTCTTAATGATATGTCAACATATAATTAAATAATAATATAAAAATTTTATAGTGATAGTATATCAAAATTAAATCTTATTATTAATGTTTCACTTTTTCTAGGCATATATAATTATAAAGTAATGTTTAGTTATATGAAATGATTTTGAGAAATTAAGAATAGAAGTTAAAAAAAAGAATATATTATAAATTTAAAATAAACTCATTTTTAATTTTTATCCTTTTGTTTTTCAGATTTTATTTTCTTTACTATGAAATATTAAAAATATAATTATACTCAATCAAAGTAATTTAAGAATAATATTAGATATGATTTTTAATAATTAAAATGATTTAACTGATTTAGGTAAAGAATTGTTACTAAAGAATCCCTTTTCATATTGGGTAGATATGAATTAAAATATTGAGATTAAAAAGAGAGAAAGAGCTTGATATTATAACAAATTAGTCCATTCTCAAATAAGAGAATTAAGATTTAATATATATGATGGATTTTGGCAAAGTGGTAATAAATGGAAGCAATGTCCAGAATGGTAAAGCCAGAATTGATTATATAACGGTACCTTCAGCAAGGAAAAAAGAGATATATATTCAATATTGGTTTGGTCATGCTATGTTTACACCCCTTCAAATAAGTTTAACCCAAAATCTACGCTAGCAAGACTTCTTCTACTTTTTCTTTTTATATTTTTTAACCTCCTAATAGGTAAGTTATAAATTCAAACTGGAGAAATTATTTTATACTTATATAGTACATTAAATATATATTTTAAAAAATATAATTTTTAACCGTTAATTTTAAATTATTAATATAAATTTTATATAATTTTTTTTAAAATTAATAATAAAAATATTTCTTAAAATATATATTTATTAGTGCTTCAATAACAGTAAACTGACCAATAATGACTCACATTGACTTCGCAATGTCCAGGACTGATCCCATCCCATTTATCAACCAAAGCTTTCCATTTCCAAGTACTAACATTATAAGGTGTATCATCAATTCTATGGAATATAATCAACGTACATAACTGCGTATCATGAGAATAGATTGGATGTGATTGCTATCCATAATTATAGTGCTTCCTCTAACCCCGTTCAAAAAACGTTTTATTAATTCTTGACCAACTATTTTAAACCAACCATAAGAAGTGAGCCTGCGGTCACTCCATGACTATGGTTGGTCAACTTCTTCTTCATATACAAATTTTCAACACTCCTCCTCATGACATGTCTTTCGTTCCCATCCCTTCGTTCCTTGACATATACAAATTAACCTAGACAGGAGAGAGAAAACAAACAAGCGAACCCATCCATCACCAAACAGAGAAAAAACTGATGGCAATAGCCATGGCAGCAACCTTGACAACGAATCCATGGCTTCAACTATCCGCAACGTTGCTCTTCCTTCTTCTCCTCCTCGGCTTGTGTATATATAACCGAAACGACGCAGCTCTCCTTTTGCCTGCCATCAACCTCCTAGCAGCAGCAGACGATCTCAACACTGCTGACTCCGCCGGCGCTCCGGCCGCCGCTGCCAATATTGGTGCTACTGCTACCATTGCAAAAACAAAACCCAGTGACCCTGTTGCTGACCATACCAAAGTGTGTATTTTTTTCCTTGGATGAAAAGTTTGGTGTGTGTGTATATATATTATGGAGCTACCTTTCTTTATTACTGAATTGTGTTTTATTGTGTTTTTCTTGTTCAAATTTGTGGTTTGTGTCTCTATATATGGCAGCAGAAGAGGAATAGTAATTTACTCAGGATTGAAGAAGACTTGGCTGAAGCGAGGGCTGCAATTCGCAGAGCAATACGAACGCGGAACTTCACATCAGAGAAGGATGAGATTTTTGTCCCCAGAGGATGCGTTTACAGAAACGCTTATGCTTTTCATCAGTTAAGTGACTACTAATTTACTTTCAAATTTATAATTAATCAGGTTGGATTATGCAGATAATCTTTTTTCCTTTCCTTAATTTTAGAACCTTTTCCATTGGTAATATGTTGACATGCTGTGGTTACTTGACTTATTTCCTGTTTCCAATATATGCCGTTATATTTAGCTATACGATTACGCAGCAGAAATTCAGAGAATGAAGTTCTTTACATGGTGTTCATGTCTTCTCTTTCTCTCACAGACTGTGGACTCTCCAATATGAAATTAATGGTTATGGAAGAATCAATACCCAGATTGTTTTAACATACTAATTTCTTGCTGGTTCATGAGCTGGGTTTTTTTTTTTTTTTTGAGATCCATTCCTTTTATTGGCATTAAGTTCAAGAATTAGAACTAAAGTCACACAAAATCTTTTTAGATTTCACACAAAATCATTTTAGATTTCACTTGATTCCGGAATTTCACTCCGCATTAAGTCATAGATTTACTTTACAAAAATAAATTATAAGCATCCAAAGGGTTTTCTTTTTTCGGCTAAATATTCATATTTTTTACTGTATAGGGTTTTATTTGCTTTCTAGTTTTATAATTCTATTTTAAAAATAATCATTCGAATAATATTTTTCATAACATAATATAAACATGATAAATATGTAGTTATTTTGTTAATATATTTACTATATATCTAAAATTTGAACAATATAAACCACTTGCAATAAATTAAATAACATATTGTGTGTCAATACTATTTTATTATAAAGATTAGTTATTTAAAAACAAGATTGATACTAAATTAAAATATGACCTGTAAATAACACTAAACAATAATTATCTTTAATTGAGAAGATCCATTTCCATATGACTATCGTTGATCACTCCAATCATGCAAATTTAATTAAGATTTTTTTTCTTTTGGCATTTCGGGCACGGCGGTTTGGCGGGTAAGTTTCCTTTTTTTTTTTTGTCTCTTCCTTATAATAAAACGTAAAAATTCTTAGTCCTAACAGTGACAAAGTAAAAGTCTCCACGTTTTCAAATGTCTCTCGTTTGAAATCAGAAGGCAATAAAGAACAGAAGAGCCATTTTGTGTGAGTCTTGTTTTCTTGATGGGCCATAGTCTTCGTTTTGCTTTGCTTTGGCGAGAGCCATCGTGACCTTCATAAAACTTTCTCTGAAATTGTTCAGGAGTCACATAGAGATGCTGAAGAGATTCAGAGTGTGGTCTTACAAAGAAGGTGAGCCACCCTTAGTCCATCGCGGGCCCATGGCTTCAATTTACAGTATCGAGGGACACTTCATGGACGAACTTGACAACGGATTGAGCCCATTCTCAGCCCGCAATCCCAATGAGGCCCATGTCTTCATGCTACCCCTAAGTGTGTCCAACATCGTGCATTACCTATACGAACCCCTCACCACCTACTCTCGTGATCAACTCTTGAGGATCACCGCTGATTATACCAACATCATAGCCCACAGGTACCCATACTGGAATAGGAGCAAAGGAGCAGACCATTTCCTAGCCTCCTGCCACGACTGGGTAACAATCACCGTCATATATATCAAATCTTGTTATCTAAGAAAAATGCATGCTATATATATATATATATATATATACTCACGCCTCTTTTTTCACCAAAATTGCAGGCTGCTAATTAATTTTATAAACTGTTTTCTATCGGTTCCAATTATTATGAATAAATTATTTTACAAACTTAAATTTTTAGGTAAAAGTACATAAATAATTTTATGTTTCTAATACATTTTTCATATTGAAAGTTTTAACTATTTAGTTATAGAAACTCTCACATCATATAATAAATTAACTATTCTTAAAATTTTAGATTTTTGATAAAAATAAATAAATAATTTTATATTTCTAACGATAATATCTTACAAAAGACAATTATGATTTATTTTTGCATGACAAGTGTATCTTGCATGTTATTGATCTGATATATAGGTCACACTACCTAATGGCATGCAGTGTACAGTTGTGAGTAAAATAATTGTGGAGAGTAGCATTGCTCTTATGTATATCATTCCCTATTTTTGTGTTTCATTTTTGCAGGCACCAGATATCTCGAGAGAGGAGGCAGGGAAAGAGCTGTTCAAGAACTTAATAAGAGTGTTGTGCAACGCCAACACGTCCGAAGAGTTTGATCCCGCAAGGGATGTCTCGTTACCCGAAATGAACTTGAAAAGTTATGAGCCGAGCTCACCATCCCCTGGCCAAGAGCCCCATCGCCGTTCTATACTCGCATTCTTCGCCGGAGGAGCTCACGGGGCGATTAGGGAGATGCTGCTGGAGCACTGGAAGGACAGAGACGAAGAAGTCCAAGTCCACGAGTACCTTCCCAGAGGCCTCGACTACGAGGACCTGATGGGGCGAAGCAAGTTCTGCTTGTGCCCGAGTGGGTACGAAGTGGCGAGTCCTAGGCTGGTGGAGTCCATCAACGCAGGGTGCGTCCCTGTGATTGTTTCGGATTACTATGAACTGCCCTTCAGCGATGTTCTCGATTGGAGCAAATTTTCGTTGCACGTTCCATCGAAGAGGATAGCGGAAATGAAGACGATACTGAAGAGTGTTTCGCATGCCCAGTACTTGAAATTGCACAGGAGGGTGATCAAAGTGCAAAGACACTTCGTGCTGAATCGACCGGCTAAACCGTTTGACGTGTTCCATATGATTCTTCATTCGATTTGGCTTCGAAGGCTCAACGTCAGGCTACCCTATTGATATTTGTTGGTTTGGTCAGCCATGAATATATATACTCAAGTTAGTGTTATGTATAAAGTGGGGTAAAAGATGAATATTTTTCTAAAGGAAGTGTGAAAAAATTATTTCCTTCTCAAATGTTACTTGCTAATGAAGCTAATGTGTTTGTTATTCCTACTCAGTCCCAATAGCGTGGATGGAGACGTACCAATATTGGAGTTGGAATAGGGAGCAAAAAGGAACTGAAATTTTCCTTCATACCTAGAAGATAGTCTCTTCTCTTGTCATGGTCCCATTATTATTAATCGTACATAGTATTCTTAGATCTTGAAGACCAGAAACCAAAAAAGGAAACAAAAAACAATTTATTTGGTTAAATTTGTTTTTAGCTCTGACGTATACGAAGGGGAGGACTTGTGCGAGTGTTCCGTAAATGTGTGGTAGCTGACGTGAGCCGCTGCTCTAGAAGTTTCAACAGAGACAAGTCTTCACGTTTGCTGAATGCACGTGTCCATTGGTGGGACTTTTCTGTGTGAGAAAGCCTATGCACTTTAACAGAACAAGACTAGCTAGTGCATGCGCAGATTAATTGATTAATATCTTCTAATATCCGGTGGCGAGGAAAGTAAAGTTTATTTTTAATCACCAATTTGAAATTTGATAAAGTATAATTACATAAAAATAATTTATAAATTTGTAAGTATTTTTTCTCATTTATAACTTCTCACTTGCACTTTACGTTTCTACTGAATTGTGATTTTTAGAGATATAAGTGGTGGAAATTATATATATGGTATTATTATTGTCTCTCTCTTTTTTTGTTTCACTAAGTATCCCTACTTGCGGGTGTATCATTGTTGTTCCTACTTGTATATATTATATTCAATATTAATATTAATTGTGATTAGTATATAATTAATGTCATGTTTTTGTATTAAGAATTTTAAAAAGTAAATTATTATAATTAAAATTAAAAACAATAATAATTTAAGAATTATTTCGGTATTTTTTATTATTAGTATCCTAATTAAGTATTACATTAATTATTTTTTACACGCTTTAAATATTTATTGTGAGAAATAATAATAAAAATTATTTGATAAATTATCAAAGATATTCTTACTTAAAAAAAATCAAAATATCATATAAAAGGTTGGCTGATTTACATAGCTGCGACACACGTTATTTTGTGACATGACACAAAAATATTATACATGTGTTGTAATATTTGAGCCAAAAAAAAAAAATATGTGTTGGAATAAACCTCAACGTGTCTGGTGGGGACAATGAATATTGTACATATGATTTCGCCATTTCGTAAGTCAAGTCTTCGCGCTCGAGTCTTTTTCCACTTCTGGAACCTTCTGCATTCTCGTGAATATCGAAGAATGCGGAAAACAAATTTCCACTACCTCATCAAGTATAAGTAGCAAGACACCGAATCTCATGAATACCTCAAACACAAATCAAACAAAGGTTTTCAACTAATTTAAATTTGAAGAATGGGGCTCACAGTAACACTGTTAAGGTGGATATTGGGATTATTGGTTGTTTTAGAGAGTGATGGAGCTTTTGGGTGCATGGAAGCAGAGAGGATTGCGCTTTTGGAACTAAAAGCCGCTTTCAATCCCCCTAATGGGACTACCCTGCCTTCTTGGGATGGCCGGCACAGTGATTGCTGTGATTGGGAGAGGGTTATGTGTGATAACACCACACACCCAAAGCGAGTAACCCAACTTCTTCTCAATAACATTAGAGATTATGAACTGACAAATGCATATTGGTCGTTAAATGCCTCCTATTTGCTTCCCTTCGTGGAACTTCAAGTGCTGGACTTGTCCTGGAACTATTTGACAGGTGCTATGTTCCCTCTCTCTTTCTGTATCTCTGTGTCTAGTATATTTACAATGCTTGGTTTTACAGTGGTGCACCTCTTATGTACACTATCACACACTCACACTCAAATTATGTCAGGGTTCAACCCATATAAGCATATCAAAAGGGGAAAAAAAAAAGGGCCTTAAATTGGTTAGACCAATCATGCAACAGATGACTTAGTAAATTCAATACAAAACCAAAGAACTTACTATTATCTCCTTTTTTTTTTCCCTTTAATATCTCTGGAGCAGGTGTATATGGTGTTATCAGATCAAACAACTTGCAAGTTTTAAGACTAAAAGGGAACATGCTAACAGAAATCCCATCCTTTGGTGCATTACCATCCCTTGAAATATTAGATCTATCTTTCACAGGTCTGAAGAATTTTCATTTTCTGCAAGGTACGTTATCTGCATACATCTTTGTGCGCAAGATTCCATTTCCTATCAGAATTTCTTTCGAATCTTTTGATCATAGTATAAATGATTTTTTTCACTTACTTGATAGAACTTTCTACTTTGAGCAAATTGGAGGCCCTGGATCTTGGGAATAATTTACTGACTGGAAACCTTCCAGATTCAATTGGAAACCTTACCCCTCTGCAAGCTCTCTCTCTTTCTGTCAACAATTTGATTGGCTCTTTACCAGCTGAAGGTGAGTTCATTCACAAAAGTACCTTAAGAGAGCTCTTATTGTATAAAATTGGTACACGTGAAGTCTTAATTTACAGCCAAGTTTGAACTATAATTACAAAAATTCTACGTGCAGGAGGCTTATGTAAGTTAAAGAACCTTCAACACTTGGATCTTAGGCACAACCAGTTTGTGGGACAACTTCCACCCTGTTTTAGCAATCTAACCTCTCTTCGTGTATTTGATGTTGCACATAATAACTTCGGAGGAGTTTTCCCTTCCTTGCTTATATATAGTCTCAGATCACTAGCATATATTTCTCTTTCCAATAACTATTTCGAAGGCTCGTTTAGGTTTAGTTCACTTGCCAATCATTCCAAGCTTGAAGTCTTTGATCTTTTGAGCTATAACTCTCGTTTGAAGGTTGAAACTGAGAATCCACCCTTCATTCCTTCATTTCAATTAAAGGTCTTGCGTTTATCAAATTGCACACTCCATGAACTCACTAAGGTCATTCCTAGCTTTCTTTTATATCAAAATGACTTAAGAGTAGTTGATCTCAGCTATAACAGCATCATAGGAAGGTTCCCACACTGGCTACTGACAAATAACACAAGATTGGAATTTGTTGGTCTTGGCAACAATTTCTTGACTGGCCCGCTTGAGCTCAATTGTACCTCAAGATACCCAGATATGCATACCATGGATGTCTCTCACAATCCCATTAAAAGAGAGATTCCTCCTTGTATTGGCTCTGTCCTTCCAAATTTAAGGGTCTTGAACATGTCCAAATCTGCATTACAAGGTATCATTCCAGCTTCAATGGGAGATATGGGGCTGCTTATGATACTAGACTTGTCAGCAAACGATCTGTCTGGTCAATTGCCAGAGGAGTTGGTTATGGGTGGCAAGTCATTGGAGTTTCTGAAGTTATCTAACAATGACTTGTTTGGCCCAATACTATCTACAAAACCCAACTTGGGACTTCTACGTGTTCTACGGCTGGACAACAATCACTTCACTGGAGAGATCTCAAATGTGTTCATGAATAGTTCTCTGTTAAGAGTGTTAGACTTGAGCAACAATCATCTGAATGGGAAACTGCCTGGTTGGATTGGAAACTTTCAGCAATTAAGTTCTCTGGTCTTGTCCCGGAATTCTTTGCAAGGTGCTATACCACTAGAACTTTGCAAATTAAACAGGCTCACATATTTAGACCTGTCTAGAAACAATTTCACAGGTACTTTGCCAAGTTGTTTAGACATGTCAAATTTGAGGTACCTGCATTTGCAGGGTAATCAGTTCTCAGGACCCATGCCCACTAGTCTAGCCAACTCTACCTTCTTGTTGACATTGGATTTGATGAATAACAGATTTTCAGGCGAAATTCCTAGTTGGATTGGCTCCTTTTCAAACTTGAGAGTTCTCCTTCTAAAGGGAAATGACCTTGAAGGTTCCATTCCCACTGTTATATGTCAGCTAAGGCACATGAGCATGCTAGATCTTTCTCACAATAACCTTTCTGGGGAGATACCTTCATGCTTGAATGATGCATCATCAGGACTGTTGGACCCATTAGATAGCATCCTATTTGGGGAATATTTCATAATGGTGCCCATCAAATTCACCGAGTACACATTTGACAATCTGATTAACGTAGATGGAGGCATTGATATCCAAGGTCTTGTCTCAGACGAGGAACAAGAAGTGGAATTCATGTCAAAGAGCAGATCAGAATCATACAAGGGAAATATCTTGTATTACATGTCCGGAATAGACCTCTCATGTAACATGTTGACAGGTCCAATCCCTCCTCAAATTGGATACCTTAGTAGCATCCATACCTTGAACCTGTCAAACAACCGTTTAAGCGGGTCTATCCCAGAAACATTCTCCAACCTCAAGCAGATGGAAAGCTTAGATCTTTCCCACAACAGATTGAGTGGCCACATTCCTTCTCAATTGGTACAGCTATACAGTTTGTCAGTGTTCTCTGTGGCTCATAACAATCTATCTGGAAGGACACCAGATAGCACATATCAATTTGCAACTTTCGGACCGAGCAGTTATGAAGGGAACCCTCTTCTCTGTGGACCTCCGCTGGAGCGCACTTGCACCTCTGCGAGAGAACCAAATCAATCAATGCCTTCAGATGTTGCAGAAAATGACTTCAAAGACAACTTTCTCTGGAGTTTCGCAGCAACTTTTGTTGTTGCATTTTTAAGTGTCACTGCCGTTCTCTACTTCAACTTATACTTTGACTCAAGAACCTCTATATGCATGGATTTTAATCATTTTATGCAGCATATCAGATCATAAATAACGCCCGCAAAAATTCCTACTGGGTGCATAGCTTATGATCTAACCTACGTTATGTATGAACAATTTCGCTTTTATAGAAAATATAAGGGAAAAGCATCAAGGTACCGTGCAACAAATGAAAAAATTGTGATAGATATTGATTATATTTAGCTGGTGGTGTGTTCTTAATTTACTTGGTTGTCACCTTTGTATTCTTCTTCTTCGCCCTTCTATGTACTTACCCAATAATTTCTAAAGAAAATAGAGCATATAAATTTTTTTAATTTTAGATTATTTATAAATAAATTTTAAAATTTTAAAATTATCTTAATTAATACTTAAATTATAATAATTATACAAATTAATTTTTTTATTTTAAATTAAATAAAATAAATAATTAAATTGAATAAAAAATAAATATAATAATTAATTTATGTAATTATTATAATTTATGTACTAATTAAAATAATTTTAAAGTTTAAAAATTTATTTACAAATGACTTAAAATTTAGAAAACTTATATGATCTTTTTCTTTTCTCAAATAAAAGACAGCTAAATTGAGGGGCAGTATCAGTTTTTTTTTTTCATCTCTTTTGAGAAAACTGTAATCATAATACTTTTCTTCATCTCAAAATTCATTAAAAAAAAAAAGCAAATGTGATTTGATTCATATTTATTTGAATTTAATTTTCGTTTTCAGTTATTTTAGAATTTCATTTCTTTGTTTTAGTTATTTTGGGATTAGTAACAGTAAGACTTTTACTAGGTTATGACTTATGAGTTATTAGGACTTTTAATATGTTTGGGAATAATTTAATTTTAAAAAAATTACTTTTTTTAAAAAAATTTATCAAAAATTTTGATTATAAATTATTTTAATTACAAAATAAATTTATTTAAATACAACTCTTACTTATTTTATTGGTATTTTCAAAGCCCAAGAATATAGCTTATTTCAAGTATACAAATTTATGAATGCATAGGGTAAAAAAACAGATGTAGTGCTGAATAGGATGTAGTACTGGAGTTGGGTAAAACAGACAAACTGTAATCAAGTTTGAGTGGAGCTAATTTATATTGGAATCTTTTAAAATTGGCCCAACCTGTTAGATCTGAAAAAACTCTTTAACCTTTGATTGGATGGGAAGATAAAATAAAAAGAAAAAGAAATAAAAAAAGATAAAGTAAAGAAAAATATTTTCTCTCCTAATATTTAGTTGTAAATAAAAAGAAAAAAAATAAAAAATAATATTTTCTCTAATAAGTTGTATAGAATAGTGAGAGAAATGATAATGTAGTTATATAAAATAATTTATATATCCTTATTATGATGTTAAAGACTGTGTATTCTTAGACGAAATTATAATATCAAAACTTCACATTTTTCTTCCTATAAGTAAAAATAAAACTTAAGTAAGTTCCATATCTATTTTTTTTTATTTCCTAATCATTTTCTTTGCTTGTCCAAATAAGAGAAAACCTTAAAAATCTACCTGTTCTCCTTCCCCCAACATTTTTTTCTTTCCAAATTCTCTCCAACCATACAAAGTGTAAATGAAACCATATTTTTGTAAGTATGACAAAAATGAACTCAATCTAGAAATAAAAACTAATCTTAATGGGTTCACGGAAAAACAGAAAAAAACTAATCTTGACAAACTACCCATTTAAAAAATGATATTGAATTTAAATTTAATTAATATCATGATGCTATATTAACTATTAGTTTTACCTTATTAAAAAGTTATTATGAGTGAGTTAATGACACAAAATTTGAGACTTTAAAAAAATCATATGTTAAGACCTATATAAAGTCATTATAATAAAGTGTAAAGCCCCTGTTCTCATATGGATTCTAATGCCAGAGTCTAAGAACTGATTGACCCTGATCTTCGCTCCTAGAATAAACAGCTGGTAAACTACATCTTCCTCCCATTTGAAACCTCTTAGATTTTTGAAATCCCTCTGACAAATTTCAACAGAAAAGATAAGTATTACTGGAGTGGAACAAAAGATGGGAATTTTAGAGTTAAATTCGCCTACCATTTCATTAGAAACTATCCCATCAAAGAGGCTAGGCCTACTGAAAGATCCATATAGCCAAAGCTTGAATGGAAAAAATTTTGGAAGCTCAAAATCCCCCAGGACACTTAACTTCATCTAGAGGACTCTGAACAATGGCATCCCCACATGTCAACTCCTAGCCAGTCGTGGAGTCCCTTGCTTGCCTCTTTGTCCTCGCTGCTGGCAAAGAGAGGAGTCAGTGAACCATGCTCTTCGTGACTATGAATGGGTCAAGCTCCTTTGGTTCATATCGCCTTTGGGATTGAGGATAAATGGAATAAGCTATTGCTCTTTCATCGACTGGTTCGTGGAGATACGGGGGAGAGCTAGCACATAATTGATGGAACTCTTCTGTGTCCTATTACACAGAGTTTGGCTTGACCGAAACCAACTTTGCTTCCACGATAAGTATAAAAGTCATGCCTTGTTAATAGAGAAAGTTATGGAGATTGTGACTGAATGAGGGAGCATTGTGAACTGTCAAAGAGTGAGAGGCAAAGCTCCTTAATTGTGCGCACAAGTGACCATTCCCGCTGGATCCCACCAATTGAAGTAGCAGTTAAATTAAACTTTGATGCCACTACACTAAATGAAGAGGTGGAGCTGGAGCTGGAGCTGTTGTGAGGGACTACGAAGGCATCATTTTAGTTATAGCTACATGGATCTTAGGCACTGGTCTGAGCCTAAAGATGGTTGAAGCTTGTGTCGCTCGAGCCACCCTTGCTATGGCTCAAGATCTGAGTTTCTTCGATTTGATCCTGGAAGGAGATTACTTGGAGCTCGTCAAGTCTCTCTCAACACAAGTCAAAGACGACACGTATTATGGCCTAGCGGCGGACGACTGTCTCTCTTTGTATTCTTAGATCCTATGTTGTTTTCTTTGTAAGTACAAATAGGAATCAAGTGGCCCATGAGGTAGTTAAGTTAACTTTCTCAAATCCAAACTTTGTATGAATTGAGGATGCTCCGGAACATATTTGTAACCTAGCCTATTTGGACATCTTTTGTCCTCCTTAAATGAAATTCTTGCTTTTACATTAAAAAAAAGTTATTACAATAAAAAAATGAAAATTAATTAAGCCTCTATTTTAATTTTTTAAAAATATACATGGCATAATATTAATTATCAATTTATAAACACATTAAATTAGTCTTAAAATAAATTAATCTTATAAGTGATAATAAATTAATTATTAATACATTAAATTATTCTTTTAATATTATTTTATGTTAATAAATTATTTCTTAAAATGATATTAAATTATTTCTAAAAAGAATAAAATTTATGTCATTACTTAACATTTAAGAACTAATTTATTGTGTTATATAATAATATTTTCGTGACAAATAATATTTTCTTTTTTCGAAAAAGGAAAAGTGAAAAAAAAAATAAAAAGAGAAGACGAAGGGAATGAAAATGGAAGGGCATTTGATCGGATCCATGTCCTATGTGTAAAACCCTAAACTCTCCCTCCGTCAAGCGCAGGCTCTCCCATGTCAACCAAACGAACACAAAGTGAAACAAAGTGGCGTGTTTACGTTTGCAAAAGAAAGACCTTTAAATTGAACTCGCTCGCTTAAGACCACACCACGCCAGACGCAGACAACCTCCGAACCAAACCACAGAGCAGAGGAAGCTTCGAGGTATGGCCCAGCAACGTACAGATGAAGTCGCCATCACTGAAGCACGCAACTCCATTCCCTCCGCTGAGAACTCCGTTTGGGCCGATGTGTCGCCCCTCCTCCAAGCCGCTTGCCAAGGTCCATTCTTTTTTTTATTCTTGTTATTATTTTGCTTCCTGTTCCCCTTTTTTTTCTCATCGTCTTGCTCTTCGGTTCCCTCGTGAACAAGGAAACCGGAATTCGATTCGTATAGCCTGCCTTCTAGCTAGATTCTTAGTGGAATGTCAATGTCTCGTGAAGGGTTTTGATTAGAATGCCTCAAGTTTTTAACTTGCTATTCAATGTCGATGCCAATAATACTGTGGTGAATCAGAGGTGGTTTGTTTATGAACCGACTTTCCGTGTTGGATTGCCAGACTTGAATACTTGCCTGACTAGAATATTCTTGGTACTTACAGATCTTCAAGAGGGAGAGCTCATTCATGGAGATAATTTCAATCTCTTTGCTGCAATGTCCGCTTTGGAGGTATTCTTTCCATCTTGCTTACTGCACTTTCAGTGGGAGATTTTCTGTGTTCCCTTTTAATGATCCTTATGATACTGCTTCTTTATATGATTTAAGCTGCATTTCACCAAATTATACAATTTTCTTATAAATAACTAAGTCATTTGGAAATGGCATAATTAGCTTATCTTACTGCATAAAAAATATTCTAGAGATATGCAGAGAAGCTGTTGTCCAGTGTTAGCCTCTTTAGTGAGTCTTTTGCATCGACTCGTGTATGCTTAACTTGTACTCATTATTTTTTATTTGCTATTTTTGTTAGATAATGGACCCAAAGATGGATTCGGGAATTGTTTGTACATACTACTCTCTTGAGGAAGCCATTGAGAATGGTGCTGCTCCAGTTCCTATTAGTGTTGACAAAACTACTGATGTTCGGTGCACAATTGACATCATGGACCATCTACTAGCATGCGAGGTATTTTCATTGTGCCTCTGCTTTCCATATGATTACCTTGTATGGTATAGGCATAGCTTTTGTGTTGTAGAATAATCACCAGAATTATCACCAAGGACTGAAATTTCTGTTCCTCTCTCTCTCTCTCAAACATACAGAAACACCCACATATGCATGTGCATTATGTGTGAGGCTGAGAAATGTGTAATCTTTATTTATTCCTTTTTTTTAGCATAATAATTTATTCTCTAATTTAGTGTTTTGCATACATCAAAATCTACTCTTTGTTTAGTAAACTTGCTTCTTTTTCCTAAGAAAGCTTGTAAAACATTTGTCTGGTAAGCATAGAATTTTAGTGCATGTTTGTAGTAGCTTATTTTGCCTCCAAAGAGAACTTTTGGCTGAATTTTTTTTTTTAAGTGTAACATATTAAAACAAAACATCCACTTTGTTAAATGTAAATTAGAATTGTATAAATACAATTGTTTAGAGATATGCAAATACTAACATTTGTTTGTGTTCTATATCTCTGTGCTACACAAGTCTTGCTTATATATTTTACTTCTCTTTATCTTAGTTGTCATTTTGACATGGCAGGCAACATGGCACAAGGGTCATTCATTGGCACAAACTGTCTATTCTTGCCTCTATCTCCTACGGCCTGAAAGGACATCATCGCATGCCCTGTTGCACTCTTACTGTGGAGTCTTACGTGCAACCTGCAAAGCAGTTCTTTCAGTTGTCTCGGATGCACGTACACATGAAGTAAAGTATTCCAACAGCCCTTCTTTCTTAGTCTCTGTTATATAGGAACATTTGTTTTGGTGTCATTATCTGTTATGAATTTTTAAATTATTTTGTTGGTTCAAGTAAGTCATGATGTTTCTTCTTTTGGAAGAGTGTGATTATTTATTTTCTTGTTGCCATTAACTATTACTTTAGACAGAAAAGAGTATAATGGAATGTTAGGATTCTGTGTTCATTATTCATTTGGATCTCACTTTGTGGATTATACTTGGTGATATTTGTTTGTGTCACAGGAAGATTACTGATTTACAATAGCACATGACCTTCCTCTGAGTGAATGGCATATAGATACGTGGCCATAGTTGTTTGATTTCCTAACACATGCTCTATCTGTATTTGTTGTTATATGCTGTGTATTCCTATGAACATATGTCTAACGTATGGCCATATTTATCTGTACTTCTATTATGAGATCATATTCATACAATACACAGCATTTCTTTCTTTTATCTATTTAAAAAAATGGTGATATTTCTTTGTGTCAGGAAGAGGATCTATTTACTATGGCATATGGTCTTCCTCTGAGTGGAGATGGAGATGAAAGGTGTTTATCAATGCTAAATGCTGTTGAGGAAACAATATCTCGCCAATTGCGTGCTTATAAAGCTTCATCATCAAAAAGAAGAGTATTAGAAGGTTATTGCTTATTGAAACTTAAATTTTGCCTTTTATTTTGTTGGTGAAGTCTTGTATCGTATTATTATCGTATAAATCATGTAGCTCTGCAGAAGGGAATGAGGATGCAGCTTGGTGAAAATGGTCTAGAGGGACACATTAAAGTTAATCACCCTTGAAGATTTTCTTATGTTTGAAAATGTTCCAAATACCTGTTGTGGAAGAGCTTATGCTATTCTTGAATAATTTTACGTCCTCTATCAGCTTGCTCTACAATCCAGTATATTTGAGATATGTGCATCCTTTTAATTAAATAATTGATTTTTTTTAGCTTGCTCTTATAAAATCTCTTTGCTGTATATAAACTGATGCAGTCAAAATAGAAAAAGATAAAAAGAAATAGAAATCAGAAGTTCCACAGCATAGGCAAGTAATGGATTTCCATTTACTGCTTATGACACCTGGTGCTATTACAATCTATAAGCTCCATAACTGTCAAAGCCATCCTGCCTTTCCCTCAATTACATAAAGGGTGCAACATATGTTTATGCTTTTAATTGAGTTGTGAGCTATTTGGTTGCAGATGTAGAGCCACTTCAAAGCAATCCTGATCTGGAAGAAGGCTACTGCAAAGCACTATTATGCCGATTACGTTTTCGTAAGGTCTTATCCTATGTTTATTCTCTTATAACTTCCAAGTTATGAAAATAATGCAGAATTACACTCATGCATAGTTTATGTATCAGACATAAGTTGTGTCTATTTTTTAATATACATACTTTTTGCAATTTATTTAATCAATCCACACACGTCAAAGATAAGATGACAAAGGTTGTAAAATCAGCTTACAGCCTTTCAACTTTCCTTGATTAGCATAGTTTTAAGTCTTGACAAAGGAGGCTATACTAATGCCCATATCCACTGTATTAGGCATCTGGCTATAGAACTTGGTTATGGTACCCATAACTGGAGCCTTCTGTATCCCTTCCATTAGTTTTGCCAATTGTTTATATAGTGTATTTTTGCCTCCATCTTGCAACAATTTAGCTTTCATTGTAATTTCAACTCTTTGTTGTCAACGAAGCAAGCTTTGTTTGACTGAAATTTCACATTTTGATTTTGTTTCAGCATTTTTACCATCTTTTGATGTCAATGAGACGACCCCAAGGAAGAGGCTTGGAGTTGGCAAGAAAACACATATCTTCATGCATTTCAGAGATTGATTACATTCAAAAATCTTCAGAGTTTCTTAGAGCTAGTGCTCAGGAAATGTCTGAGCAAAACATAGACAATACGACTGCATCTGGTTGTCAACCAATTGGCTTTGATGCTAGTTTAAACTGTAGATTATCAGCCCCGACACCACCACGGGCAATCAAAATTCTTTGTTGGGAAAAGGTGAGTATTTATAAGCTTACTTTTAATGCATGAAATGTACTTCCATTATTTTAATGTTTTCAGTTTATCTCTGCCAGGCTCTCGAATATTTTATGAAACTTCTTCAAGATCTAGACATTATATGTTCCTACTCATTGGATCCATTGTTGGAGGCTGCTTTGAACTTTGTGGTTAAATTCCAGAAATCCCAACCTGATTTGGTTTCTAGAGCTCATCTTCAGGTGGATCTTCAAATGGTCCTTGATTCTTCTTGATTTTGATGACTGTTCTCCTTCTTATGTTATTATTAGCTGCTTTAGTAAATCTTCTATTCTTCTATATTGATGAGCAATTTAATTATATAAATATTTGTCAAATAGATTTTTTCTTATTTCAATTCATGCCTCTTATGGAGCAGCCAGGAAGAGAAAGATATTTGTCTTTTATGAGCATTAGAATTTTTTTTTCCTTGTGCCTCATTTAATGTATTGAAAATAGTATAAAAATATATTTTCTACATTATATGTGATTTTTTGTTGGTTAATTAAGCTTGTATTACTTATAAACTTAGTGAGAATTCACTGGATGTGGAATTGATGATTTAACAATGTTAATAATTCCTATAATATAGATTATCACTGTTTTTACCATGTCGAACAAAATATTAGGGAGTAACCATCACTAGCCAAAGCTTTAAAGGAATTAGTTATTCATGGCTAAGCACCAGAGTTCTTGTAACACTTGCACTTTGGAAGAACCTATTATGGGATGCTAGAGACCCACAAAGTAACACATATTACTTCTTCTTCATGTTTCTGATTGGCATGGTGATACATGTCTCTATGTTATTGTTCCATTACTCCACTATACCTTGCCTGTAGAGGCATGCTAGATATGCATGACTTACTACTATTGTTTTGAACTCTGGTCTCCAAGCTCAACCCTTAAAACTTGTTATCAGCTTCTGCTGGTCCAAGATGGGAAACTCTATGGTCGGGATCCTACATTTGCTGTGATCACTAGAGCTGCTGGATTACCTAAAGTCACAAAGAATCATGACATTCAGAATAATGAATTTATGGTACAACTAGGACAGGTATGAAATTATAGCCATTTGATATGTCATAGAGTTATCAGTCTATTTAACTCCTTTCATTCTTTTGTATGTATTCCCGAATATGTATAGACATGCATGCTTATCAAGGCTCAACTACAGCTTTTTGTTTTATTTTAGTTTTTTTAATCAATCTGTATTTTTCTGACTCAAGGACAATATCATTAACATGACTTCTTTGCCTATGAGAAAGGGTGATACAACTCTTATGGTTTATTGCTTTAGACACTTCATTTAATAGGTGCAATATTACGTATGCAGTTAGTTATGAATTTGCTCAAAATTCTTTGTACAAATGCTGCATGGCAAAGGCGTAAGCTAGGGAAAATGTTACAAGACTGGTGTGTCACCTATGTACAGGTGATTCCTTTGCTTGTTTTCCCGTGTATATAACGAACTTCCCCTTTCCCTTTTTCTTTTGGATGCTGTAAAATCTGCTTAAATATGTTTTATTATGTTTTTGAAATTTGAGAGTTACTTTTCCCTCTTAGTGAATTATATGTAGTCTTAGTACAAGAAAAAGAAATGGAAGAGGAGAAAACATATTCATAACAAGTCGCACTCAAAACTTTGCTACATTCAATTACATATAATTTGTTGGGCTAGATTTTAGGAATATTTTCATGAATGTTTCTTAATTCTTATCCATCTATTTGGTACAGGTAATCGGTTGAAATTATAATTCTGAGAGTCTTTTTTTTATTGGCATTATCTTATTCTGAGAGAACCTTTTTTCAGGATTGGAATTGCAGCATTTTATCTCCTTTTGTTTCTTTTGAGTTACTAGTCTTTTGTTTTAATATTTGGCAGCAGGGATCCCCCCCCCCCAACCCAAAAAAAAAGTATCAAAAGTAAATAAGAAAGAGAAAGATGAAAGAAAATTCGTAGAGGGAAGAGATCAGATGGTCGATATATCTCAGCAATTAATTCTCTATAGTTTTTGTAGATTGATATATTTCATCACTATCAGAAATTCATTTAAAGCAAATCTAATATAGCATTCCTGCTCTACAGCTGGAGCTGGCTTTTAAAAAGGAGTTTGGAGAAACCTCAAGCACTTCAAACAATGAGGTATGTTTCTTTACCAAGTGAAAAGAAGTTACTTATGAGCTTACCAATTGTCTGCCTGGAACTGCTTCTCCTAGAAAAATTATCAATTGCATGCCTTTGAGAAGTAAGTGAATTTTCTCTCATGAGTGTTGCAGCACATGTGCATTTTGTGGCTATATATTTGTTGATTGTCTATTATCTGTTATCACTGAACTATAATCCTTTCACTAATTTATATATTGTTCTGGTCTGGCAGAATATATGTTTCAAAATATTCCAACAGATTCTCATGTGGGCTGAAGAGCAAACTTATTGGATAGCTTCTCGATTTCTCATTTTGGGATTTGAATTGGAACTCTATTCTGTACATGATTATTGCATGGTATACTGGTATATTTATGTTGTCTTGATCAAGCTTGCAGAGAAGAAACATCTCAGGATGGCAATGAGCAACAGCACTGGTAAGTTCATCTAAGAGTTCTTATTAAGAAAAGTGATACATTTGCGTAAGAGGGAGTGCTCTGCTTTATGTTTGCCTGCAAATTGATGAATTTAGCAGTAGTATGATTAAATATACTTGTAATTGTGCATTTAGTGGTAAGAAGCGAAGCATAATAAGCTTATGGTGGTTCTGAGTCTTCTGACTTCACTATATACCTATGCTTCCTGTTGATCAGCTAAAAAGAAAGCAAAGAAAAAAAGGGATTCTTTGAAGGATGTGGGAATGGATTATCAGATCCCAGCAGCTGTCTTGTTTCTTCAGAGCCAAATATATCTAGCTGAAGGGCTAAGCATGGTAATACAGCATATGTTTTCTCAATGATGATGGCCTTAATGATTTCTTCTAGGTAGTGCGACCCAAGACATGATTGGCTTGAAATTTTCCTCCCAGCTCTGTAGGTTTTTATTCTAAAATAGCATGGCCATATTGACTATGTGGATATGAGTATATACTTTAGCTGTGTATTTTTCCTGCTTCATTATTTGATTCAATTTAGTGGACTGACTTAGTGTAGCTATCCAATTATTTTTCTAGATGCTTGCTGCTTTGAAGAATGAGCTCAGAATCATGCCACCGCAAAGCCCCTTCAATACAGAACATGAGGTAAGGTTTTCTATTTTGCCATATACAAGAATCAGTCGTATTAAAAACTTAGTTAAAACATTTATGCTAAGGGTGTGTTTGGTAAAACTTACAAATTCATCAGAAACTGAATTTTTAGTGATTACAAATTAAGTGCTGAACTTATAATGTTTGAAAATATTTTTATTTTAATTGCTAAAAATGTATTCATAGGAACTATTAATGTTTAATATGATAAATAAGGTTACACTAAACGAAACTATTTCAATTTGATACCGGGTAAATACATTCGATAACCTCTCGTGTACCGAATGTTTTCAGCACTTTTCACTTAATTTCCTTTGTGGCATGTATTAGTCAAACACCACTAAATTGATTTCAATGCTGAATCTTTTCATTTTCAGCATTGAATTGAGTTTTCAAACAGGCCCTAAGCCTCTTTTTGTCTTTTGGAACCAGCGGAGAATCATTGCCCAAACATCTGGTACTAAATTATGGTTTCATACTCCCCATGATTACAATGTTGTGGGGAATGATGCAATTCATCTTATGGATAATTGGGTTTTTGCCTGTATACTCCTGTAATCTTGTTAAGGAAAGGGAATTTAGGATATATTAGTATAGATTTACCAGAAGTTAAGGGAAAACCTTCAATGACTCACCTAACTGCATTTAGAGGTTTTTCTATGGCATCTAGGTACATTTTGTGAATCAAGCTTCTGAAAGATCCATAGATTTTTAGTAAACTCTATTTTTGGTGATACTTAACAGTATGTTTTTCAAGGCAAATGTGTGTATGGTCAACCCTCAATAACAGTGTGAACTATGAAATTACGTGTGTTTTGAATCAAGTTTTTCATTTGCAACTTAATTCATGTTTAGCCTTTTCTCCAGATATTTATTCAACAATTCGAGCTTTTACAGAAAGCTTGCCTTCCTGATCACATCTCATATGTCACATTCAAGGAGTCAACTATCCACGCTAACATCTCTGTGAGTATTCTTTCGAAAACCATTAGGTGTTGTTGCTGTCGGAGACAGGCTTTTACTTGTTTATTTCTCCTTCAGACCCTAGTTATGTATGATTACTTCAAAGAAGCTCAGAGGATTGCAAAAGAGGTGAAGAGTAGTTTTGCCAATGACCCTGACAAGATGGCAGAGCTGCGCAGATTAGAGCAAGTAGCAGAGCACAACAGCATTGCCTTAAATGTCATTTGCCGGGTAGGAGCTCTTGACCCGTCGTTGAAGATTTCTTTTGAGTTCTGTCATCATCCTTTCTTTGCTACTGCTGTTGTTAAGAGATCTTGATGGTAGATTCAACCGGTTTTGAAACATGTTACAGTGTTAGGAGCAAATGAGTTATGTGGCATTAGCATTTGTAACAGTAGTATTTATTCAAACAAATTTTGTGGTTCATAAATTAGATTGAAATGGTATTTTTTTTATGAGGAATAAATAAAAATTATTTTTATAGAAAATTTCTCCTGAGACCTTCCATGGCCATTGGCTGCACTCAAAACAGAAAACCTTTTCAAGTGTAGAACAGGGTAATTCATTGGGCAGCAGGTAGCAAATAGCTAAGACCAAGCTTCGGCTGCTCTGCAAAAGACCGTGAGTAAAGCTTACTAGTTTCCAAATGTAGCATTTGAATTGTGTCTACCTGTATCTAAGAGTGTTCAAAATTATGGTATTGGTTTCTGTTTGATGCTGTTTAGTTTATATGCAGTTATTGTTGCTACATAAACGAGATTTCTTTGATGCAGATTCAATCTTGTTCTCTGATCGTTAGGTGGCTTGCTTCACTGACATCTAACCCAGATCAAGAAATAAAAATGATAAAGAATACTTTCTTTTTTTTTATGATAAAATTAAGTGATTGTCTCCAATTAATTAAAACTTAAGCCATGAATTTCTGGAAAATATATATCAAAATAGGAACCTTTATATGTAAGGAGTTGCATGATTAAAATGTGCAACAAGGGGTCGTGAATTTCATTTCGCCATGAGAATGATGACTGATAACGTGAGGAATCTACTGACGACGAGCAGCATGTGATTGTGGAAGTTGACTGGGAGTGAACTCCAGACTTGTTGCTTTACAGGGAGTTGTCATGATATGCGGTAATTGTTAAATATTAATTGATTGTTAGTTTTTATAATAACTAATAAGATTTTATAAAATATAAATGACAATTAAAAGATATCGATTGTTTTGATAAGTTATTAAGTAATTATAGATTGTTAGTTATATTTTAATTTTAAGTATTTATCGGGAAAATTAACAATTAACAAACTCTTGACAAGTGACAATTCATCAAACATATCAATATCTTTAGAGTGTCGTGGCAACTCCCTTGTCTTATACAGCGTTAGTATTCAGTGTTATTGTGCATTGTGGGTGCCTCAACACTGGTGGGGGGCAACTTGTGATGCAGAAAATGCATTACTCTACGTGATAAACAATGTAATTTGTAAGAGCATATAATGAAGGAACGAGATATTAGGCTCAGGTTGACCTTTCTTTCAGTGAGCCCGTGATTCTGGTGTGTTTTTTGTACTCTGTTTTTCTTTTTTCCTGGTTCAGTGAGCCCGTGATTCTGGTTGAACCACTGAACCTAGAGCGCCATGTGTGGTTGGTTAGCTGAACCTTGAAGACAATGAACTAGCACATGGGCCTGCACTTGCAGAACAGAGGCAGAGGATAGATTCCTCCATAGTTTACCGTCTTTGGATCAGTCCCATAATTACTGATAGGCATCTTTGAGTCAGAGCCTCCCCCCTTCGTCATTATGGCCACCTAAATTTGAACACGCACAGGTCTTCATTTTGGCCCCTCTTGGCCTCTTCTTACACAGTAGATCATGCACAAGCCAAGATATTTTTTCAAAGCAATTGACCCCATTTTTCTAGTGTCCTTGATGAAAGTTGGAAAGCATTGCTCACTCTTCTGTTTTTTGTCTTTGTTTGTTTTTAATGAAGATTTGTAACAGCAATGACATTGTCAGTTTGGTAGTTGGAGGATGTTAGTTGAGTGAATATCATATGACCTTTGGTACAATTAGAAGAGAAGAAAACCACAAGAGGCCAATCCTTTTCTAAAATTGTTTTTGATACACCAAAAAGCCACGCGTCAGAATATTATTTTTCTATCATTTTCATTCTTCGTGGATATGTTTGCTTGAAAGAACTGAAAGCATCTATCCTCTATTATCAATTTGTCATATCATCAAGAAGAAACAGTGAAAAAGAAAATGAAAATCGTTAAAGAATATTTGTTCTAATTTTTAAACACTGTTAACAAGGACAAAACTGTTTCTTTAAGAATAATATATTTACGTCATAATAATTTTCCATATTATATATACTATTGATATAATGAACTCTCAATAAATTTTTATCCTGCACTTTTTGTGTCTAAAATACTTTAAAAATTTGCTATCATTTTATTTTCTCCCCATTTTTTTACTTTACTCTCTCTCCTTCACTCACTTTATTTCTTTTTCATTTTTACTTGAAATTTTTTTTAAACTCGCACTAAAATCCGGGTATGCTCCCTTGCAGAAATATTATTATTTCAATCGATAAGATTGATAATCAGTCAAGTAATATATTTTTTTAGAAAAAAAATAAAAATACACATTTTAATTTTAACAATTAACCTTCTTTAATTTTTAAAAAGTATTTCAATAGCTGATTTATATTAAAAAAGGACTCTTTTTTTAAAAAAATTATTTTTAAGTATGAGTACTTTTCAATAAACAAGAAGCGAATAGTTGAAATTTTTTAAGTTAATAGTGATTTAAATATGACTTGACTAATAAAAAATAGATTCAATTTTTATTTAATTGATAAATTTTTTTTAATGTTACTTTCTTTTGTGTAACTAATACTGATAAAAACAAACTCAAATGCAATCGTTTTAACCATTTATACATAAATAATACTACTCCAATGATATAATCTTTCTTTACCTTTATTCTTTTCTGACGTGCTAATCTTCTTTAACTTAATATCCTTTGACAGGTTGATATAAACCTTTTTTTTTCCTTTGCGTTTCAGTTCAACTATCTCCATTTGTGTCACCATGTAACTGTTATGATGACACGCAGTGTTTGAGGAAAGAAGACTGTGCTAAAATACAGACAAATTGATTTGAATGATCCTATTCTAAAATTTTCATTTTTAAAACAATTTGATGATGTCACTTAAATTATTTTTCTTTGGCTATTAAACATCAGCTTAATTTTTTTTTCTTATCCAGATATTTTCATATTTTTTGAGTATGAAATTAATCTCATTTAAGTTCAAAGAATTAAAACTGTCCTTTTTAATAATGCTTCTTATGAGAATTTAAATTTTTAATATTATAAATACCTCTTAGTCATTTAATTTAACGCTGTTTGTCACTTGAATCTAATTTGTTAAAAAACATCAGCTTAATTATTAATGAGAATTACAAATAAGTATAACATCTTGTAATATGCATACTTTTAAGTATGTATTTCAAATATTATTAAATTGATTCAAATACAGTGTATATAATCCCAAGTCAAAAAAAATAGAGTGTATATAATCTGAAAATCCTCCCAGGTTTTTCTTTTTTTTTGAAATATCGAACTTTAAAAAGAATGAGGTCGGTGTTACGATGAATGCAATAGAAAAAGGACAAAAAGCAAAATACAAAAATCAAGAAAGTGGAGAAACAGAACAGAACAGCATACGTAGCAAAGCAACCAGACTTCAGAAAAAAAGACGAAAGTTTTTGCCCTTTGACATCCTCGGAATGGCATAGATGCGTCTCAAGGTTACTGGAACTTTGTTCTACTTTTTGTTTTTTTAAGCATAAAGGGTAGTAGGGTACATTCATCTTTTCCACAAAACCAAATTTTGGAATTTTGGCCCTAGAGTAATGCATTAAACTAATTAAAAAATGGTATATAATATAAAAAATTAAATTTATAAAATATAAACGAGGTCAGAGTTGGCATGCTCCAAAGTCAATGCTAGCTGGTTCAATGTTTAATTTCAGCGGCCTTGTTCGCGTGGCTAATTGTGGACCAGCCAGTGCCTCCTTGCGTCCAACACACGCGTATATTTTACCTGTGCATCCCACGGACTCTACTCACCTCTAGCCATAGAAAATTTGGATTAACAGCATTTTCTTAGAGAATTATTTTGGTAGTTATCTTTTTTTAGCGTATTGGTACCTCGATTATGTTATTAAGTATTTATTAATTATTAATATAAAAAGAGAATTTTGTCAATATGTGTTCTTAAAGTATAAATAAAGAATAAAAATAATATTTTATTATTTTTTATTGAATCATCTTAATTATTTAAAAAAATATTTTTTTCATTTATTTTTATCTATTTTGTAAAAAAAAATTTAAAAAATTTATTATTTGATAATATTAAATAATTATTAATTAATTTTTTAAATTTTTTTTATTTTTTAATAAAAAATTAGTGAAGTAAGTAAAATTAAAAAAATATTAATAAAATAAAAAAAAGTAATTTAATGATATTCAACTATAATTTTTTTATAATTAAAATTATTTAATAATTTTTTTAATTCTTGTATAATTATTTTAAATAATAAATAAAAATAAATCAAAAAAATTTTAAAAGTGTTTTAAATTTTTAAAATAATAAATATTTTTTATTTTTTTATTTAATAATTAATATTTTTAATTTTTTAACTTATATTTTAAAATATACATTAACTAAACTCATATTTTATAAACTCTAAATATTTATTATAAAAATTAATAATTAACAAATATTTAATAACTCATCGACAATCCTAATAGCCTTTAGGTAGTATAAGAACTCCCATTTTCTTATGATGTACATACCTAAAAATCCTTTTTTGGTTGGGTATATACCTATAAATCTATGGTCTAGTTAATGTTAACAAAGTGATGCCCTTGCTATTAACATCGATTCACTAAATCTTAAATATAAAAATATAAATAAATACTTCATTATGTAACCTTCTTTGTGCTTTCTAATGATTGGGTATGTTCAATTTCTATTTATTTTAAAGATAAATGAACGAGCTTTAATTGTCTTTTTACGTTCTCCCTTTAAATTAGTGAAAGGAATCTTAATATCCCATGTGCATGTACGGGCGTAGATGTAAGTTGTTCTCAATGAACAGAACATTGTGGTTGGAGGTTCAGAAATCACGAGTTAATGAACTTGAAATTGAAAGAAATATCTCAACAAATATTATAATATTCAACGAAGGACAAGTAGGTATATATTATTATTACAAAAAAATCAGGTATATTTAATTGAAAATTTGAAATTATATATATCATTTACGTACAATCTTTTTTACAAATTACGTACAGTTTCTTTTTTTTTTTTAGAAAACACGTACACTTATAATGATCTACGGATAACTTTTTTTTTCCTCATTCAATGCGATATAGTGACGCAACAGTATAATGTTGGAAATTGTAACGTCAGAACTTTAAAAACGTTGAATTTTTTTTTGCGAAATATTTTATATTTTTCTAATGTAAAATTAATTCTTATTCGGATGAGACTTTTTTTTTTCATTAAGTATTTTTTAACAGATTCAAATCCAAAACATTATAAATAAAGCTTTTTGATTAAAACTCTAATTTTATTTTTTTTGCTAATAAACTACTTTGAAGGTCTGAATTCCCTCTTTGAATTTCAAACTTTATAGCTAAAAAGCCACTTTCGTTAAAAGCTAAAGGTGTGGCTTCAGTCTAAAAATAAAAAGTGTGGCTTCATAGTCACATTTTTATAGAAAAAAAAAGTGACTTCAGTTTATTAATAAAAGAAAAGTTGTGCCTTCGTAGTTTCATTTTTATATACTAAAAAAAACTAAAAAAGAATGGCTTCGGTCCTTTTTTTTGGGGGGGGGGGTATAAAGTGTGGCTTCTGCTTTCATTATTATCCAAGTAATTTGTTAGTTGGTCATGTATTTGCTTACAACCAAAAAAAAAAAATTAAGATCCATATTCGAAACTCAATGTTCAGTAATTATATTAATGTTTGTTTGGTTGAAATTATATTAATGTTTTATTCTTTTAGTCATCTCACTTTATTTGAAACTATGTAAATTATAAAATAAATGTATTTTTAAACCTAATAGATGTTTGATAGGTGAAGAAAAAACTAAAAAAAAAAATTAAACAATTCATCATTAAATAATCTTTATCGGCTTGGTCTATAAGAAATACCAAATTAAAGTTTGACAATGTATTAGGGTCGTGTATCCTAAGATAATAATTGTGAGAAATAATTATTTTTTTTCTTTCTTTTAAGATCAGCCAACCATGCTCGAAGTTGGAATGTAGAGATCACAACAAACTTGGTCCAATTTTACTTTGTATTCTAATCTTTTAAAAATATAAATCTTAGTGCATGCATGGTGGCAATCATTGACTAAGTGCGTGCTAGAGGGCCACCCCACCACTAAACTAATGGAAAGTTGCTGTTGTTGTTGCTTTTTTTTTCTTTTCAATTTGTTAAGGTCTTCTATATATAATATATAGTAAAGGAAAATTAATTAATGATATAATATATTAGTGTGCAACTTAATATATCTTTGGTCTTAATTAGCTAGCTGTAGCTGGCACTGTTGTGAGGTTTTCTTGTTTCTAAGCAACTTCTCTTTCATCTCAAGTTCATATAAGACAAGGGCTTTGTCACCATAGAGTAATCCTAAAGCAAGCTACTTTCTTATTGAGGAAAATTATACCCACTAGAAGCTGCCCAGCCTTTTCTCAAAACTAACCCCGTTAGCAGTGGCAGAACTTAGATTAAAATTTTTGAAGGAGCAATTGATTAGAGTATAAATGAGAGAGTAATAATATATAATTAAATAATAGTATAATTTTTTAAAAAAATAATAAATTAAAATTAAATTCATTAAGAATATACAAAAAGCTAATTATTAGGCATTAATCAACAACTTAAAGTTTAGAAGCCATGACTTTATAGTCAATTTTAAACTTGGTCTCATTTACTTTACATGAATAACCTATACATATGTAGGTCTAAAGTATTTATTTTCTGGTATATTTACAGCACAAACAAATGACAAATTTTATTTTATAAATAAAATAATAATTTATAGTATTTGAGAAGAGATGTACATAAGGGGTTACAAAAAAATTTTGGGAGGGAAATTGCCCCTCCACCCCTCTTAAGCTTCGCCCAGCCCATCAGTATCAATAAGTGTTTGGTGTAACAGTAAATAAATTGTATTTATAAAAAGATAACTAAAGTTTAAATTTTAAAGGAGACTCTTGTTGGGAAAACTTCTTAGTCATAATAGTGTTTGATGGATTAGTTTTATAACAATACCTATATAAATACTTCGCTCAAAGATTAAAAAAAAAAAACTATCCTTATCAGTACCGTACCTTTGCCATGATTAATAGAAGGTTATCACAGTTCACATAAAATGTTATAACCTTTTACAGCCACTTGTTTGCAAATATCTTGTCCTTGTGTCTTTCTGAGAATTTTGGATCACTAACTTATACAAAGTAATGTTGTTATTGAATAGTGAAATGTTTCCTTTGGTAATTTTTTATTAAATTATTTAAATATGCTTATCAATATTCACTCTGTAATCGAAAAATCACTTTACATTACATTATTATACTACTGTTATAGTGAGGTGAGATATTACATCAATTTAATTCAAAAAATAGAAAGGAACTTTTTTTGTATTGGCCATCTTCATTAATTGCTTACAAGGAGCCATAGGTTTTTAGTTTAATTGTTGAAGTGATATTTCAATAATTCAGAATTAAATAGTATTATTTTCCTTTGTTATAACAAATCATTAAGCAACATTCTAATTTATAGAAAAAGTTCTAAGATGAAAGGCATTGATAAAAGAGTTTGATTTTAATTTATTGTTAGTATAAAAAATTTTATCTGATCATTCAACACAAGTTACCAAATCATTAAAGAAGATTTACTAAAATAATAATTATCTAAAAAGTCAGATACTATGTAATATATGATTAGATGATAGTTTAAAATAAATTTTATACTAACAATTAATAGTATAAAAATGAAGTAATTTAACTTTATTTAAAAGAATTATTTTATATCCTCATTAGCAATTAATTTAATATTTTTCTTAATTACTAAAAGAAAAAATAATGACTATATTTTAAGTTTTTAAGACATTAAATATTTATATTTTTTATTTAATATTTTTTTTGATAAAATTAAAAAAATTATTAAAAAAATTATTTAAGAAGATACAATATTACTCTATTTAAAAATGATATTTGCTTGTTAGCAAAAGAATACCAAATTTGATTGGGGGCTACTGTGATCGTGAATGTGTTACTGGATATGATATATAACATTTATTACAAATTTACAAAACCCATATACAGAGAATGAAGAGACACTTTTCAACAAACATAATGTATAATTAACCATTTTATTTAATTGATAAAAAATAATTAATTCGATTAAATATAATAAGATATAAAATTCTCATTGTTTGGTTAAGAATCTTTGATGAGTACATGAAAAGAATGTTACCGAGCAGTGTGGGTCCAATGTTTTGCGAGGTGGCAGAAGAGAAGAAGAATGGAGACGGTAGAGACAACGCAGGGGATCCGATCCCAATTTAACCACTGAGCAGTACAAGTTCTTACAATACCGTATTTCTGACACGGAGATAAGCGAAAATGTGCTGTTTTCGTTTCTTTTTGTGTTCCATAAAACAAACAATAAAACAATGGGCTGTTTGCATAAATTTTTTTAAAAAGTATTTTTTTAAATATTTTATTTGAATAATTTTTTAAAAATAATTTTGTATTTAAATATAATATTAAAAAGATATTTTTAAATAATAAAAAAAATTAAATTAATTTTAATAAAAAATAAAAATATTTAATTTATATCAAAATTATTAAAAAATATATCTAAATATAAAATATGATGAATTTTGATATATAAAATATGAATAAATAGGTTAGTATAATATGAACGATAAAATTTTTAAATATATTATAATAATAGTATTATAAAAAATAAGATATAAGATAATAACAATATATCTAATTATATATTAAAAAATTTAATAATATGTTATTAATATTATTTTATTTTATTTTTTTTAAATAATATAATTATTAAAATTAGAATTTAATTTAAGATATTAAAATATGATAAAAAAATTTATATAAATAAAATTTATAAAAATAAAAAATAAATAATATAAAATATAATTTTTAATAAAAATAAAATATTTTTATTATAAAATTATATTAAAAATTATTTTTTTAAAAAATAAAGATAATTAATCTTTTTTAAAAATAAATTATTATTTTAATATTTATTTTTTAAAAAAATTATATATAAACACACTTGAAAATGTGTGAAGTATTTTTTAAAAAAATATTTAAAAAAAAGTGTATCCTGCTCAATAAACAATTACGTCTTAAGACGCCGACGACCAACCAAACCAAGCTCACATTTCCGAGACTTCTCTCTCTCTCTCTCTCTCTCTCTCTCTCTGGTCGCAGACCAGTCTCTTCTTCTTCTTCTTCTCTCTCTCTCTCTCTCTTCCCCGTTCTCCGTTGCTTGTTCTCTTCGTCGCGCACACACACAGTCTCTCTCTCTCTCCTCGATTCAGGGTTCAGGTAAATCCAGTTCTATCATCTCGCTTTCTCTTCGCTTTTTTGCTTCATCCATTTTCCTTCTGTTTCCGTCTTTAAGTTCCTAATGTATTCTTTTCGTTACATAAATCACGCTGTTTGTTATTGTATCATAGATCTTTTTTTTCTTAATATCATAAAGCCATCGTCTACTTGTTGTTGTTGTTGATTATGATTCTCTTCCAGGAAATTTCAGTGAGCTGACCATTTCTAAACAATGTGCTGGTCTTCTTACATGGCTCTGTTTTGGTCATTAGCTCATAGTTCTTCTTGATATTCCTGGTCTAATCGGAAGATTGTTCGGTTTTTTGTTATGAATTTTTGAAATTTCTGAAGTATGTTTCTGGATGTTAATCAGAACTTGGGGTTATTTTGTGGTCGGTGATGATTCTTTCCTTAGTTGGACTTGGATCTGAATAGAATAATAACAACTCCGTTATGAAGTTAAATTTGGGGGGTATTCGTAATTTACACTTAGTCCCTTCCCCCATCCCCTTCTTTTATTTTTTCCCCCCAAAAAAAATTAAAAAAAATAAAAATAAAAATTGTGTTTGATGTTAGAATATTTGATTTTACAATGAAAGGAGTGAGCTTCAGGAATGACCAAAATCTTATTTTTTGAGTTCTAGCAGAATTTTGTGATTGAGAGAGGGAGAAAATGTCAGGGGGTGGCACGCAGAAAAGTCTGAGAAAAGCACTTGGAGCCCTTAAGGACACCACAACAGTTTCATTGGCTAAAGTCAACAGTGATTACAAGGTTAAATAAGTTACATATAATCTGCTTGATGGGATGTTCAATCATGAATTTTGCATATGATTCTCAATGGATTTGTTGTGTTGCAGGAATTGGACATTGCTATAGTTAGAGCCACGAATCATGTTGAACGTCCAGCAAAGGAAAAGCATATAAGAGGTTTGCTCTCTCTCTCTCTCTCTCGGATTGTTTCAAAAAACGTATCAAGTTTGTACGGAAATAATTACTCTGTGCTCTGTCTTCTACTTATTTTATGTTTTTACTTTTTGTTACATGCTTTTTTTTTTTTTGGCAGCCATATTTTCAGCAATCTCAGCTACAAGACCTCGGGCTGATGTTGCTTATTGCATCCATGCTCTTGCCAAGAGATTATCAAGGACACATAACTGGGCGGTATGTGCTTCATGTTGTAGAATTTGGGGAAAAGACGGCTGAGTAATGATTAAATCATTGTGATCTGAAACAAGTTAACCTTTCTTTTTTATATTGAGATGAAAATTTTTCAATGAATTCATTCAAGGACTGGGAACATGTGATGAAGCTTTTGGGAACTTATTATCTGTTTGCCTATATTCTTTGTTGCTAAAGTTGATGAAACATTTCACGTGTAAGTCATATTACTGAATTATTCTGTGTCCTCACTTCTAGAGATTTTGGCTTGATCATCACAGGTGAACTTATAGCCAAATAAAAGGGGGGACAAAAAAGAAAACTCAGAATTTTCTGTTAAACAAAAGAAGTTCGAGACATGTTGTTCATGACCTTCTCAATAGTATGGAAAAGTATTTAATCATATCATTGTTAAAAGAATGACAAACATATACTCTTTCATCGTGTTTTGAAACTACAATATTTGTATGCACTATTTTCGCATGGCAATTTCTGTGGTTCTCGTGTAATTCAGCACTGAGCATGTGTTTGTGTGTGTGTTTGTGCTGCTTCTATTTGGTTGACTGACAAGTGGTTTATCCTTAGGTTGCATTGAAAACTTTAATTGTTATTCACCGTGCTCTGAGGGAAGTGGATCCTACATTTCATGAAGAACTCATTAATTATGGCAGAAGTAGAAGTCATATGCTCAACATGGCTCATTTTAAAGATGATTCCAGTCCAAATGGTGCCTCTATCTTTCTCTGTCATTGATTTTATTATCATTATTACTACTATTTTTGTTGACTTTGTTGTTGTCATTCATTGCTTTGTTGCTCAGCATGGGATTATTCTGCATGGGTCCGCACTTATGCATTATTTTTGGAGGAAAGGTTGGAATGTTTTCGTGTGTTGAAGTATGACATTGAGGCAGATCGTCCTGTAAGTAAAATTTATCGTACTTTTGACATAAGTAATTGAATTATATTAGTGTTACTTATTAAAGATTATTCAATAATAATATGATACAGGATGGCCCTCACCTGTGATTTCAGTCTCATCACATACTTACATGTATACTTACATGCATAATCCTGATTACTTTGATATAAATAAATGCTTATTTATGGAAAATTCATCAATTGTGAATTTTGTCGCAGAGGACCAAAGATTTGGATACTGCAGAATTGCTAGAGCAGTTGCCAGCTTTACAACAACTTCTCTTTCGAGTTCTTGGTTGCCAGGTAAGCTTTTGATCCAACTAGTTCAAGTTAGATGGGATTTTGACCCAAACATTTCACAAATGGTCCATCCCATTTTAATGAACAAATTTTATGAAGCCCGCAGCATTATACTTGTATAACATGTTATAACTTTTATGCGGTGCAGCCACAAGGGGCAGCTGTAAATAACTTTGTCATTCAGTTAGCACTCTCGATGGTATGTTAAGTGTTTAACCATACTGTATTTTCAGTAGTTTTTGCTTTCATCATCTTTTCTGAAAATAGTTTATATTGCAAATAGGTTGCTTCTGAAAGCACCAAAATTTATCAAGCTATTAGTGATGGCACAGTCAATTTGGTTGATAAGGTATGTATAGCTATCTTCATTGAATTTGAAGGTTCATGTTTAACTTTCTATGTATTTATGAGACTATTGTAACAGTTTTTTGAGATGCAACGCCATGATGCTTTGAAAGCTCTTGATATATACAGGAGGGTTGGGCTGCAGGTATCTCTTATGGAAAAAATTTTTTATTCCTTAATTTAATTTATTTGTCCCTACGTTATGTTTTAACGTTCTTTATGTGAATCCAGGCTGAGAGACTGTCAGAATTTTATGAAATATGCCGTAATCTTGATATTGGACGTGGAGAGAAATTTATGAAAGTTGAGCAGGTCAGTTGGATCTTATATCATGCTTGATTATACCAGTAGTTTTACTTAGGTTTTTCAATATTTGTTATTAAATATAATACTGAGTGAACTAGTTGATGATATGAAGCCCCCTGCATCGTTTCTGCAAGCCATGGAAGAGTATGTCAAAGATGCTCCCCAGGGATCAACAGTTCGTAAGGACCAGGTATAGCACATCTTTTTCTCCCTTGATTGCCATATAATCAGACAAATCAAGAATGAACGTCAAGAATTCTGTTTACATTGTTTTCAACAAAGGGGAAATTTTAATGAAATATCTGATAAAAGATTTACAGTTATCAGCTGTTGGTAGCTATGGTGGTCTGTGTGACTTTAGGAAATGGATGCAATCATAAAGAGCAAGTTTATAGTTAATACACATCTAGCCGATATGGTAGGCACAAAAAAAAAACCAGGGAAAGTCCATATTGGCTATCTACTAGTTAAGAATGATGTATGTGCTACTAAAGATTGCATTTTCTAGAAGGAAAATGTGGTTCGACCATTGTTGCAATCTGGAAGGTTGGTATATACTGAAGTTTGGGGTTAATACATTGTACTTGTTTCCAACAAGTTTTTCGAGGAATTCTTTCTTTTGGCCCATCAAAGCATTTGGAATCTCTAGCATTACCTTAAGAAACATTCTGTGATCATTTTGCTTGCTATGTTTTTGGGAGAATACTTTTGTCTTTGTGGCAAAAACTTTCATATTTGTGGAGTGTAATGTCATGTTAGTATTTTAGCTGCACATTGTTGTCATTCGCATACTGTTGCTCCTTTCCATTTGTTTCAGGAATTCATATGTTATCGTAAACCTATAGCTTCAGAATATTTCTTCTATCTCGCTGAAAGCAATATTCATATGCTGCCAAAATATATTTTACCAATCAATGCTTTCATATTAATTACCAAGCAGGCCATTGACAACAAAATTGTGTCTCCAAAAGAAGTTTTGGCTATAGAATACAAAAAGACACCAGAAGTGCAGGAGGAACGTCCACCCTCACCACCTCCACCTCCACCTCCACCTTCTGAACCTGTGAAAGTAGAAGCTCCAGCAGTACAACCACCACCTGATTTGTTGGTAATTACTACGGGAATTTTTTTCTGTGCCCTGTTTTTGGCATATTCAGATTGGTGACTGGCTCATCTGGTAATGGTTTCCTATAATGTTGCATTAGCTGCACTAACGAATTTCTCTCCTTTTGGTTTACTACCTAGAATTTGGAGGATCCTGTTCCAGCTGCTTCAGAGTTGGAAGAGAAGAATGCCCTGGCTTTAGCTATTGTTCCCGTTGGTAATTTGTTTTCCTTTTCCTCCACTTTGTTTAGTAAGTTGAATAAAAGCTTGAAAATCTGCCCTTGAGAATCTCTAGAAATAAATAACAATAATAATTTGTTCCTATAGGAAGTGGACTGAAGTGGTTCTCTTTCCAAGAAGAGTGATGCTTCACATTATTACTTATTAGGACTAGTCCTCTGAATATTAGGGGCTAATCATTTGTGAATTATACTCCTGCATTGCTTTTCTTTTTCTTCCCTTCGTTGGCAGTTGATATTAGAATGCTCCAATTGATATTTAGAATAAATGAAAGTAAGCATATCTGCTTATGTCTTCGCTTCTATTATTATGACATCTTGTTAACGGTGGTTTCAGCAGATCAACCAACTTATGCTGCTTCAAATCAAGCTAATGGAACTACAGGCTGGGAATTGACACTTGTTACAGCTCCAAGTTCAAATGAGAGTGCTAAGGCAGCTAGCAAATTGGTATGGTCTCTTCTACTAAAGTATACCCAATTTACCATTCTGTTAGTTCACATGATTCGTGAATATAAATCTCTTTCTCACCATGTGTCATGTGTGTATGCATTTGCATACACACAGACAGCCCTTTGCATGCACACATGCTTTTGTTATTCTGCTAATGAGTGATGACCTATTGGGTTATCAGGCTGGAGGTTTGGACAAGCTTACACTAGACAGCCTATATGATGATGCAATCAGGAGAAACAACCAGAATGTGAGCTATAACCCATGGGAGCCAGCACCAGCGGGACCCATGATGCAACCAACAATGCACGATCCATTTTTTGCCTCTAATACAGTGGCTGCTCCACCTTCTGTTCAGATGGCAGCTATGTCCAACCAGCAGCAGGCTTTCATGTTGCAGCAGCAGCAGCAGCAAATGATGATGATGGGCCCTCAACAACCCTCTGTAAATCCTTTTGGAAGTCCTTATGGAGCCACTGTCTACCCCTATGGCTCAGGTATGCCTGTTCAATCATACAATCCATATACAGGCCTCATCTAGACACTTCCTCTGGAAAACAAATCCACAATATAAAAACTCAAGGAAGAAAGAAACATGGATACTTGGTTTTGGATTCCGAGATTGGGAGAGATGAAGAATAGACAAACTTGTACCATATGTTGTGTGTGTGCCGTAGATAGCTAGAGTGAAATTCTTTTTGAATAATTAGCAGAGGGAGGGTTTTGATTTTATGATTTTTTATGTACAAGGAAATTGATCATCGCCTTTGATTCAGACCACTTAGAATTTTTTATTCGTGATTGATTACTGTTAACGCTGTAGCAGGAAAGTTGTTCTTCATATTGTTTTCAGTTGCCATTCCCTATATATGATAGGAATTGTATTCTTTATGTGCTTGTTGATACAACATTTATCAAATGAAAATATGTCAAGTAGCCGAGTCTTTTTAGTGTGAGGAACAATTTTTCTTCATTGCCATGTGTTATTCTGTAAGATATTTCTACAAATATTTCGTTTATACTCTTATTTTTTCAAGGGGTGAACTGAAAACCGGTTGAAGAAGTTGTAAGCTAGCAATGCTTTTTTCTTATATTTATTCGAGATTAAAGGATTCATCTCTCGTTTTCAAAGCGAATGAGATACTCCCTCGGATTTGAGGATGTTGTACTGTAAGCAACACAACTGATAAGTTGTCTAAAATTTTTCAGGTTTCTGTGTGTCCTCTCCAACTGACAAGTAGCTAGGATGTTCAAGTCTTAGGAGAATTATAGTTAGAGACTGAAAAAGACTAATTAACCATTAGTATCAATAATGACTATAACACTGATAATTACACAAGTAACCTTTTCTGTGTGTTACACCACGTAAAAATTCCCCTGAAGTTTTCTTCCTAATTTTCTTTTCTGGTACATTGGGTGCAGCTGAGGCCTCTTGTTTTCTTGTTCAGGTTTGCCTCTAATGATTGGACTTTGATGTTGTAGCACGTGCATACATTTATTAAGTGTACTACGCATGAACATTTATATCTAGATCTCTAGGTCCGTAGTTCAAGCTGGCTGGCTGCGAAGCCTAATGAACACTGAACTTATGAAAGAAGGGTTTTCCCTTTTTTTTTTAATAAAATTTTCACGTGTCTTGTGAAATTGACCGCCCAACCAATGCTAATGACAAGCGACCGGTCAACAGTTTGGCTTGTGTAAGATATTTTCTTTTTGGTTGTTTATTGTGGCAAGAAAAGATTGTGGTTGAGGATTGAGGAAAGGAAAGTGAATTCCCAGAAGAAAGGGTATAGTTACTTAGACAAGTTGGTCAAACTAAAGTACATGTACGAAAGAGTGATGCCAGTCTAGGAATCAAAACAGTCCAAAAACCTCATACAACATTTGGTCATGTGAAAGCCAGAGCTCCAGGGTGTCTAGTATAGCGGCATAGATGATTTGATTGTACGCATCCAACAAAACTCTTTCTCTCTTTTCAAGGGTGGATGATTAATCTTTGGGACTTGTGAGTTATCCTTTGAACGCAAGAAGGCCGTCCATGCACCAACGCCTTTGATGAGATATTTTATCAGCTATTTTTAGTGACTTGCCACTCACAAGCACTAGCACCGTACGTTAATACTCTATTATTAAATATTTTCGTAAAGTAAGATTTTTATATGGGAGAGGATAATTAAAAATGTACATGAAATATTTTAAGATTGTAGAAAATTTGATTTTTTTATATTTAAATAGTAATTTTTTGGGGTTTGCTACAGTAGAAAATTCAGTTTTATTTTAAAATTAATAAGCATGTCAACCTTTTTTTTTTTTAAATGAAATATCCCCGTACCTTAGAGTGTAATATTTGTTTGAGATATTAAAATTGTATCTCTTCATAAAATATTTTAATTTTTGATATTGTAAATAAAGCTAATCTTAGATAAGCTTAATTTGCTTACCACTGATTCTATCAAACATTGTCAATTTTATTTTATTTTATATTTACATGTTTTCTTAAACAAAGTTGCATGGTGTTGATAAGGATGACAAACGGATGTGGTTTTGCGTTGCAGATGGTTTTGACATTTTAAATATGGGTATTCAAGATTACTTTTATTTTAAGGAAGTAAATATTACTATTTGTAGGGATTTGGATTTCTTGTTTTTCAAAATTTTCAAAATCCTGAGTCTTTTTTTAGTTAACAAATTTTTGCATAAAAAATTATATAAAACTCACATATTTTTATTTTTAGATTTTTTCTTTTCGCTGCTGATATAATTTTGTTTGATAAAGAGATAGATACAAATATTAAGACCCCATGCAAGAATGTGAAATTTTATGTGGAAAGTGTTGTTATTATTTAAAAAGTAAAAAAAGGGAGAAAATCTAGTCTAGCACGTTGCTTATACTATGTGGCAGGGTCATGTAATAATGAATGAAATCATGTTATTCTAGAATGTATGGAGTATTTTAGAAAATAAATTTGTGTCATATTAATAACCATTGTTAAAAAAAGTCTGTATATTTTAATAAAATATAAATATATAAATAATAAATTATAAATTTACTATTATTTACTTCATCAATTTTTTCATATACGATTATTATTTACGCTTTATTTTTTAAAATGTACTCTACACTTTGGAGGAGGATTGAAATTCCAACTTTTCTTGCCTTTTTGAGAATCTCACAAATAAATTGCATCTTTACGCGAGTATTTCTACGTGTGTTTGTGTGTGTATATTTTTATAATTTTTTCAACACTTGTTCCTATGCCATCTCAGGAGTCAGGACACATGTCAAGGAATAACTTCTTGTTTGCTCTATTAATAATTCTTTAATTGGTTTTATAAATAAAGATAATTTTTAATATTTAATGTTAATTTTTGCTTTGACTTGTATATTGCTTTTTTCTGAATAATTTAATTTGCCTGGAAATATTTTAACTACCAAATGCATTAAATATTTCCTAACGCACTGTGTGAGCCTTTTATTTTTTAACTTATACTTTTGGAATAATAAGATAGAAATACCCCCACATGAACCCTATGTCCATGGTAGGCAGCATATGGGAGACCCACAATAAATTTTACAATGGGTGTGTCTTACTTATGATTATAAGTGTCTACCATTGACATCGTACCATACAGATTTATTTTTCGCATGGGGTGACGGGGGAGGGACATATATAAAGTCTTGAATCCCAAGAAGTCAAAACTTGGGCTTTCTCTGTCAAGGCTTTCATTTTGAACATTGATAAAAAAAAAATATGGTGATAAATAAAATAATTAGTGCGTGCAATAATTCATACCAATCTCGAGTTCATTTAATTAGTAAAATTGAGTTGCATGCATTCAAAATTTTTGGATTTGATTTAAGCTCAAGAATTCTCGTCGATAAACAGTTTATAAATATCATTGTAAATTTTTGTTGAGATTAGCTTTTAAATTAGATAATCCTTTATTTTATTAATTTTAATTATCTTTTTTTTTAATATTTAGGAAATCTCACCACACTATTTGAATGTGAGAGTAACTCATTAATTAAAGGATAAAAGAGTTTATAATTATTTTTTATAAATATCAATTTCTCTTTATATTTTTTTTACTTTTATTAATTTATCTATTTAACTAAATAAAAAAAATTTCTCTATGGAAAACAGCAAAATAAAATATATGAGTCCATTTGTCTATTTTTAAATATTGATGGATTGTGACAAAGAGACAAGTATTGATGAATTAGGCTTTTCAAGTTTGCTGTATTTTTTCTTTTTGGACGAAATAGATGAGTTAAATTTATTTGTGACCGATAATTCTTGAAAAAAAAAGTATAGTTATGTCAAATCATAGTATTTTAATTTTTTTATAAACATAGTATTTTAAACTATTTTTTTTAAAATCGCTTCAGATAACTGTTACTCACAAACATGATTATCACAAAAAGTTATAGTTACTTTGTTATAGATTGATTACTATGTTGATATTTCTGTTACCTCGAGTTTTTTGAACGAAATAATCGTGGAGAGTAATGGTATGAGAAGTAATTAAAAAATAAAAACAACATCAAAGATCAAACTAAAATAAAATCTCAAATAATATTAAACAATAATTTTTGACAAATAAAAAAAGCAAATAGTTAGAGGTTCAATTACAATTAGAAATTAGTAATAGATATTAGTTAGATTGTTTTTTTTTTTAAGTGTGCCGAAAGAAATACATTGTTTTATTTTTAAGTAAGTCTTACGAAAACGCTTCTGATGTAAGTGATTGTGATGGCAATATAATTCAATAATGGTATTTGGAACTTGATAGAAGGGTGAAGGTTACGCATGAATTCAAACAAGAGCAACCATTAAAGTGTAGTTATGTGCTCATGACCAGATACAATTTTAGCAATTTCGGTGATTATTTCAATTTTCACGTTTTCGAAAATTTGAACAGTAATAGATGATGATAATGTTTTTTAAAAAATTACACAAAAATTAGATTATTATTAAAAAATAAAATTTAAGCCAGTTTTATTTAATTTAATTTGGACTGAAAATCTTTTGAAAAAAGCGAAAGCTTCTTGAATCCTTTTCTCTCTCATGCTCACCCATGTTCTCTCTTGGCCACTACCAATTCCAAAACCAAAACCCTTCAGTGGCAGCGAGCAGCATAACAAGAAGTATAAATACTTTTAATCGAAACAACAATAAAAGCAATTAAAGGATAACAGAACACGACACGGCACAACAATGTCTTGGCTCTTCAAGTCCCCAAGCTCCAACGACCCACCATCATCTCCGCTTCACCGCGCCGCTTTCACCTCCGCTTCGCCGGAACCGCTTCCATCCGCCGATTCCCAAGGCGATTCCGGCGTCACGGACGACATATCACTTATTTTCCGCGGTGTTGCCAACTTCCTCGCCCCACCGCCCTCTTCTTCTTCTTCCGCCGGCGGTTCGTCGTCGCAAACTCTCTCCGGAATCCGGAACGATCTCGCGGAGATCGGCGGAAGCTTCAAGAGCTCGCTGTCCCTTCTCTCCGCGAACAAGGCCGTCACCGGAATCTCCAAGTTTGCCTCTCAATTGTTGCAGTTGGAGGGCCAAGTTGCCGAGGTTGATCATCGACAAGCTGATGGTGAAGGTTGTCCTCGTGATGGGGTGCCAGGGACAACGGACGAGGTTGTTCGTTTCGTGAAAGAAATTTCTATGCGGCCTGAGTGTTGGACGGAATTCCCCTTGCCACTCCATAATGGTACTGGAAGTTTGCTTCGATTTTTTTTTATTTGTTATTTGTTTATTGTTTGATTACGATTTTCTCTTTTCTTTTCAATTGAAACTTTACAATTCTTGGCTAGCGGGGGTTCCTGTAGTTGAATTAATTGCTCTAATGATTTTGGAATGTGCTTTACATTTTCCTGTTTAATGGGTTGGTAATTCTCATGTACTGTTGTCTTCTCCTTTTACTGGTAAACAAGATAAACTTTCTAATTGCTTAAATAGGTAATTGTGTGCTTGTCCTCTTAACTGATTTTAAATGGTGTTCATAAATATTCCGTTTTTACCGCAGCGCCTTTGTATCTATCTGTTAATCATATGGCTAATTGGCTAGATCTCGAGAGTCATGTTAGATTCAAGTACTTGGAGTTGTTTGAAGCTTGTAATTGCCTTTATAATGAGTTCTTTCTTACACTCACAATATGCTAAAAAATGAAATTGCAAATGGCTGAAATTGGTATAGCTTATGTTAGTAGGTTGTTTCATAAATAAATATGAACTCTGACTACGTAGTTGAATTGAGTAGAGACAAATGGATTGTAATGGTCGCAAAGTTGTTAATGGTACTCTAATGAAAGTCACTGTCTCCTACCAAGTTGGGACTTGGGAGGATTGGAGGAATGCACGACATATCAAATCCTATATATATTTTTGTTACACACAACACCTCTTTGAGAATTTCATACTGAATGTAATAAGCTTCCTGGGTAAAAAGAACTGATCATTTAAACTACTGACAATGATGAATGCTAGTGGCCATACCATGTCGTAACTAATACTTCCACTGTGGAGCATTCAGCTTAGTTTGTATACTGAAAGTTTTTTAAAGGTGTGGTCAAAATAGAAAAGTTGATTGTGGTCCGACTCCGACAATACTTGAAACATGATATTAGCATATACTCCCATTGTGGTCTATTTTGTTTTTTGTTAGCTTGGTGCAGGAAGGGCAAGCTCCTTAGACAGGTGTCTTGTGGTTTAGAATACTATGCCGGTTTCACTTCCATGCTTGGAGGGAGGCATGATAGTGATGGTACATGACCATTGGGCTAAATAATACATACAGTCAACTTATAGAGTATCTAGGAATAAATTATAAATGGAATGCCGACGCAAGTAAATTTTATCAAGGAGGTGACTTTAAATGACTGAAATAGTGTATTTGACTGGGTGTTTTATGTTTTGAGGTGTTGCTGGATATAAATATTAAGCTTCTTAACTGATACTCCTCTTATCTATTTGATATTTAGCTGATAAGCTCACAGTGTTAATATGCAAGGGTCTAACAAACTTTTTTTTGAAAGGATAGCTTCACCTCACTCATTCTATCATATATCATTGAAGCTTCTTTACGTATTTTATGTGGTATGACCAGGTTTACCTTAATGCTGTTGCTGCTATGAACAGAATACAGATTTATTTAGCAAATATTAAAGGTTTGAGTTGCTTGTCATAACCACTTCCGATATTTTAATTATTGGGAATTAACCTTTAAGAATTATGTGGGGGTAAATTTCTAGGAACAACTGCTGCAATGCTCCTTCTACAGTAGTGCTGATTTGAGAGAAATTATTCCTGTAGTGAAGCTAGTTCTCACTCCCCATCAATATAAAGTCCAAATGGCTCGTGTCCTTCTGAGCATCTATCTAGTTTAACTCACGCAAATGCTCTTTGAATAAAAGTGGTTTTGAATCTTGATTTTTCAGATAGTGGGCACAGGTGCACGGAGTACAAGAAACCAAAACAATGCACATTTTTCTTTCTATTTATTCTACTTGAGTATACAATGAGATTGGCAGACAATAATATGGGAATTTGACTTGTTTCAGCAGATTTCAGCATGTCCAATTCTCAGAGAGAGCATGCATTGACTATAGAACGACTGGTGCCTGAATTTGTTGCACTTAGACTGAACCTTTGCAGTTACATGAATGTGGAAAAGTTTTGGATGATATATTTTTTGATATTACTCCCAAGACTAAATCAACAGGATTTTGAGTGCCTTTCAACACCCAAGGCAAGCCATATTTCTTTTGTATTATCTTATTTTCAATCTGATTGATACGAATAGCAAGGTCTAAAGTATACTTTACTTGGTCAATATGTTAAATTCTTTGATGTAAATAATTAGCTTATTGAAGCCAACCGTTAGTTCTTGTATTTATCTGAATTTTATTGAAGTCATGCTAGTCAGATGCAGTCATCATGCTCCATGAAACACGTTATCTGTATTTTCATTGTAGATTTTTGTGACCTACAAAAGAACTAATTATTTAATACTGAACATGTATAGTACATATATCAGTAATAAAGTTTGTTCTTGCCAGGAGAACGCAAAGCTCTACAAATGCAGGAACATGTTATATGTAACCTTTGTAATATGCTCTCAGTGAGAGGTTATACTTTATTCCACATACTTAATTGAAGTATTCCTGTAATTTTTATGGCCAGAAGTTTCTTCTGTAGTTTTTGTGCCTGTCCTTGTTTATTTTATGTCATTCTTTCCAGATGTTTTGGTGTGCATGAAAGATTTTCAGACTGTTAGGTCTATCGCACCCAACATTTATGGCATTGAAGATAATTTTACAGATCATTATCTCTTTTACTCTTATGTTTACATGTTTTGGTGGCAACATTCGTTAAATGTATGCTATATCATGTATATGTTTTTCCCTTTTTCTTTTTGTTCAGATTGTTGAAGCAAGAGATCTGCTTCTGCAGAAACTTGAAGAGGGGAGAAATTTGCAGGTTGAAGAAAGTGAAAAACCAAGGACTCTGGATACATATCAAGAGGATATGAAGGACGGTGGAAGAGAGAGTATCCCATTTGAGCAAAACCAAATTTTGACTGATATTACAAATGCAACAAAGTGTTTAGAAATTGATGACATGATTAGTACTGAAAAATGGTTGGAAGATACAGATATTGATGCTACTTCATTGACTTCCTGTACAAAACTTCAACAGGAAGAGGATGTCTCGTTCAGTGACCTAGAGGATGATGGAAGTGATATCTCTGATAGATTATCAGGCCATAGGGAGGCACAGGAGATCAGGGGTTCATCACCTGATGGTTCTAGTGACTGGGTTCAGCTGAATGAAAGTTCTGAGAGAGGTGGCCAGCAGAAGACTATCCATTTAAAAGGCAAGGATTCGGAAGATGAGTCAAATGATTGGCTCACTGTTGATGAGTTTAATTAGACAGGTTCTTCTTGATTCACAAAGATGTAAAGGTTCAACATTTTCCCCTTGTGGACGGCTCTGTATTTAGGGATTCCAAAATCGGTATTTCATTTGATATTCACACGTACCTATTTTTTGTTTGTCCAAAGGGTACTGTTGGGTGTTGGGTAAACATCATTCATTTTGAAAGTTATACAAGGCAAACGAAGTCAAGGATCTATATAATTATAAGATTAAAAAGTTTCCATTAGTTGATCAGTAACAGATTCTAGATGTCAAAATGAAGTTGATATCATAATTTCCGCTTTATGTTCAAAGCTCATATGGTAATGCTACTTTTAAAGACAAATACAATCTTCTCACAAACTGAATTTTTAACTCATTCTACATCTTATTTCTTTTGTTTTTCAATTAAAGTATAATCTTCAGCGGTTTGTTTATCTTTAATAAAGGTGGTTCAAGAGTAGTTCAGAAAAAGATACTGGTGAATGAAACAAAGTAGGTCCTATGCTATTATTTTAAGACAACATTACTTACTTAACTTTTGGAGTTATGGGTTACTTCATCTAAGTTTTGTACAGTTGTGCAAATTGTATAGGTAACATTACTTGTTTCTAGGATACTTTCTTTTTAACTTCAAAAAAGTCCATATACTATCTTTCCTCATAAGCAGTAATAACAAATTGCTAGCTGTAAATTATATTTGTAAATTATATTTATGCACACGGGAAGCAGAAAAGTTCGGATTCAGTTTGTCACAAACTAGAGAGAGGGATTTACATGTCTTATGTAATGATACCATCTTATATAAATTATGTTATATTAAAACTTATCATAATAAATTTTAAAATTTACTTTTTGTATCTCTTTTTAACAAGACACTCTCAAGAAAGAGTCCTAATGCTAGGAGATACTACATGTCATGGTGTAGTGTACAAATAAGGAATAAGGAATGACAAAAATAAAGAAATAAATAAAGAAATGATTTTTCATCCACGCTAACCTCACACTAATTATTTATTTATTAGACAGATTTTCAAAAAGAATAAAGGTTTTTTTTTTTATCAAAATTTTCTTGACAGGCACTAAAAGTTGAGATTCATATATGATTTGATATCTTGTTCTAATTCAACTGTTTAATGGCATAGGAAAAATCAAGCATTTCAAATAAACAATTTATTTCATGTGAAGGTTAGTGTGTGTGTGTGTGTGTATGAGGATCCATTTACTGTTGAAATAAATCTCGAAAACTTATACTATTAAATAATATTTGGTGAAATGCGAATTTTATTAATTTAACTGTTGAAATAAACATTTTTATAAAATAGATCAAGTTCATAAAACTTCATAAAATTCTATAATGAATTAGCATTTTATTTACCTAATTTCTTTTCTAATTTAATTTTAATTTATTATTAGTATAAAGTCCTTTTTTACTATTATTCAATTGCATCTTATCTAATATTTAATTTTTTTAATAATTTTTTTTTAACAATTTAACAACTTATTATTAGATAAGTATAAATAATGAACTAAAATTAAACTCTTTATTTTAACATACAATAAGTTTTTCAAAATATAATTAAATATTAATTATTAAATTAAATACTTATAAATATTCAATTTATCTTAAATTAGATATACACAATTATCATAACAATATCACATGATTCAAAGATTTGATTAATAAAATTCACAGCCTACCAAATGTGCTAGATTTACCTCATTTACACTCCAGTCACCAAGAGCTAACGCTGCAAGAGAATCCTACCCATGGAAAGACCTAAAAATGGAAAGGAGCTCGGATCCCCTGGTTGTAACTAACGACCACCCAATGAAACAATAGTATAGTCTATGTTTAATATAATACTTCACTATAAGCACCCATCTGGTGTTGAGAGTATGACTCAAAAGCACCCCTGTTCTGGGTATTACAACAATTACAATTGCCATTAGGGATGAAAGCAGGGTCAAATCAACCATAGTATTTAAGGCTCTAGCTCTCATCCTGTTAGAATCTCGAGTTATATTGTTAGACAATAGATTTCCACGAGAACTACCTATTTGATTTTGAAGTGTATATTTTGCTTTCAAGCCCTCCTCATGTATGTGTGGTGAAGTCCCCGATGAGCATGCCGTAACAATTCCTGAAGAGAAATTTCAAGAGAATGCATTTGTTGCTGCATAAGAAAAAGCAGACAAAATAAGAGAGATTCTCAGTAGAGTAATAATCAAACAGTTAAACACTCACATCCCTAAGATATATACATATATTAGAGCGATCCAGGAAAGAGAACACTCATTTTCTTGTCACTTGTCAGTATCCTTGTTCATACTCTTCCTAAATCCCATGTTGGATTTGCAGAATTTAGTCAGCATGTGTCAAGGCCGAAAGAAAAGCCTGCATGTGTACTTAAAAAGGAGAGGAAGTAGAAAAGTATCCTTGTCAAGGAAGCGCCAATTCTTGCAGAGTCCAGGGCCTTTATGTCCAAAGTAGAAAATGGCCATTGAAATAGAAGCTACAAACAAACTATAGCTCTCCCTGTTCTTTTACCATGGCATAAAGCATTTCATACTCAAATCACATATCAGCATGCCATATCTTGCAACGTACTTCAATTTACTAGCAGGAGGGCAAGACTGTTATAAAGAGATAAAGGGATAAAGCATACCTTGCAAGCCATCAATTTTGCCCCCATCTCGTCAATGTATGCTCTCTGGAATGCAGACTCCTCTTCTCGTTTCTGTCTCTCTCTTCTACTTTTCTCAACTTCTTCGTGCAATCGACATACTTCATTTACAAGTGACTTACACACTGCTCGTTCATAGCACATTGGTTCAATTTTTCATGTAATCTTTTTATCTCAACTTGAGCAGTCTCTAAGCTTTCAGCAAGAATATTTTTCTCTTCAGTTACTAGCAGCACCACCTAAATATTATTGGAAAGCATTTCGGTGACGTAGCAAAATAGCATCACTTGATGGAAACAACGGAGGTTGATTGAAAACAGGCTGATATGAAAAAAAAAGAAGAAGAAATAAACAAATTCTGGAGAACAATAGCAGAGATAGCAAATACTATACGCATTTGTTTTTAACTGAATAGATGCGATAATTCATAATTGTAATAAAATGCAGGCAAAGGCACAAAAGGAAAACCAAGTAGAAATAAACTAGATCAATAAAATAAGGCTTTCCAATCCATATGCATATCTGTAAGAGAAGCTCCCTTCAAGAGACTGAAGCAAGAAAGGGAAGCCATAAAGATAGTAGAAAACACAAGTTTAACAAGTAAAAATGCATCCATGGTCTACCAGGCTTATGTGAATGCATACATCAACCATGATCATGGTCTTACACTCTTATTCCAATCTCCAAAGATGATAAGATAATTGCAAACAATTCAGTAATAGTCGTGTAACAGTAAAATGTAAATATCAGTGCTGTGAGAGACCCAAATCAAACTCAATTGAAGGCCCTTCAATAAGGTAAAACCACTGAAACAGGATCGAAGACATCTGACAGAACCCCCATCTGGTGGGGATACGTTTGTAATACTACCAGTGTTTTAGGAATTAGGAATAATATTGAAGATAGAAATATTGACATTACTTAAACAAAACGTCAACCACTTTTAGGCTTCATCAATCTTTCCTCTTTTTCCAAGGTTTACATCCATTTTCCCTATATCTTATTATGTTCAATCTTAGACCAAGCAATTTAACCCACTAAATTACCTAAGTTACCAAATATGTTGTATGTGATCTGAGTGATAACAAACAATGACTCTAGTTTACATAAGTGGATGCTATTTCTGAAGCTTAATACTTATCAATACAAAAAAAATCAGATGTTTTGCACCATTGCAGAATAAACAAGACATTGTGGATTCCTACATGTCCACATTTAGAGGTCAAAGCATGAATTTGGATCACCTCAATTCTCACCAAAAGTGACATTACACATGAATATGGTCCTGATCCCATGCGCACAGACAAATGGTGATGGCCATCTTTTGGGGGATGGGGGGAGGGAGAAAAATGATCCAATGATTTATCTAAAGTAATGTAAGAAAGCCGATCACTGCACTTGAAATCAAAATCTTCAGAACAGTATAAGATGAAAAAAAAGGGATTGCAATCCACTTAATCATAAAAACATTCATCGACATATAATTGAGACCATATGGCTGTAAAGTTTGAATGGGAGTTCTACCTTCATTGAATCACTATTCTGACGTTTCAACTCTGCAATCTTATAATCTTGTTCACAGCAGAATAGTTCTAGCCGTTTCTCAAGTTTTTCTATATGTTCAGAGAGCTTCCCTTTTTCCTTAGCAAATTGATCCGCTTCACGCCTCATATCAGACTGTCCTTTTGAAATACATAAATCTGTTATCACACACAATTAAAGAATGGAAGCATTTATCATCTATAAAAGTAAAGACAAGATACCATATAGGCATATACCTTGCACTGACCAATTTTAGCTTCAGACTCACTTAATCTTTCTAACAAAGTAGCCTTCTCTTTATTCAAACTTGAAATTTCAGCTTGCCATTCTTTTGTTTTTTGGTTATTCTCATCGTTAATAGCATTTAATTGATGGCAAAGAGCAGAACGATCAGTACAAGCAAGCACTGTGGCTTCCCTCATCATGCTTAGAACTTGTTTGGCAATATCATATCCCTCATGAATCAAGTAAAGTAATACATTCAAATTATTCTGACAATTATTTGTATCATCAACCAGCCGTTTGAGCAGCATCTTGCGATGGTTTTCCTCAGCAAACAGCTTAAACAGTATAGCATAAAACATTCTCACAAATTCACAAACTTGAGGGTTGTTGGAAATGGATAAAGTTTCAGCAAGACCAAGAAGTATTATAAATTCAGCATCTTCAAGATAACAAGTTTCTGCTTTTACTTTTATTACACATTTATGTTGGTACTTTTTCCCAGAATATGCTGCATCAACTTTCAATTTTTTAAGAAAATGCTTTTCCAGGACTTCGGACACCACGTGATCAACAATGAATCCATGTGCAATACCATTCTCAAAAGCCTTTGCCGCTTCATGAGCCATGGAAGTTACTGAAAGCAAATCTAACAACATGTAGATATTTGAAAATTGACTATCAGCAAGACGATGCTTATCTACCAAAGGCAACCTTTTGGTTGTAAGATCATCCAGTTCAAAAGCAGAATTAATTTCCCTTAACATGGCATCTGCGATCTCATCACAACCATTAATAGTTTCACTTAGAAGACTGAGCACACAAGTTGGTACTGCGGTGCCCAATTCTTTCAATCTTGTACAAACAGCTCTAATCTGCAAGGTCAATGTGGCACATACATCAAAAGACAAAAAACAACTTCTCACAAATTCTCATGTTTAAATCAACATATCAGTGTTCTGAATGCGTACAGCTTGAGGAATATGCTGACAATGAGACGCAGATCTGAACAATACACCAATGATACTGCTGAGTGCTTCATTATTTGAAACTTCCAAATGTGCCAAATTTTGGGAGAATACATGCTGCCAACATTTCTTCATAACAAAGTGTGGCTGACTGATAGCTGGAATAAGCTGAAGGGCATCGGCATAAATAATAAGATGAAAGCTATTATTTATTTCACAATATTGATCAAACTCTACCAGATTAATAAATGCTCATCTGTCAGGTGATTGTCTGTTCATGAAGAATGTAAAAAAACACACAGATAATAGCTGATTCAAGATACTTATCAATGTTGTACCTTCACTTCTTAACTAACAAGAGATCAATTTAACATAGAAAATTGTTTATGTGCCTTAATGGACATGAAACATAGTTTATTTAATTATTTAATTGAAACCACATAAAAACTAATAAGGATATCAATCAAAATACAGGTGCAAGGTCAAACTGGAAACTGCTAGGTTGTGTCATCAAGCTGTACGTATTAAGTAGAGAATGAACAGATTCTAGCCTGAAACAAACTTCATAAGAGACAGGTGCATTTCAACTTATGGTAGCTTATAGCAAAGACTCCCTTTATCCCATTGCCGTATAGCATTTAGTTTACAGTTGTGGATGGATTGTCAACTTCTATATGGTTACAGATCATTGCTCTACAGTGTACTGTTTTTTCGTTGTGCATTTCAATTTTGAATTGTTAATAGTAATAGTGGAGATAACTCAGATAAGTGAGTGAAAATGATTTGTACAGAATATAATGCTTTGATCTCTTCATTTCAGTCAAACTTCCATCTAGCAAAATTGTTTTTAGAGAAAGTTCCTGATTTTATTGTTTTTAGAGATACAAGGCTGGGACTGACAAAGTTGAGTAGTCAAGTAACTACCATGGCTCTAGTGAGAAATCAATTTTTTGTAACTCTGCTTTAATCACAGCCTATAAACCAACCTGACCAAAAATTGGCCACTTTAAGAGAGCCAGTAAAAAACAGCAGGAGTAGTTCAAGGTACTCAGAAGAATAAGGGGATTTCAAGAGACAATGTGCAGTAGATGTGGTTTAAAACCAAAAACTGTTACAAATAAAGGATGTCAGTAACTTGCTTTGAGAGTAAAGAATTGTTTAAAAAAAATGCCGTGGGAAAAGAAACTCTCACAGGTGGTTGTAGTGCAAGTTCTGCATCAAGCTTTTCAAGCTGATTTAACAGTTTAATGGCAGCAAGTCGATGCTCCAAAGGGTTGACTAGCTTGCAAAGCAAAGCTACTAAATATGGTTGCACGCTAATGGGAGCTTTATCCAGTGCAAATGAAATCCTTTTGGCAAGTTGGGGCCCTTGGTGTGGCCCTACACCAGCTAGTGACGCTGAGGCACTTAGAGACTTCAGCAGATTAACAATTAACCCCAAAAAACCCTCTGATGGCTCTGTCATAGCCTGTGGGGGTAAAGGAAAAAAGAAAAGAAGACGAAGAAGACAAAGAAGAAGAGGTCAATCCTTACACGTGTTTTGAAGAAAACATTCTAAGTACTTCAGTGCTCGAGCTGCAACTGAATTATTTTATTATAGTTGTAGTACCTCAGAATCTGCGGTAAATCTGATGGCCAAAGGGCAGTTGGCGAATGTTGCTAGCTTATAAGTAAGCTGTCCAAGAATAGTCCGTACGGTGGTAACATTTAGATCAAAGCACTGCAAATCCTCATGCAAACCCAATTCCCCAAATATATTCGACAGAACAAAATCCCCATGCAATTCCGATTGAGAGACAGCTTCATGAGTAACCGCAGAAGTTATCGAACTTCCCGCACAACAATCGCAGCTAGGTTTTTCCTTTGTAGATTGACAACATTCAAGCACAATATCTAAAAGTGTATCATCAATTTTCTGTTGCAAGACCTTAATTGCTGTCATTAAATTTTCTGAACTGCGTAAGGATTCATCACTAATGTTTTTCTACTCCCCAACTGTAGAGAACTCGGATGGATGTAGCAAAAGCTTTATTTTATCCAAATCACCAATGTGAAAGCGTAATTTAAGAAGAATTGCTGCTAGAGTAAAAATATCCAATTGAAGTTCTTCTTTCGGTATAACTAGTGGCTGAAGATGATTATTTTCATTCATAAGTAGACATACTGCTCTTGAAATCAGATATTTGAAACTGAAGGCATCCATATTTCTTTTGACAGTTATTTCAGTGTCCTTGCAATTTAAAGGTTCACCAAAGTTGGATAACGAGGCAACTATATCATCATCAGCATCTACTTTTCTTTCAACAGTTATTTCAGTGTCTTTGGACTTTAGTGGTTCACCAAAGTCGGATACTGAGGCCATTTCACCTGCATCTACTTTGCTTTCGAAAGTTAGTTCAATGTGTTCTGAGACCAAAGGTCCGCCGAAGTCAGATAATGAGGCAACTTTAGCATCTTCACAAGCCAAAACCTGGCATAAAGAACATTTAATGCTCACCAAATGCTTTACTATCAAAGGAACTATAACTAGATATGAAGATGTAATTTGGTTAAAAAGTAGTTGGAATTTTAGATTATCTGATTTAATTGAAGTTATAATTTTAAAAAGAGAAATTGGCCTGCCTAATTGGCACTGAAGTCTGGCAATGCATAATTGTTTACATAATTCTAGCAATATACTATAGAAAGTTTCATGCTACTCAATAGCTATTACCAAAGCACTCATAATGAACAACTTATAAAGTAAAAACAGTAGAGACATCGATAAATAAACCAGTGAAAATTTTAAATCACCAAATAATCGGAGAACAAAAGAGTGCTTGCAGTGATAACTAACCTCTAATTCTGAAAAATCAAACCATGGACAGTAATCAAGGATCTCACAGACAAAAATAACCATATTATGAACAATGTAACCGGCATCTGGTTCCAGAATTTCAGATAAATTTATGAAACGAAAATGATAGTTGTAGCAGGTCTTTGAAAAGAGAGAAGATTTCTTCCACAAACTTTTGGTTTGGTGCTCTTGATTTACCAGACCAATGCGAAAACTGATCCAGAAATTACTATCAGGATCACTGGCAAGTGATGGATCACAATCCAAGTAAACACATGCAGAGTCCATTGAAACAAATACCCCTGCACATAAAGACGCAATAGTTTAAATCTGACTCAGTACAAGAATATCATACCCAAGACGAAAACAAGAAACATACTATATAAAGCAGACCATCAGAATGACTTACCAATTCGAAGCTCACATCTAGCCACCTTAAAGAATCTGCTAAATACTCTTTGGGTTTCCAGTATTTCCTTGCATGATAAGAAGTTCTCCACCTTCCACGTGAATGACTTTCTTTTCCCAACCTGTTCAATATGAGACAGTTCCTCGCATGGCTCTGTCAAATTCTCTTCTGTAAACGTCTCCTTTAATACATGAACATCAGCATAAAAGACAGCAGTATCATCTACCATGTATCCAGAGTTCTGATCAAAGAAGCTAGCCAGTTTGATGAAGTCAGACCAACCTAAATCTTTTGTGTCTATGCAGCAACGCCCCAGTGATTGCCTTATGATCGACTTTCCCGTATCACCACAATTGACTATACCTAGTCGATAATGAATTAAAATACTCCAATCACTTGACTGTCGTGTAGTAAAGATTTTGAGAAAGAGTGAAAGGTGGCTTGGTTCATGAGACTGCCCTGTTCCATCAAGTGTTCGTTAAAAGAAAAAAAAATCAGTTCTCTCCTTTTCTCACGCTCATCAACTAAAATAAGCACTAAACAGTCACTAGAATCGGTGCAAATGCATTAGTATCTTGCTGCCATGTTTTAAACAGATATTTTTCGGTGTTTAAGCATTTGTAACGTCATGTCATAATGTTTGAATGCAACTTGTGAATTAGATATGATATTATAACAAAACACAGACGCACACACAACACATGCCTTCTTCACATAAACTAGAACATGTATCTTAGAAACTAGTAACTGGCGCTTAGCATCTCTTGCCTCTAGGATAAACTAACAGGCGAAAATATTGCTTTGCCATCTGTATTCTCCTACTCTCAATACGAACGCCAGTCATTTTCTTCTTCTTCATAACATCCTTCAACCACATAAAATTATGAATCTCCCAAAAGCACTTGCCAGAATCTTCATCAGAATTGCTGAAAGTATCAGACAATGTAAGCTCAAACGGCCAGCTTTTTCCTGGAATACGCTTACAGAAATATAACTCTTCTACCACATGGAAGGTCACACTGAACATCACTGTGTCATCATCCACAAGAAAGCCTTTGTCCGACTGGGTAAAGTCTGACATCTTCATATATTCAGGCCAACCAAGATCGATATAATCGACACCCAAACTATCAAATCGCCCATGTGATTTTCTATGCATGTGATGAAGCCCTGGCTTCTGATTCAAAACCGAAATCCCAAACATGCCCCTGCAACTCTTACAGGTAACACCTCTCTTGTTATCATGCGCCGATAATCCCCTAATGGTAATGGATAAGGATTTTAGATCCGCCACCGTATTTTTATTTAGATCAGATTGCAGAAACAGTGACAAATACTCAATCCCTTTGACCATATTTTCAAATACGCATAGTCGATAATCGGACTCGCCTATCCTGAAACTGGGGCTGATAATCTTCTGGGTCTTGATCATTTCCTTAAACAAACTTAAATTACGAATAGTCCAACTGAACTTCCCAGCATTGACACCAGAACGCAACTGCGAAACCCCCGAAGATTGAGGTTCCTCTGCGCTGCCATCCCCTGGAAGCGTTACAACCTCATCCAAAACGCGAACATCGGCAGTGACAAGCAAAGATTGATTAACCAAGAACCCGCATCTCTGCTCAAGAACCGTTGAGGAAACTGCAAATCTTTCGCAAGCAAAGGAATTTTCCTTCGCAGAGTACCTGAAATACTCTTCCTTTTGCAATGACTCGGACTGCTCCGAACGGTTCACAATGGTCAGCTTGAAGCTCGCGAAGCAATCAACCTTGGAGCTACGGGGTTTCTCCATGTCAAGGCCGAGCGAGATACAATCAATTGCGAACAAAGGATCGCTTTTTGGGTACATGCGCAAGCTAAAGTGAAACCTACCCACTTGGAAGTACGGGCTACCGGTGTCGGGCACTTTGGCTATACCCTCCGGGAAGCTGGGAATGGGAATCAGCCATTTGCAGAAGGAAGAGTGGTCGCTGCTCGGGTCGACGGTGAACAAACTGCCTGAAGAGTCCAAGCCCGGCGAATGCGATGCTGAAGAGGAAGCATTGCTCTGGGTTTGAGGAGGTGCCGGATGCTGTGCATGCGAGGGTTTCGATTTGGTCTTGGTCTTGTTCTTGGTCTTGTTCTTGGCCCCCATTGCTCTGTTCGAGGAGAGAGAGAGGGAGAGAGGTTTGGGGAAGGGGAAGGGGAAGGGAAAGGAGAGAAGAGGAAGAGAAAGCGGGGGGTGACGCTTGGGGTGCAAGCAATGAATGGGGCGTACCCGCTACGAAGCGCGCCGCTCTCAGCCTCACTCTGTTTTCTGACGAGAGCGCTTTTCTGTTTTCACGACTTCTGGAGTTTGTCCGTACGACGATCCAATAGCGGGAAAAGTCACTACTTTCGACTGGATGCTCAAAATCACCGTAAAGGACCTTTTTGTCCTAACTCGTTTTTTTTTTTATTTTAAAAGACTTTATTTATAGAAGGAAAAATAGGCTAAAGAAAAAAAAAAGCAAAAGAAAAAAAAAGTAATTTTGTAAGAATTAATTCAAAATTTTAAAAAAACTTTAACGTCACTTGAATTATAATTCTAAAACTCCTAAGTAATATTATTGCATTATAAAGAAGGATTCTTTTATCCCGTAAAAAAAAAATATTTTTTATTGTCAAATTTAACATGTGTCACATTATTTACGTATTTTTTTTATATTTATATTTATTTATTATTTAAAGTTTTTATATTAAAATTTAAAAAATTATTAAATAATTTTAATTATAAAAAAAATATAATTTAATATGATTAAATTATTATTTTTTTTCTGTTTATTGATTTTTTTTTTAATTTTACTTACTTTAATAATTATTTCTCTATTAAAAGATAAAATTAAAATTAAAAAATATTAATTAATAATTTTTTAATATTTTTAAATGACAAATATTTTTAAATAAAAAAATTATTATAAATAAAAGTGAATAAAAAGAATAAACTATTAGTTTATTAACTTCAATCAAGTTCAAGGTCTATATTGAAGAAACCTATTCTTTTTTTTTTTTTTGGTCAGTCCAACAAAAGATGTTGGCTAAAAAAACTGAAAAACCTTTAAAGAAACTCATAAAAACTTGATAATTCACTAATTAGATAATGAAAACATTAATTAGAATAATTTTTTTCCCACGGTCCTTGAGTTAGTGCAGCCCAACCCAATCTTAGCAGATTTTAAGATCAGACCACTATTTTATACTAATAGTATGAGCCAGCGTATTACCTTGGACTACTTTTAAATTCTTACTCCGAAGAACCTTGCTACGAGTCAAATACTGTGAGACACACATTTACCTACTGTCAGCTTAATCCTATCCTTACGTATCAAACTTTCTTCCCCTTTTATTATCAACTTCTACTGTTTGGATCTTTTAATAACAAATGGCTGTGGGTACTCGTTCCACTTGCTCAGATCCCCCACATACGCATTTATGGCGATTATTGGATTTGTATTTAGAAGCCTGCTGTTTCCCTCGTAAACTTTGCATGGCTATGCAAAATTTGGGAACCTGTTATCTGCTACTAGTAGCAGGCCTCAGTCTTGAGTGGCATGAAGAGGTAACGCCTTTATGCTTGATTTAGGAATAGGACTAATATGATTAAGAAAAATAATTGAATTGGCATATTTCCAAATATAATATCAAATAACTGGAAGGAAACGAAGAAGAAATTACATAGAAAATGTTCCTTCAGATTTCAGAATCATCAATAGAGTGACTTACACAGTCATCCACATTCAGTGCTATAAATTTCCAAAACATGCACAAGCCTAGCATGCCTTTTACTGGAAGGAACATCTGATAAATGATTGCATCCCAATACATTACATTCTTAAGAACTTAATAAGCAATACAATGATCTAGTCAAAAAGTAATGCAAAAACATTTGCAAGTGACTGACAAGTCGTCAGAGCTGCTTATCTCCAGCAGGAAGCCAACAAGGGACCATGACAGATGAATACAAGTATAATGTAAACGATGATGACAAAAATTATAATAAGTGCAAACCTGCAGGCAAAAGGGGGTAACAAAGTGGAGACAATTTTTAATACCAATTTATAAAAAATAACTAATCTTATTCACATATTCAGTTCACAATATAGAATGGCATAGCAGCTGTCAAACCGGTGCTGGTGCAAAATGACTAAAAATTAAAACTAATGAAAAAGTAGATCAAATGCATGAACTAGCTTGATTATGAAACTCCACAGTGGTAAGAATCAATATAAGATTTCAAAGCCCATATTTCTATAAATTGAGCCTATACTGGCTTCATGAGCAAAAGCACATACTGAGTTTCCCCTGTAATGTGATGCTTAAGAGTAAGGAAAAGAAAAGACAATCACAGCAGAAATATCATACATCCATGACAAGAATTGAGAATATAAGTAAACAGAAGAGGATTCTTAAAAATTGCCTTCATACTAATTCATGAAAGCCAGGGTGATAAACGAAAACCCATAAAAATCCAATAATAAATATACTTTCTTTCGTTACCAAAATAATGTCATCCTAAGGCCTACTTGACCATTATCAAAATGCAAAACCTTAACCCAAGAATGAAATCAATTAAGCAAATCTGGATTGCATTTGGTATACTTACGTTAGCCTAACATTCCTCCACCACATGTTATTTTTAAAACGGCGGGACTGCCTTTTAAAACGAATTGAATTGCTGTGCATAGCGGAAGTTTTCTCAACCAGCAGTTCCAAGCGGCCACCTCTCTCCAATACTTTCTCAATGTTGTCAATCATGACGGTTCTAACCTATCATTATCACATGAAAAGCATTGAAGTATTTAGTCTTCAGATGCTAATAATAAAATGGAATCCACAGGATCCTATAGATATTAAATTACATATTAATGGACAGGTGTTTAGTAAGCAACTAAAAAAGAGATATTTAACCAAAAATTATGCAATTCTAAATTTGAATTTATGTGTTATATTGAAACCAAAATAATCATCAGGTAAAATGAAAATTATTCAACCAATAAGTATCCAAAGAATCAATCTCCAGAAGAGAACCAATTATAGACAACCAAACAAGTTGTGATCAAGATGCAGATAAATCTGTAGGTGTATATTTTGAACTTGCCTGAGTCATTTCACCTTTGAGACGGTTCAACCTGTCAGCATTTGGCGCATTAGAGTAATAATCCATCTGTTGGCTCAAGACCCTTGAGAATTCATCGTTCATGGCATAGGCAGGAGCTGAAAGAATAGCACGGGCATATGTCTTCACGAATTTTTTATGAATATCTTCAAGAAATGCAAAAGGGATCATCCCTGCAGCAATTGAAAGAGGAGATTCGTTACAGCCCATTTAGGGACAAGATTACAAACTTGAGGGTAAAAGTGATCAAACAGGAATAATTTTCGTTGTAAATAAGTTTGACTCAAACTTATGTAATAATTTTTTCTGACCTCCCATCAAACATATCACAAAGGTAATTTCAACTGTCCAGTAATGTAACAACCAGTAAAATGTTGCCATGCAGTCATGATCTTATATTACTTTTTCATTTGGCCAACTTAATCCAATATTATAATGAGTTTAAATTTGATCCATTGCCAGTGTAAAATAATTTTACAGTATCAATAAACAAGGAAGTGTCATATCATTGTAATGACTAAGTGTTTATGAAAATTAGATTCTATTACAATTCACTCCAAATAAGATACATGTTTTATGATGTAGGGGAGTGTGAGTGTCTCCCATTTATAGTGGAGGCTATCCCCTCTTGAAGCAAATGAAATAGTCTCCAGCATCACAAATTAAAAGAAACTAGTAAATAGTAAGTCCAAGGGAGAAAAAAATAAGGAATTTCACCAATCTGACAAACTAGAGCCCTGGTAACATCATCATGAATCTAATATTAAAAGGAGCAAACAACAGTGAGATGCATTGTGCAAAAATCAGTCCTTAAACATATCAGTATTAAGTCAAAGCCCCAATTACATCACCTTTAATCCCACAGATCAATTGATTAGTATCTATTTTAAAGTTTTATTAATTGAGTGTACCAACAAATCTGAAGAGTAACATCAAGAAAAAATAAAATCAACAATAAAACTAATGTAAAAATAAACTTATTCTTGCAACATAAAATTATATCCTTGGCCTGTCCTTTCCACACGAAGACCCAAGAAAAAAAAAAAGAAGCAAAATTGATCACATTGGAGTGAATCTTGGTGGCAACAGTTCTGCTTCTTGTTTGCTTACCACATGATTTATTCAACATTTTAAAGCATCATTTACGGTCTTTAAGCAATAAATTTTACTTTTTGTATAACTTATATACATGATAACATGATTTCAAAAGCAGAAAGCAAAATTTATTCAGAAAACAAGACTACCGAACAAAGGCCTTCTGAATTGAAGCTTGTTCAGACAAAGATCATTTTATCTATCTCAAAAACCTTGACGATTTCAGCCAATAAATGACCATCTCCTCCAGTTATCATCAAAAATAAAATGCATTATTCTGACCACAATAATTTCTTTTCCCACTAAAGGTAACTCACTATATAATCAAATTCTGAAGCAACTACCGCCTATGATCTATGTCAAAGAAAACACCCGATTGACAATATCTATAATTCAACGATTGAATGAATCACCTGATGTTAAGTTAAAAAGAACACCGAATCCATAAAAGAAACAAGCGAATCAATTTATTAGAGCGCGATGCATTTGCAGACCGCATTTGTCCTAAAAGCTTCTAATTACCAAGAAAACAGAACCACCGGCACCCTTCAACCCCAGCATTTCAATCAACAAAAAGCAGAAACACCCATAACTCATTTTTTTTTTCATTCCATTCACCAATCCCAACACAAGCAGTCCAGGCAAAAAGGGAATTATTTTTTTTGCAAAGAAGAAGAGGAAGCTTACTTCCGGAGGCGTCGTCGGCCATGCAAAGAACAGTGAGGCCATCGGTCCTCTTGACATGAAAAATGTAGCGATCATGGGAATAGGAAGCATTGCTATCATTGTTACTCCCTTGACTTATCTTGTCGAGTATCTGCTTGGCTATCACACTCGCATTACTCTGAGTGGCGCTGAACTCAGCCAAAACCACCTGCCCCCTTGCCACCATTGCATAGAATATCCCCATTGGTTCTCAAAGCATGCAAATATGCAAGTGGGTTTGTCGTGCTCTCTAAGGTTTGTGGAGAAAGGTGAAAACTTTGAAAGATTCTGGTTAAGGGACGTTGTTTAGGTGGAGAGATGAGTATAACAGAATTGGTTTAGGTTTTGGAGGAGGTGCTCCAATTCCAAAACCAACACGAGGAAGAAGAAGACATGGAGAACACGAAATGTCCATTTTGATGTCCAAAAGATGGGAATTTTTGCGCTACAGGACAGTCTGGAAATTGAAGAGGAAACTCTGCCTCCGCTCCTTTTCATGTGTACGATGGCGTTTTTGGTGGCCCCAAAATTGGCGGAAAACTTGGAGGTGGATCCTAACGTGGGTCACAATAGGTGGAACTAGTCTCAATAGTGCTGGTGCTAGCTAAATTAAGATTGAACTATATTAATATAATAATTAAGTTTAATTTTAATTGGTGATTCTTTATTAATAGACATTTATTAATTACAATACATCTTATTTTAGTTGTGTAATAATTTATTTATGTTATAATTTTTAAAAAAAATTATACTAACGAGATTGGAGAGCTGGCCGGGTTACTAATTTATTTGTTAAGTTTCATCCATTTATCAAATTGTGAATGAATTTGATCAAAAAATAATCAAGTGATTGAATCACCAATTTTTCAATCTAACTGACCGGATTAATCAACAAGAGAACACGCATAGGAGGAATCAGGTGAAGGTTGCCTTCCAAATTTATACAAATTCTACTTTAAAAAATATATATGCCATTTTAGTCGCTTTAAAATTTTAATTTTGCAACTCACTGGAAACAATACATGAACATAAATGGTGCATTGGAATGACAAAGGGGCGAGGGTGGGAACAGTGACAGGTTGGTTTTACGTATAGAATGGATGATTAGCACTAGCACTGGCACTGGCACTAGCAGTACCCATTTTAGTCCATCACCGCTGGTTCCAGCTAGTCACTAAACTTGGAAAAGCTCCTGCGCCCCAGACCAACTCTAAAGAGGATCATAGTCTCTTAATTTTATTTTATTTTTCATTTGATGGGATATAATCTCTTTTCCTTTTCTTTGTGAAAGTAATAATCTCATTCTATGGTAATCATCCTACACCACTTTTACTTTGGCAAAGCATGTTAGTTGAGCCACATAAAAAAAAAAACCAAAGAAAGCACGTTTGTTGAGTCCATCGCGTTCCAATAAAGTTAAAACGGGCCCGATCACAGTGTGTGGTTGAACCCATCTCATTCCGTCTACATTTACGTTTCTACGTAAGCTCAGCTGGTTTTATTTAGTAAGACAAAAAAAAACCTGGGCTGAGCTCAGCTGCTTTCAAAGGGAAGAAAGTTGAATGGGCTACAGAAATTGGCCCAAAATTCTCATAGAAAATCCAAACCAGATTGGCCCAAAAATTATATGACGAAATTCAGATGAGTAAAACCATTTCCTCGTGATGACCCAAAAAACAAAACCTTTCCGCGTTGACCAGACAAAAAAAAAAAAACCATTTCCGCCAAACGAATCCTACGCTTAAATTAACCATCATAATTAAGTCCCTTATTCAATAAAATTAGATTAACCCTCCAGATCAAATAAAAAAATCTTTACTGTCAAGTGAGAATCCACTTATTTCAAGAGTTTAACATACTTATTTCATTAAATAAACTTTTATAAACATTAAATTTTATTAATCTAATCGTTAAATTAAATATTTTTATAAAATAAATCAACTCATAAAATTTTAACATGAATTGATTTAATTTAACGTTCTCGGTGGAGAATTTGTTGCACTGCGTAGATGATAACGGCTAATACTCACACCCTCACGAAATGTCCACAAGATCAACTTGCTTAAAAAGCTACTTGAGAGAGGAACTTGCTCTGAGAGAATGAGCCTTTGGAAGCTTAATGCAAACTTCCTAAATTAATAATGTGATGCGCTTGACTAACAGAAAATAGTTGGAGCGAGAAACTAGGAAAGAAATTTCATTGATAAAGTAACTGATTGATCAAACTAAACTTGAAAAGCAATAAACAACATGGCCAGTAAATGAGCTACAAAGTAAAGGACCGGAAAGTAAAGAACAAGAAGGTAAACGGTTGAAAAGGTAAAAGGAAAATCAATAATGGGTGGAAAATAAATGGAATGTAGCAAAGAAAGCAGTAAAAGAAAGCTAATAAAGGAATTAAAAAAAGACTGAAAGCGATAGAACATGTTGGAAAATGAAAGAAAAATTCTAGATAGGTGTCTTTGGTTTGAGTTGTGTGTCCTTCAATTTGTGGAGTAGACCCTCTTCGATAGTCTTAGAAGTGCAAATGTCAAAGGTGTGTCTCAACCACTAGCCACTTAACCACTTCTCCCTATAGTTTAAGCATGTTCTTCTATTTTTTTAAGCTATTCCAATCGTGCCTCAGCCATAACTTCCCACTACGTTGCACTTGTATGTGGTACCAAAGCATACTGGCTTGGTGTTAGTTCGCTGAGGCTGAAAACTCAACTTTCTTCTTTTGGGTCCATTTCTTCTTTCATCATTCGGCCAATATCCTTTAGTTGATGCAGGCCTATGCGACAAATTAGCTATCGACAAAAATAGCCTCCAATAAAAGTATGATATTTATTTAATAGTTAAACTGGTATAATTCATACTTAAAAAAAATCATTTAACGATGTAAGTATATAAAATTTATTTTTTTTATATAAAATTTACTCTTAAAATAAATAGATTTATATCTTTATGTAAATTTTACTTTTTATCGTATATTTCTTATATAGCCCAATGGAAATAGGTTAAGGATGGACATAATTAGAAGCTAACCTCATTTATAATTATAATTAGCCCCTACTTGCTGCGCTAATGAATTGTGAGGTAAAATTAAGGAATGAAAAACTCGTTTAAAAAAAAAAAAGAAAACAAAGAAAACGGTTACCTCCTCTAATGTAGTAAAGGTAACCTCCATCAATAGACGAAAAAAAAAAAAAAGCCAAAAGGAGCCTGCACATTAATTAATCTTGTACAAACAATTTATAAATCAGCTTTAAAAGAGAAAGGATTGTATATACTGAGACTGTACAGTTTAGGTCCCTCCCTGTGACAATCACAAGATCACATCATCAAATACTGCCCTTGTGCATTAATTGCACTCTTTCCATATAATTCACGAAGGACTCACCACCCTCCATATTGCCAAACATATACTATTCCCCCTTGTAGATTTGTACTGAGCTCATCATTACATGATTTGCCCTGCTCCTCCAAGACACTGACGTTTGACAGATTAGAGAATATTAAAATAAACATGTCTCTCTACAGCCACGTGCACTCCATGTGCCATGATGCTATACATCTTGTTTACAAGGAATATGTAGTAACTGTTTATCCAGCAAAGCCTCCAGAAAGAAGAACAAAAAAAAATCCGATGTGGCTGTACTTCATCCAATTGCATGATCACGGATAAACCATAGCCACTACATCATGACTGGTGGATCGATTTCACATATCATAGTGATGAGTACGTGTGCACCGTTCACTCAGAAGCCACTAGCTCGAGGAAAGAAACCTCAGCCGTTAGATTTCACAGAAAAACTAGGCATCCATTTAGTGTTACCGTATGGGGACACCACAGACGACAAAGCCAATTAATACGTTCGACGTCTTTTGCGCCCGGCAGGGATTCTGTGGTGGAAAATATATGTAGACTACCAGAGAACTTTTACCTTCTAACTTTTACCTCTTGTGAGAACCTGCCAAAAATTTAAGGTATAGATATATACTGAAACACACAGTAAATTTATGGGTTTTTTTTTTTCATGTATGCTAACTATTTTGTATGCATAGAAAAAGCTTACTGGTACTGAGCTCACAGAGGCATGGGATCCGCATGCATGGTTAATCAGATGGTAAATTTCTCGTCTACTATATATGGTTCATGATACGTGTCACGAGCAGTATACTCTACTTTCTGCACATGCATGCTTTATAGCAGTAGCACAGATATGAAAGAGAGGAAAATAAGAGAGAGAGAACATCAGGGCAAGGGAAGCCCATTCACGGATCTACAAGCGTACAAAAACTAGAAAAGCGTTTTCGAAGTATATCCCATCACGGACAGGCAAAGACCAATATTGCACATCCCCATCAGAGACATGCAACTCTCTCTCTCTCTCTCTCTTTCTGTGAATGATCATTTTCATTCTCTCTAACCTATTCCTTCAACCACCCTTCTCACATGGCTGCCAAGCTGTACTGTTTCCCTCGATCAGTACAACACCAATCCTATTTTATTCTCTCAGACCTTAGTGGTGTGCGGTACATATGGTATTGGTATGGGTCGGGTCACATCTCAATTCTCATATTCTAGCGTGGTTGGCTAATTTTCTAGCTTGTAAACCTGTTCTTTTCTCCCTTTTTTGGTTCTACCTATTCACTGGAGAAATAACTTTGTCGCAATAATAGGTTAAACACATTCTGGCTAGACAATGACAGGCTTTTCTGAAAGGGGTATGTTAATCAGGTGATTAGATCATTATTTCATAATTAGTCTTTGCCTCTTTCGACTTTCGTTAAGACAAACAACTAGTAGCTATAAGCATGTATAATTAACGAGGATGATTCTTGGGTGTCATAATCAACCGACAAAATTAGGGTCGTAAACATTTAAAATAAGTATACGATCTTAATTTTGTCACTTAATTGTGATGTGTGTAAGTTGTGATACTAAAAAGGTTGGCAAAGTTGGATTAGACACTCGACTGAAAAGACTTTTGATTCAGATTTAATGATTAAATCAGACGGTCAGACTGAATGATATCATAAATACGTTATATATAATTATATATAATAAATACAATTAAATTAATAAGATATCAATAATATTTTATCATAAGTTATTAAATCATAACATATAATATTAATAATTAAATAAATAATAAGATTTTAATTTTATAATCACAAAATATCAATCACAACATTAATAATTAATTAAAAAAAAGTTTGATAATGCTTTAGTTAAAAAAAATTCAAAAAAAATTTAACCATAACCAATTTAATTTAACAAAAACTGGCCAATTTAGTGATTAAGGCCGGTTTTGACCGATTCAAAACAATTTAACCATAAATCTAGTTATGACAATAAATTATAATTGAAAAGTAGTTTGGTTTGCGGTTTGACCAATTCTACTAGTGAGTTGGGTCCAATTTTAACATCAATGTCAAAAAAGTTGATTTTATTAATTTCCTACTTCCCTTAACACGTGCGGCACAATATAAAAATAGATCGTCTTTCAAAGTAAGCATGATGGAGAGTTCAACGTTATTAGGCTTAAAAAAATGTCAAATTATCCTAGACACATATTCTAATAATTTGTTGACATACGTTTAGACTGCGTACGTTGATTAAGCTATTACATGAGAATAGCAGGCAAATTAACTAATTAAGGCACAAGTTATGTACTTCCTATATATCCTCGTTTCTCTTCGTGATTCAAATGTTCGTCAAAGTGAATCAGTTTAAAACCTTTTGATTTTGATTCCCTATTTGTACCTTTTTCTTGTTAAATCTTTCTTCAAGTATTATATTGTAGCTGGTGCAACTGGTGGTACTCGAAAAATAAAAAATTAAAAAAGGTTATAAGGCACAGGCATGCATATGCAAACTGATCCTTTTTCAACATTCCACTTTTGGAAAAAGATTTCTAAAAAAAATTGATGGGTCAGAATTTGCAGCAAAATTAATTGGCATAGGATAAGTAAAAAATAAATTTTAAATTAATATGCATCACAAACATCCATGAAACCTATGTTGATTGGGTATTACTACGATATCTGAATTTTGTAGGTAGTAGTATCTTAGATAGTTTATTAAAATATTTATTGGTTGTTATTTTTGACTGTAAATATTTAAAATTCATAAAATAAAATTAATAATTGTTTAACAAATCCGTTAAGAAACTGCAATGCTTAAAAAAAAAAAAATGGATATGAGAGTAATACCCTCCTACAAAATGTGCATCTTGGAGTCAACATTTTTCCAATGCTAGCTCAGGGTTCATGTGTGATGGCTCATTGGTGACTTTAGCATTTAATCATTCATCTATCACAGGATGATATTTCCATTTAAGTAATGTTATATTCTCCTAATTCATCTTCTTAATAATTTTTTAAATATTTAATAAAAAAGTATTAAATGAAAAAGTAAAAATATTTATTATCTTAAAAATTTAAAATATATTTAATACTTTCTTTTTGTGATAATTAAAAATATTATTAAAAAGATACATGAGTTAGAAGAATGGAAAAGACTATTTCTCACAAAACGTTCTGTTTCTGTTTTCTTTGTCAAACGCTTTAGTTTTTTTTTTTTTTTTGGTTTGTCATGTTTCTGACAAAAGAAAATAAATGAACGTTCGTGAATAGTTTCGTAAAACTATTAGTAATAAACAACACTCCTCTTTACTTCCAAGTTCCAAGATAACTACAAGTAATTAACTAATCACGGGAATCATTTATTGGAGATTTTTCTTTCCTTTCTTCAATCAATTGACATAATCTTTGGCTCCACAGATGGGCAACTTCACATGTTCTCCGACAATATGTTTTTGTTTCCTCTTTAGAAAAAGTCTTGTGTTAAGTCATTATAAAAAGATTAGTGACGAGGTTGAGTATAATTTATTTTTTTTATACTCATAAAATGATCATCTATTATCACATTATTAAAAAAAATATTTCGATACTAATTATATAAGAGATCAAATTTTATTAATATAATACATAATTAAATATTAATGTAAAAAAATGTTGCAGTTATAAATTTAAACTTTTTGTGTACATCTTTTGATACTTTTAGAAAAGTAACTTTAAGAAGAAAAACGCAAACAATACCAAAGGAAGCCAAAGTAGAAAACTACATCAAGTGTTAGGACAAATTTGCTAGATCGATGCAATATGTGACATTATTGGAGAAGATTGGAAGGTGACTATACAACATATATATATATATATATATATATATAGATATATGTATATCATGACTTCATGAGGGTAATGCATGTGTGGCTTGCCAAATGAAGTTTTATTTTCAATTCAAAGACTAGTCTACTCTCTTCCTAAAGAACCTGAAGGTTTAAAAACTTTTGGAAGTTTATGGGATTGTCTTGCCAGTAGTGTAGCGATTGTGTAGTTTTTCTTTTTTCCTGGGCTTTTAACCTATTGTTTACCCCAAAAAAAAAAAGTTTAAAGAGCTTATTGTTTGTTGGTGTTTGTGGAATTATCTTGCCCCATACCAAAAAAAAAAAAATCTTGCCCCATGGTATAATTTTCTAAAAAGGAAAACATAACTTCTTTCTTGAACTAAATGGTGCTGTACAAAGCACAGGGATCGAAAACTACCAAAAATCATTTTTAATTTATTTTTAATACTTTTTACCCTTGATGTAAAACTTCGTACTTCTTGTGTGCCATCAATAAATCGTTGTTTCACAAGTTCAGCGACTATTTCTTTTTCTTTCTCTTCTATCAAAATTTTTCTACCATATTTCAATTATTCAATTTCAGCATACGTATAAAATATGTTATTTTTCATTTTAAAGGTAAAGAATCATGTTCAATGATATTTGTCGTAGTTGCTAAATTAATGTAGTTAGTTCCCCCCTCCCCCCCACCCCACCCCCAATATAATGATGAGAATTTTATTCAAGTGTTGTATTCATCAAAAGGACAATTTCATGGATATGTGAATTTTATAAAGCTGAGCTTTCTCATCATAAAACGTACCTTATAAGATTCTTATCTTAATTTTCAGCTTAACATTTCAACCAATAATTAAGGTTAATTAACTGAAAAATTAATTTAACTAATAAGGGAAATATTTTGAAATGCTTAATTTTCTGTAAAATTATCCTTCGAGAAAATTAAATAACTTAATTAAGTAATAAGCCCAAAAAAAAAGATGAAAGTAAAAATTAATGATGATTCAAAATTTTACACAACTATACGTATATAGTATATACTATACATTATATAATATTCTTTTGCTAAAAATGTTAACAAAATGACATTATGTGAGTGAAAGTGACATCCAAAAAAGTGTATGCGGACCATATATAAGACATTAGACCATCACAGAAGTAGATTCTTATTTTAAAATCATTTTTCATAAACTTTAATAGATTGAGTCCAAGATCAATAATTGCGTGGGTTTTCTTCTATGCGCATCACAGTTAATTGATTTTTTGTGAATTAATGTTGTGCCAAAGTAATTACAGCAAATTTGGATCCCCCCTCTTCGACCAAGGTGAAATGTACTACTGTGCTACTGTTCTGATTATGCTTGTGCTTTGGAGGGGTTTTTCCTTTGCCCTCAAACACTTTCTTCAGCTAGAACAAGAGCCAGGACGTGTGCAGTGCTGGCAATGCCCACAACACAGCTTCTGGGATAGGAGCTAAAATATTTTTCGTGTATGTAGGGGAATTCAAGTACACTTGTAAGCTTTGCCAGCTAGCAAAACTTGGCAGCCGCCCTTGTGCATAGCTAGCCCCATCTTCACGTGATCTGCTTCTAAGCCCTTTTGTTTGCTTCTCCTCAGCTCCTCACTATTCCTATATATCACCTCCTTCTTCCACTAAACCTTTAGCATCCTCTATAGTATACTAGTACTACTACTGCTCTTTCTCTCTCTCTCTCTCTCTCTCTGTTCCGAAGAGAGATATACCAAGAACCAGAAGCATGGAGTCCTCAAAGATCTATGCTTTCCTCTTCATTTGCATGCTCTTCATCTCCTCTGCTACTCCCATTCTTGGTTGTGGCTATTGTGGGAATCCCCCTAAGAAACACAAGCCTACCAAAAAACCCAAGGCGCCTATTACAGTGCCACCCATTGTGAAGCCACCAGTGACTTTGCCTCCTGTTACAGTGCCTCCAGTTACTGTGCCTCCCGTTACTGTTCCACCAATTGTGAAGCCCCCCATTACACTTCCACCAATAGTGAAACCCCCGGTGACTCTCCCTCCAGTGACAATTCCTCCGGTGACAGTTCCGCCGGTGACAGTTCCCCCGGTGCTTAACCCACCAAGTAAGGGAGGGAAGCCATGCCAACCACCCAAGTCGCCGGCACAGGCTACATGCCCCATTGACACAGTGAAATTGGGTGCTTGCGTGGATCTCCTTGGTGGGTTGGTGCACATTGGCGTTGGAGACCCAGCTGTGAACACGTGCTGCCCGGTGCTCCAAGGGCTTGTTGAGCTTGAAGCTGCAGTTTGTCTTTGCACCACTCTTAAGCTCAAGCTTCTCAACCTCAACATTTACGTCCCAATTGCTCTTCAGCTCCTCGTGGCTTGTGGGAAGACTCCTCCTCCTGGTTACACCTGCTCCCTGTAAACCAGTTAAGTGCCCCCTCTTCAACTATGTCTCTAAACCCCTTTCCCCCATAAAACCCTAACTTTATGTTTTGACTTGCATTTCCCAAATAGCAACTCTTTCCTTTCTTTTTCCCCCATAAGTAACAAAATGAGTTACACCCCATGGACAGCTAATTTCTTTCCTTCTAGAAATCCTACCCAGTTTGCACCTAATGAAATTTTGAATCCAGACTTAGAAATTGAAGTGATTTAATATTCAATCATTGACAAAGTTTATTTCTTTTTGGAAGTAGCTAATAACATGGTTATCAAATTTGTCTTCTTTAATTTTCTTTTCTATTTTGGAAAGCTAATAGTGACCCTATATACACATTAACTTGTAACCGAGAAACTGAAGGTTTATTAAAATCATGATTATGATAGGCCTATTTATGCCCTGAGATGAGGGAATAAAAGATGAGACTAAAACTAAGTCAGAAGCCGGAAATTTTATCTGAAAACAATAACTTTCCTGTTCAAAAAATAGAAATTAATTAGCATTTTTGCAACTCTTTTCTCTTTCTTTTTCTTAATTAGAAGTGTTCCTCTGAATGTTGTCTGTCACTATTTGAATGTTGTCTGTCACATGGAATTATGGATGCGTGATTTAGTTTCCATTTCGTGTGAATAATGTAGTCCTATTTCCTACCCGTGAACTTGAAATCTTTGTCTCATTGGGATGTCACGGCCTATGCCTTGCAGGTCACTGGACTGAGGAATTAATGTTTGGTCGAAATCGACATGAGAGGATGTCGAGCCACTCTCTATATCTTTCTCTCTCTTCCCTCTCTAGATTGGAATTGCTGTTGTTTGGTTATTATTTGTAAAACCATTTGTTTTCAATTGCGATTGTTGCATGTATGTTTTAATCCTACGCAAATCAAGTAGCAGCAAAGATGCTTCTGTGACATTTTAAAATATTTATATGATTTGCACTTTTTGTTGAAGATCAGCGTCGTGTTTCTATTATTGTATAACATTTGTTTCTATTGAGGATCTGCTCAATCTCGACGCGGCCTCTACCCAGAAAAAATCAAAAAATATTAAGCATATCTTTGAGGCATATATATATATATATATATATATATATATATATATATATATATATATATATATATATATATATATATATATATTCCTGGGAACTTGATCAGTATAACGTCAACTATTTATCGAAAAAGGGGAAGGGGGATATCATGTAAATTTTGCGACTTATTGGAATTTTTCCTGAATCCTGTGAATGGGTTAATTTGGGACATAAATATGACGTACGATCCCCCTTTTGGATCACCACAGCATAATCACTTGGGGCCAGGGTAAGAAGAGAGAGAGAGAGAGAAAGAGAGAAACCCTGGTTTTGGTTTCCAATGGGCTATGAAGATTTCCACCTTTGATTACGGAACGTTACTTTTAATCCAAACAACAAAAAGAGCAGTGTGATTGAGGGACATTGAAGCAATCATGTGGCCCCTCTCTCTCTCTCTCTCTCTCTCTCTCTCTCTCTCTTTGGGACAAATCCGACCCCATATTTAGAGAGAAAAGACATTTATTTTTGTTTATAATTAAAGACTAAGTAGTGATTATTCTATCACAGAGATTAGGTCTTTTATTGATCAGAATAATGATTTTGTTTAAAATATGTCGTTATGTGTTATTCTCCTCATTAAATTCCATCTAAGCATAAAATGAAAAAGTCCTTGTGCGTTATTTACATATTTATTAAATAACTAAATAAAAAAATATAAGGTCATAGATATAAAGTAAAATTAGATTAATACTTTTTGATAATAAAATCAATATTTATCTCCAATTTCCTTATTTTTATCATCCTTATATCCATAATTTATTTTTTTATAGGATTATTTTCAAAAAATATATAACAGTCTTACTTTTTGTACAATATAATTGCGAAAATGCTTAGTGTTCAGTGGTATTTATTTTCTTTCTTATTATTTTTTATCAAATATTTTTTACAAAATTAGTTTATATATATATATATATATATACACACACACACATATAAGTGTGCTTTGGTGACAGCTGGACCGTAACTGCAACCCTCCTGGCCGGCACAATAAATATAAATTAATTTTATAATAATTAATTATTTCTGTCAAATAAATTGTATACAAATTCACACTCATTAATATGTTAATTAAAAATAAAATAATATAAATTTATTTATTTATTTTACATAATAAGAAATATACTTAAACTCGATTAAATTTAAAGTTACTTCTTTAAACTCATTTATCTTGAATTTTCAAATAAAAAAATATAATAATGCAAAACAAGTTTATGAGTAGTCATGCCTTGGCATTCACGTACGTCTTTTCGTTTTCAGGCATTATGTACGTTATGATGAATAAGGCCTGCAAGCACGATGCAGTGGCATTTCAAAATGAGGTACAAGAGTTAGCACAAGATTTAAACCAAGTCCAACATGAATTTTCTTTTTTCGGCCTAATTGTTATCTTTGCTGTTGGGACAGTCAATTTTAGTCCTAATTCAGCCCATGAATATTAGTTTAAAAACTACACAAGTCTAGTTTTAAATGAATCAATAATCGTTTCATTTTTTCTTAATTTTTTAGAATTAGTTATACTTTTTTATCAGACTATTCAAGATAGTCTCTATTCAAAATTAGTATTTATTGCTTAGTGAAATAACTTAAGAACTTGTATTAAATCACTAAGAACAAATTATACCCAAAAAAAAGTCACTAGGAACAGAATTGTGCTTTTAACTATGAATTTTTCTGTTCTTGGAAGGATGTTTTTAAGTTATCTATTTTATTGTACCTTTTGAAAAAGAAAAGACTATTAAAATTTTTCAGACCTTATTTATCAAAGAAGTTGAAGAGCCTTTTAAGTCTTCTTTCTTATTTCTGTTTCTGTTTCTGTATGGTAGTTTCTATCAAGCGGATAGTTCCTTATTCAAGCACAAACTTTGTATTTCTAAGGTTTGGAATTCCTTGAAATAGTGATTAGTTCTATCTTAACCAATTTTTTTTTTTAATTACTATCAGACCTAGTACATCCTTTAAGTTGTTCCAAAATTTTATTTTCTTGTTTTGGATGATTAGATAGTCTTTTTTTTTTTTTTAGAAAAGTAGATAGTCATTTTAACAGCTTCAGATTTTAACTTTCACCTCAATTTTGAATTACTTAAATATGAGTACTGTACTACAAGATATTGAGTACTTTAACTGAGTGCTTCACCAAACCACACATTGTCGATTCATAATTCCTGCCATTGTTTGTAATCGGTATAATTGTTATGTAAAAGATAAAATGTAGACTTGTTAGTTATTGTCTCAAAAATTGACAAGGGTATAATTAAGTGATAAGCAAGTTAAAACTCTAATAGAATAAGTTTTATCTGTAATGTCAAATCTGTTAAAAGATAGTGCAGGTGTCCTAAGATAAATTCAACGAGAACAGAAATATCATGTGGAACAAAAGGGTAAAAGCTCATTTGATTTTGATTTCCGGTACGAATACGAATCGTGAAAGCTTGGCATATCGATCCTTTAGTCCTTCGAAATTTGAAGCTGGTGGAGTCCCTCGAAAAGTGTGAGCACCGTTGCTTGGTTTGGTTTGAGCGTCGAGACATGACTGTATGATGCATGATGTAGGCAAGGTCGTGGGCTTATTTCAATATTTTTCTTGTCGTGCTTTACATCTATGATTTGTGTGGTAGGCGTTCGAGTTGATCACAATGCGGTGGGCTGACTGGTGCTCTGTGTTGATGCGTGACTTGGTGCTAGTGGTACTGGTACATGACCAGGTACTGGTACCTGGTGCTGGTGCGTGACCTGATGCGAACACTTTGTGGAAAGAAACCAACATAATATTTCCAAACAATATTACACTTTGTAAGAATGAAAAAAAATAAATGAAGTTTTTGCGCCTAAATGTTGTCCAAAAGCTTATATGGATGCTGCAATCAGTGCAAACAAACCATTTTGTTTTCGAAGCTCCATAGGCTATTATTTACAATTCATTGAAGGATCTTTCCCCAACCAATGAAATCAAAATCTTCTTTTCAGAGGAAGTCCATAGACATATATTTTCTTGATCGGCCAGCGTTAAAGAAAAGTCACAATTTTTTGCTTCTCACAATTGCATCGGGAAGTTTGAGCTAGTGAAAAATCTTAAACAAACAGAGTGAATAGCCTATAAGCTTGAACTCAAGTAAAAATGGATATTCCAAGCCAAATGATAAGTGAAAGCTTTTCCATAGTTGACGCTCCAGGGTTCTACCCAAGCTAAATATTTCAATCCATGACTATCTTCTGGTCAAGATTCTGTCATTGCAATTACTTTGCTGACTGATGAGCTTAATTAGAGTGAAGGACGCAGCAGCATTAGTTTCATTTTTCTTTCAGGAAGAGAAAACTACTAGATACATAGTTACATACATAGCAAAACAGCAACTTGGAAAAAGCGAAACAATACACGAGCTCCAATGTATTCGTCTGGATAAAAGCACCCATAAGCAGCGAGAATTAGAAAGAGTGAACTCCATGAGAATAAAGATGGAATTTAAATCCAAAATAACTATCAACTTTTCAGTTTTCTCAATGTAAGCACATGACCTCTATTCTTGAATATAAACTAAATTAGCCTCTACAAACACAATCCGAATCAGATCTACACCTCTAATTTCAAAGGTGGGCACCAGCACTAACCAAAACACAGCCGCTACCTATAAGTGAACCCTAAATTTGGAATTATAAGGAAAAAGGAGTCAGAAAAAATTATTCTCTGAATTGAACTTATATATATTTTACAAATGCTATGGAAGGATTAAGCTACCTGCTAACTAACGCTGAGAGGCGGACCAGGCACAATGATAAAACCCAAGAATACAACACTCAAGAAGATTTATTCAATGTTATTCCACTGGAAAGGAACCTAATGCGGCTACAACGTTTTAATCTGGCTAGAGCTTCTTCTGGCTTACCAAGCAAGAGATCCACATAAACTGCAGTAAGCGTGGCTTCTGGACTGTTTGGTAATATAGATAAAGCCTGTGTAACCAATATATTGGCCTGCTCAAGTTCACCCTGCATTGCAGACATTGCTGCAAAATTTGCATAAATTGTTGCTCGTGCCTCCTCTGGCTTGAGGAAAACAATACTTTGAGTATCCTCAAGAGAAGAATTCTTGGCTGCCGTGGATCCTCCATTTACCTCTTCAAAATCTGCAGTCCTCTCCGCTCGCCATTTCTCACAGTCCTCTTGGCTGAAAGGCAATTCAACATTGTTTCCCCCAGACAAATAAAATGACAAATGCTCAGCAGCTTCCTTTGGTCTGTTCAGCAAGCAGAGAGCCTCTGCTGCATAAACATAGCCTAGAAAGACGTAGATTCTGGAACACTCTGGAAGTTCTAAGAGAGATCTTGCAACCAACAGTGCCTTCACAGGGTTGTCCAATTCCAGTTCCACATATGCCAAATTAGCAAGAGCAGCTTGCTTAATCAATTGGTTTTCTCTTCTACATATGTCTTCATAATAGGAGAGGGAGTTCTGAACAAGTTCCTGACTAGTCCCTCCCTTTTGTTCTTTTGTGTCCCCATTTGAATTAACCTGACCTAAACCTACTGCTACTGAAAATGCCTTTGAATCAATGCCATGTAAGTTTTTAAGATTTGAATTCTTTGAAGACGACACTTCACTTGAATCATTTTCCTCCACAGAAGAATTTGAGGGCAAACCAGACTTCAAAGAATTTGTATGGTAGGAATTCAGCAAGTGCAGAGCATTCATGAGGCACTGTCGGGCAAGGGACATCGATAACTTCAGCTGCCCATCATTGCTTGGAAAACAATCATCCCTTTCAGATGAGTCCACAAGTCCATTTCTTGGAATCTGATTTTCCACAACAAGTTGCCTCCATTTCCCCTCTCCAACAACATAAACTCCAACCTCCAACTTCTCTGAAGGAACCCGATTTGATTTAATTAGGCCCTTTTCTAAAGCCAACAGACAGCATTCCGAGAGTCGGAGCCACAGGAGAGGTTGTTTGTAAAACACCAAACTGGCCTTCTGGAAACAGCGAGAAGCAAGTATTGGATTCCCACAAGCCAAGTACTGCACACCACAATTATAAATTATAAGGAGAGAATTATCCTGTGAGAAAGTGGCTAGCTTAAGTGGTTGGTCCTTCCGCAGGGATGAACAATTAGTCAAAGCCTTTGAGAAGAATAATGATGATGTTTGATATTTCCCAAGCTGATAATAAATGCACCCAAGATTGCTGTTGAAAATGCTTGAAAATGCTGTGTCTGTTCGATTACTCGATGCCATCAATAGCTTTATTGCTTTGCGGTGGTTACCACGTGCAAATTCAAGCTGAGATTTCAAAAGAAGAGCCATGGATGAATCTCTTCCACGTGCAATGTTCATAGCCAGCTTGACTTCACGTTTTGCTAGCTTCAAATTTCCTAGTAAGAAGCAAAAAAATCGAACCTTGTTAAAGTTGCAACTTAAGCTTTAAATCAACAGTAGAAAACCTATCAACCAGAGCCCTTGAAAGATCATTTGGAGATGGGCCCACTGGCCTCACTAAATTTTGTCCACCCATATCCAAAATCATGGCTTCATAATCAAGTGTATCTTCAGATAAAGCTCTGGATAGATGATTTTCAGAGGCATTAGCACTTGACCCTAAATCTGAACTGGATACATCGGCAGCTGATGCACTAATGGAGACAGGCAAAGACTTTGTAATTATCCCAGGTTGTTGCTGTGCCGTGTTCCCATTGTCACCTTGACTCACACTACTAACACTAAATGCCTTTTCCAGGTAAGTCAACACATCCTAAACAAAACAGATTTGAGCATCAGAACAGTGCACATTTACAATTACAAAAGCTAGGTAGGGAAAAAAAAAAAAAACAGAAAATGAAATCTTTAGGATAATGGTTCAACTGGAATTAAAGTAAGTAGAGATTAAAAAATAAGTATAAATTATGTGTATTATCATTAATAATTACATATTTATTAAATAAAAAAAATTCATTTAACTAATACTCAACAACAAGCAAGTCATATCCCACTAGGTGGAGTCGACTACATGGATCAATCAACACCACTAGACTCTAAAAAAAACATATTTTCAGTAAAATCATTTAGTGTGTGTTTGAATTAGCTTATTTTGTGCTCAAAACATCTTATAATCAAAATCTTAGTAAGAGAACTTTCGAAAAAAAAAAGCAATTTTTTCCTAAAAATTAATCAAAACCAAACTGGAACCTCTATTGGTCTCCTTCTCACAGGATCAAACCACTTTGAGCGAGTTTCCATCATCTTAAAATGAGTTGACAACGTGGAGGGAAGAGTAGCCTCTATCCAAGTTGTCAAACTCGAATCCTCTCTACGATGAAGGATCGAACAAGGAGGTGAACACGTAAATGTAGAATTGTAACATGAAAAATGAGATCCTACTTCTTAACATATAATAATATTCAAAATAATATATACATATAAAAATAACCCAAATGACAAAATACTTTTAAAATCACAACAAAAATCTAAATAAACTCTAATTCAAAATACATAATAGGTGTAAGTCTGAAAGAAGGTCTAAGCCCTCTAATAAAGCAAAGGTCACAAATTACAATTCACAATATTAACACATTAAAAGTTTCACAACACAAATAGAAAACAATACTAGATGACTAGAGCAATTCATTGAAGCCATGATCATCATAATTCCTTTTTCCATATAATCTCCATCATCCTAGGCGCTTGGCAATCTAAATTTTCTTAAACCATAAACACAGTACGATGATGAGGTGACAATTTTAATTAAAAAAATTTATAATTTTCAAATAAATGTGTTAATATGTTGATTTGGGTTTCATTCAATGAGACAGCCCTGCCTTGTCCCTGTATGCAGCTGCTGCCATAAACTGCACTGTCTGCAGTGGGCTCAGAATCCCCCACCATTTTCCTCACTCGTAAGAAGACAACTAGGTTGGGGAGAAGAGGAGGAAGACATCAACATTGGCAACTCCGGATTTCTCCTCACGGTAATTGCCGGTAATGAGAAAGGACTTGGTTGGTTAACATTTTCTACTAATCAATTTTGTTAATGAGAAAGGACAAGGAGAAAATATCTTCAACTGGCTGTGGGTTAATTTTTACCGGGTTTCAGGTGGTTTTGTTTGCTGAGTTCGGCCAGGTTTTTGGAGGATCTGGACTGGACTGGGTGTACGTGTTGCGCAATCCCAGCAGGATCCCAGCAGAACGAGTTTTCTGCTGGGATCAAGATTATTCCAGCCAGTAAACATATAGAATGTATGATTCTACGAGTTGAATTGCAGTTTTGACAACACTGCCTCCATCCACTCAGTACTAATAAAATTTGTCAAATGGCCAAAAAAGAGAAAAGTTGCTCTTTCTTTAAAGTATTAATAGGAATATAGGTTGAAATACATACAGATTAGAAAATGAGTTGACTGGTGGGAAAAGCAGCCCATACCCATTGCATGCCTAATTCAAATCCCAGCTAAGCTGACCACTTACGAATGGATGGTGCACAGTTTAGCACCTTCAACCTTGAACTCATCCAGTTCTCCAGTTAACTAAATAGTTCACTAGGTGTTTGACCAATTCTCATTGATTTCAAGTAAAACCAGGCATTAGCATATGACTGGACCAATGTCCAAATTGGTTCCCAGTCTAACTGGCTGGTCCAGTCCAGTTATTGAGAAAATCACAGCAGTACTAACAAAAAAGATACAATTTATTTGCTTAATATTCACTTTAATTAAATTTAAGGGCTTCCTAAAGGTGGAAGTTGAAACAGCCAGACACTCCACTTCCACCATCCCTCAAAACATTTCCCAGCTTAAAGCCATTGAAAATCAGCAATCTAATTAAATTATTAAATCACAACCAGAAGCATCCTGCTCATCAGGAAAGAAAGTACGAGGTTTCAATGAATTAAGAAACTTAATCAAAAAAAGATAAGAGAATACAAACACAGAGGATAACACACCCTCCTCGACAAGCTAGAGAAGAAAATGACACATATAAAAACACAAGATACATCCAGACAATGGGATGGACTAGCCGGAAATGAGGTGGGCTGGCCGGACTTGGTGCCGGCGGCGTGTGTAGGTGAGGTGGGAACCTACTGCGTAACGTGGAGCTTCAAAACAGAGTTGGAAATCAAAGGAAAAGAAGGTTTCTGAACCAAAAACTCCTTCTGAAGAATAAGAGGGATGGAAATCACCAATTTCTCCCTAAAAAATGGGAGGGAAAGTACAAATAACAGAGAGCAAAAGTGGATTTTTGCACTCGTTCAGTGCAGCGGCCACTCCGAACACGATTCCAGCCATGATTGGCCTCGACATGCATGGTGGCAAAACACGACGTGACAGAGCACTTGTAGTGGCCAGAGGCTGTGATGCTCCTCTGCACTGCTATAACGGCGCTATTTGCCACGATTGACTACTCTGCCTCAAACTTTGATCCCTTGGCAAATAACCTTCATATGGTTTCAATTTTGGCAATTAACCCACTTAAAAGTTCAACAAATGGGGGGGGGGGGGAAGAAAGCCCATTCCATTAATTAAAAAGTGGAAGAAAGTAAAGAAAATGCACCAATTGAGTGGAGATTTTAGTAAATCTAGATTCCACAAGTGTGCTCCAAGGTCAATTTTGTAATTAACAATTGTATTTTCAATTAAAGTTTTAAAATTTGTGCAATTTTGGATTGAAGGATTTGTTTGCCACTTATTAAAAGTTTGAGAGGGTTAATTGCCAAAATTAATTTCACATTGGTTACTTATCAAAAGGTCCAACATTCTATGGGTTGTTTGGATTTTGGCCTAAAATTAAAGAAAAATAGGGTAGAAGTAGAGAAGAAGAAAGAAACCTGGGCATTAGACCTTGGGTTTGATTGTATCAAACAATCAAGAAGAGAGCAATACACTGCATTATTCATAAAATTGATCTTCTGAAAAAAAAAAGCACACTATTCTATAAAAATATACTTCCTATGACATACTACAAGAATTATGAATCAAATCCTAATTTTAAAAGGATCAAGACTGTATACTACTAGTATACCCATGAGGGAAACTTGTGCATTCAAATAAAACCCAATAATCACCTAAATAACATAAGCCCACACCCAAATACAACCCAAGACCAGGAACATGAAAATTAATAAAATATGCCTACAAATGAAAGTTTAAAATTCAATAGAGTAACAACTTACTGCGACTAGTAACCCTAAATAATAGTGATTTACAAAGCTTATGGAATAATAATAATACAATTAGCCCCAGAATCAAAACTAAATCAAAACATTGAGATGATTTTATCTTTAAGTTTATGATTTCTTGATGCTAGTGCATCCTGTATCAAATTTTGTTTCCATTCTATAAAAAAATATATATCTTAATAGAACTTAATGATTCAGGAATAAATCTTGAAGCCTGAATTTGAACAGCCTAACCAAATGCAAGATTATGCAACCAAAACTTACTTTGAGCAACTTAAATCATAGCCCATAAACAAGAAGCAAATCCATTGCATTCCAAGCAAAATTTGCATCAAGGCATTGCCAAATTGCAGAACATAATATAACACTGACTTTCCAACATATCCTATTGCCAAAATTCTAAAAGTTCCACCTACATGCGGATCTCAACCAGCAAGATTTCCCTAATCTCATTAGCAAATCAATAAATAACCATGATTAAAAGACTACAATACCACATAACATTTTATATAATTTAAAAAACAGACCAAATAACATGAAAGCTACAAGGTTTGATGTTATCAATCTATCTAGACTCAATTCCATATCTATCAATTAGGGATATATTACATCTCAAATGTAGCACAAACAGGTACAGTATGATTTTTATGTTACCAGCCTATACTGTGTCCACATGGTTATCATAGTTGGTAGGAAAGAAAAGGAGTGGACACATTTATTTGCTTCTAACATGTATACTAGTCAAATTTATGCTCAGCTTACATTCAAGCCTCAAGAAATAACTAGCCACATCACTAGTCAAGATGTAAAACACATAAGGCACACATGAGATATGAAAATCATGGTTGACAGCAATGCCATTAAGTAAAAAAACCTCGCAATCATTGACAAGTTTATCAACTAATTAAATTATTAAGTAGAACTTACAGCAGATTTTGATGCATCATGGCAAGCAAGGCTAGCATCAAGCAGCAGAAGGCAAATATGTAGAGCTGTTGTCTGTTATTGGGAAGAGAACACAAAAAAAAAAGGCATTAATATATCGTTTTAACTTCTAGAACAAAATTACGTTAAATAATATATGACATACCTCGTCTATGGGTTCAATATTTTGATAAAGGGGTTCCAAAACTGATAATGTCTTTGCATAGTCATGGAGATGGAACCAGATGATGGCCTAGAGAGATTGATTTATAAACAACACATAAACAAAGATATTATAATCACAAACATATATCTATCCAAGCAACAAGTGAGAAAAATAAATGAAATTAACATGAGGAGCAAAATCAACATACAATATTTAGCATTGCCACAGAAGAGTCAAATTCATCTGTATACATTGTAGTGGTGCTATTTGCACCTGAAAACTGATGTGCCAAAGCATTACTTCCTTTAGATCCCAAAACAACTTTATTTCCAACATTGTTAACTGATTCTCCTTGTTCTCCAGAAGCCAAAGCAAGCTCATCACTTTTCCTCTGAACCAATTACAGCAACAAAAAAATGAAGTAAGTACAAATAATTAATGATGGAAACTTCAAACTGCAATTCAAATGATCCAAGTCAGCATAAGTCAATTTTTAAACCTTATATTTGAAATCCATCCCCACTTGACCACTCTATTAGTAGAACTAACCATGTGAGAACTTAAAGACTACATTACTGAAAACCTAAGCAAGACTTCCTGTCTTCGGTAATGAATTTTACTTGATAAATATTCAATGAGGATTAACTATTCAAGCCTTCTCCACCAGTATTTCCTAAGTCCTATCTTTTTAAATATTATCATTAGGGTAATGACATACATATACGCTTTCCTCCTTTAATAATATCATCAATAAGACCCAGAAGAAGGAATCTTTTATTTAAAAAAAATTGTCATCAACTATAGTATACTATGTTCAACAAGTAGTGAAATCTTATCTGCATTCTTATTATTCCAATGAAAGAAACAAACTCGGGGATTAAAATCATGACTTCATGAGAACCTATCAGAAATAAATCTAGTCTTCTGGAACAATGCATATGTAACAACTTTAAACGTTCATTCCACCAACTGAAACCAAGTACCAATTTAGCAATTCATTGACCCCAAAATATTTACATGTATAAAGGCTCAAAAACAAATGAGATTTTGAGTTTACAAGAGCCCAAATTATGACCCAAGTCTATCATGATTGTTAATCTTGTCATCATATTCTCAATTGGTATCAGTATCATTCAATTCCAGTTTTCTAATCCATAAAGATAAAAAAAAATGGTTTCCCTCAAATACAAAGCAAGAAAAACAAAAGCTGGCACAAAAATGACACTTGCAAAAGTCCACAAGGAGATGAAGTAAAAAAATAACATACCTTGATGCCATTAAGTACTTCAAGCAACTTTTTGGGATCTGAACAACCATCTCGAAAAAATTCCGCAATTGCAATATTATGAAGGACCTGAAATATTAGCATTTAAAACCTTAACCATTAGAATTTGAAAAAAAATTGCCAAAGGCAACATCAAAAAATACTCAACATAAAGATGATGCAAAACTTGGTGGGCTAAATTAACTTGTGAACCCACCAAAATCATTCTCTTCCCTTGCTCTTAACTGGCCTGAATATGTCTCAAATGCCATCTCCAAATGAAAGACATAAGATTTTAATTGTGCAAGATACTTGATACGTAGGGAGAATGAACACCAAATTTATGCATCCTAAAACACACACACACACAAAAAATGATGATAAAAGTCTATTTTATTTCTCCCACAAAAGTCAGTTTCCCAGGTATACTTACTCCAAGACCAAGGCCCCTTTAATTATTTGAACTTATTAATCATAGAGACACAAAAGCAATCAGTAACCATACTATATATAATTTGACCAGCAAACAAGTAGCATTGGCGTCAAGGAAACCAAAATTAACAATAAAAGAATCCAACTGATAAAGATTGTCCTCATCCAGAAAATGAGCTCAAAATTCTTCTTGCAAAATCATCCAGTCATTCAAACTTTCCATGTTGGATCCATCGCATGTGTTTCAACTACAAGTCTAACAAGTTTCTCCCGATGTTCAATGTTCTTGGCTTCTTGCTTGTTACATCACATAGCACAAATGCATTCCCGTATTCATTGATTTAAAGCAGCTTAACGCACCTTATCCAGGCCATTCAAATACTTGCTACCATAGGAAATTCATATAAACCAGTTGATCCAATGCACATTTGCATTTATAGCCACAGAAGCTTCACTGCAAGTGCTTACTAGCTATAGTGCCTGGGAGGTACCAAAATTGAAATTCACCCCTTGATTATAAAACCGAACTAATTAATCACCTAAAGTATCTCAATGACTTTCAAGACTAGCACCGGTCCAAGAAGCGGGAAAAAGAAAAGAACTAAATAATGAGCGTCGATCAATATTCAATACCTAAAAGAATCGGAGGGGTAAAGGAAGGGACGTCGGCAGGATCAGGATCCATGCAAACGGAAAGGGTATTTACCTTGGGATCGTCTTGCTTCTTCTGCAAGAGCTGGTTCAAGACCTCGACGCATTCGGCGAACTTGCCTGACTGGAAATGCAAGGCAGCGTCTTTTGCCAGTGCAACGGTAACCCTGAGGACGCCATCGTCGGCATCGGTGGCCGAAGAGGCATCGCGGTTGGCGGCGGCGGCCGCCGTTGACGACGGCGACGATAAATCTCTGGATTCCATGGTCAGATCGAGTAATCGGAATAGAAATCGTATTGGGAGGGGTTATGGGGGAGAAAGAAGAAAAGCCCTAAATTGAGAGAAAGTGGGAGACTCAAGACAAGCGAAGTGGAATGAATCTGAACTACATTTAAAATCGAAGTCAGAAACGAAGTGAGAAGGGGATAGAGGAACCCTTTTGTTCACAAATTTGCAGAGAAAGTTTGCTTGCTTAGATATGTCTGGTTTTTGCAGAGAGAGAGAGAGAGAGAGAGAGAGAGAGAGAGGGGAAGTGAAAACCTATTGGCCGAATCGGGGCAGATACGGATAGAAAGAGAAGGATTTATTTCTTTCGCAATTATTTTTTCTTTGCCGGAAATTTTTTTTTTTTTTCACAAGTGCAGTATGTTTCAAATACTATGCTTCTATAGCTGCGAGAATTGCCCCACCTGGGAGATCAAAATGATCCGAGTCCCATTGAAGTGTTTGATACTTCGATCAATTTTCGATCAAATCCAATTAAATCAGCCAAGTTGAATTAGGTTGAAATTAGATTTTGTGACCAAGACGATTCCAGCAATTTGTTTCATAACTATATAATATTGTTTCATAGTTATAACAATAAGAATATATCGAAAAATTCATGATTCGACTATCAGAGTGATAAATTAAAGAAGTTTAATTATTTTTCGATCAAATTTAATTCAATTTGAACATTGTTTCATAGTTATAGTAATCAGACTAATAGCATATCAAAAAATTCATGATTCAACTATCGGAGCGATAAATTAAGAAGTCTAACTATTTTTCGATCAAATTCAATCAATCAATTTGAGTTGAATTCGATAAAAATTAATTTTTTTTGGTTTTCATTTTTTCATTTTAGGCGAGTAATGGAATTGATGATTTCATAACTTGGTTATCTAACTAGATTGATTTCAACGTGGTTCTTACAACTATTCCATATAGTATTTATATTTTAGTATACAATTTTCTCTTTAAATCTATCCCTATATATTAAAGCGGAAATGATAAATAACACGACAAAATGTTTCACAAATCATTTTTGAATACTTGGCGTCTGTTAATTTTCTAACCTCCCGTGATTTCTGCTCTGAGATGAGAAATATAATTTATTTAAAATAATATTATGTCATTCGTATAATGACTCGTAAAAAATTATTCGTGAGAAATAATACATATTAAATTTAGGTTATCTTTTTAAACATGAATTATATTACATGTCTTTTCTTTTAATATATTTTTTTTCTTTCTTTAATCTTAGCCTTCTTATTCATATATTTTTATTCTCTTTCTTTAAATTACTCTTGTTATAAAATATCACATATAAACAAAGATGATTAAGTATATTATTGAGTAGAATTATACTTTTAATATTTAATAGTAAAGTAAATAAAATTTGACAACTAAAAGGATAAAAATTAAAAAATGAGCTCATTTTAATTATTAGTACATTCCTTTTTTATTTTTATTATTTTTTTAAATCATACTATTTAACCAGATGTTACCTTATAATATATGTAAGAAAAAAGTAAATCATTAATGATATATACAAATTAGTTATATATATTAAATAAGATTTTTTATAATTCCGGGCAAGCCACGAATTATTCACAGTTTATATCCAAATTCAAAAGCCTTTCTTATAATTTTGTGTATAATATAAAGTATAATAAATTTTAAATAATGATAAAACGTCTAATATAAAAATAAAATATTTTTAGGTAAATTATAGTAGAAACTAATGAATAAATTTTCTCCACTAAAACAATTTTTTTATCTTTAATTATATTTAAATTTTAAATTTTGTCATTTATTCTCTTTTTTTAATTTTATCGGTTAACTTTATTTTAATTTTTGATTTTATCCGTCAACTTTTATTTATTTTAATTTCATTTCATGTTTTAAATTCGTTAAAAAAATTTCTTAATCTGTCTGATTTTGCCTATGTGATCTTATTTATAAAATTAACTTCCTTGGGATCTAGTTACAATTAGAAATACAGTAAATCCATACAGCAGCATAACAAACTGCCAATGAGTTATCTCATGTCATTATGAATGGTTGACGAAATAGTTCATAACAAAAATTGAATTATGAAATCATAATAGACTGAGCCAACTAATTAGGCAAAGCAAATCATGCTAACAATTGAACACATTGTTTTGTGTGTTTTATGGTATCCTATTTCACATCAAAAAAAAAAATTCATTTGGTATATTGTATAAGTAATTAATAATATAATATAATTAATAATATTCATCTATATACAATGTTTAGGTAAAACATTAGATATCATAAAATTTGCTAACGGGGGTTGGCTCACCTAGTGGGCTTTTTGCTTATATTTCGTCATAACTTGAGTTCGATTCTTAAATTACTTTGTTGGTGGGTCATATGTAAGTATCCTTATAAGTGTTTCGAAATTTATCCTTGACTCTATAACATATAGAAATCAAATTATTTTATTTTATACAGTATCATATAGTTACAGTTGGATAAAATTATTTTGACTAAATAAATTGTTATGCAGTATCTTGCTCAAATATGAATAGTATTAATTATACTATATTATCAGTTCCTTATGCAGTGTACCAAATGAGGCCTAAGATTATTTTATTAATGAGATTGATGGAAATAGTTAGATGTTGGGAAAAAATATAAGATAAAATTGAAACAAAATTAATTTAAAGAATGAAATTAAAACTTAAAACTAAGGTAATGACCAATTTGAGACAAATAAAGTAAGAGAACAAAATTTATACCCAAAAAAAAAGGTAAAAGAACAAAATTAAAACTTGACCTAAATTTAAAGTTATAGTTCTAAAATTGAGGTTGGCTAGATGATCGGACTAAAAAATTGGTAGTCTGGATCTTTAGCCAATCCAATTAGAAAAAAAAAAGAAGATAAAAGAGCATAAATGTTTAAATTATTACTCAACAATATAATTTATATGCAAGGGATGAAAAAAGAAAATAGTGGTGTGTGTATAAATATATATATAATGTGCAATGTAAATATAAATATTTCAGATTTTAAATTGATTCATACTAATTAGAATTATGTAAAGATTTTAATAAGATAAATTGTGTAAACAAAATTCGTTAAGCGGTAATTGAAGATAAATATAATAATAGGAGCAATGTAATCTATAAAATCATGCAATTAGGGAAACCTTAAATCAAAGTTTAAAGTAATAATTAATAATGATTAACCAAGCACTAACTAAATTAATCATAAAGCCAACTTTATAATTTTTTCTAATTAAAGATTTATTTGACTAAACTTATTAAACTGGAATTCCTTCGATAATAATTTGAGGCCCTGTTTAGTCTACAAGACATGATATGATAGCATTTCATAACTTAGCGTCTGTGAAACGCAGCATTTGCATTTGCAAGCAGTTAGATAGCTCCTCTCAACATTTGCTGTATGCTTTATCAATTCATCATATCCCAGCTTTCTTGTCAATCCCTGTGTCCTTTGGTGTAAGTTCAAATTTCTGGTTCATGTCCTCCAGTATCCCCTTCTATCATTTGTTGTGACCACACGACTTCGTTTTGATGATTGGCCAGTACTAACCACTTTCTTTGAAAAAAAATAAGAGAGAACTGGAAGGAGATGCCTCTTATTTCATATGACGCTCTGTACAATCCAACACTAGTTCCACTCTTTTATAGTAGTTTTGGATAAGAAGTAAGATCTAAGAAAAAGGAAAGAATATTAACTCAAATTTTTGTTTAAAATAAATTTAAATAAAGGAAGGGAGAAGGGAAGTGTTGCCATCAAATTAATTTTTGTTCATTCCTCTCAATTGAAATATAAGGGTAGGAAGAAGAATTTTATTTTAAGAGAAAATAAGTATTATTTCCTCTACTTTAGCTTAACCTTTAAATAAGGAGAATGAATTTTCATTCATTTTTAATCTCCAAGCATCTCATTTTTTTCCTCCTTTCTCTTTCTTCCTATTCTAATTTCTTCGCCTCGACTGAAAAGCTTGCAAATAGGGATTTTTTTTTTTGTTTTAATTTCCCATTTTTTGATATATTGTCCAAGACAAGAAGCAAACTCAAGGGGAAATCCAAAATATTTTGACGACGGACTGTATAGTGTTGAAAGTTGAGGACAGGTTTTGAATTTGGGGATTTGTAATATGATAGGAATTTAATTTTAGTTGGGATCTTTACTCTTAGTTAATAGTTACCAATAGTATAAATAGAACTTAGAGATTTAATTAAATCATTAGATAAATTAGATTATTGTAATTTTTAAGGCATAAGATCAAAAAATTTGTATAATTTTTGAGAATTGTCAAGTCTTGTAAGCCTAGACGAGAAAATAAATAATTAAACTCGTTCACCTGAATAACTTTCCAGTTAAAAGATTATGGACCGTACAAAGCTTCATGAGCCTAAACCTATTGCCATTTAGATAACGAAGATTCCATCTAATTGGCTAAAATCAAGGTTTGATAACAAGAATCCAATGTTAATTGGCAAAACCCCCTTTTATGCTTGATGACCGAGTATTCAATTGGAATATTCTAATCCATTCATCATATACATTAAATACTATCCCACTATTTAAACACAACAAAAATATATATTAAGATATGTTCATTTTAAGTCATAGATATTTTTATTGGTCTTATTTTTATACTAACTTGAGTGTTGAAATATACTTTGTAAATATCACAATCGTTTCTCTCAAGAATTCTTCAATGTAATTAGCTCATAATTAAGCTCTTTTTAGTATAGAAAGAATACAAATTATTCATTTATAATCATATCAATTAATATTTTTATTGACGTCCATCAATTGAAACGCAATTGGATTAAATAGAAAAATCTATTTGAAGATTGAGAGCAAAAACTCAAAAGATCACACAAAAATTTCTCAATGCATCGTTCTCAAGAATTGAGATATCTCTAGAGAACATTAATAAGAAATGCTCAAGGAGTTAATGTATAGAAGAGGTATCATCTTAGAAAATTATTTATCTAAGAGTCAATAACATATTATTGATGTTGTTATTCAAGAAACTAAAAATCCTAGCCATGACAATGGATAAGATTACTCAAAGCCCTTGAAACAAGTTTGGGAGCCTGTTGAAATTAATTAATTATCATGTAACTAATAATATTTTCAAACTCCGCATCATAAAATTTGAATAAAACCCAACTACTGTTTAATGGAGAATGACTTCTTAAACAACTAATGTTCTTACTAGTGCTCATGCTTTAAGTTTTTTTTTTTTTTAGCAAGCGACACCATTCATAAAGGGCATTTAATAAGTTTGCTCTTTCATATTACATGACCATATTTGATGGCGTTGTAAGTAGTGGACAAAATACAATATGCAACAAGGAAGCACATGGAAGATTACATTCTAATTGAATGCATTGACAATTTCAAGCAATGAAGCATCGGGAAATTCTCTTTTAACAAAAAAAAAAAACTTCAAAAAATGAAAAACAGGCTAAACGAAAGAAAGAAAGTCACTCCAAGAAGTTTAACTCAAGTTTTAAGTGACACTAATTTTATTTTAGGACTTGCTTGATCTTGAATTATATTTCACTAAAAATAATTTATCGTTCATTTTAATTTATCTTATTGAGTATTGATATATTATTTAAAAAAAATAACAGATGTTACTAATTCTTTTTTATAAAAAAACTACAATGAACTGAGGGTGGTTTTATTTCTTTTTTCAATTATATTTGTTATATTTTAACAAAAAAGAAAGGTGAAGTAATAATTAATTATTACAATTTTATTTAATTTAAGTTTTTATTTTTATAATTTTTTTTAAATATTAATTTTTATAATTTTACTTATTTAAATTTTAGTCTTTTAGAGATTAATATTTTAATAATTAAAAATAATAAAAACTAATTTTTTATAAAAAATAGAATTTAATATTATAATAAATATAAATTATATAAACTAAAATTTAAATAAATAAAAAATATAAAAATTGATATTTTAATAATAAAAATTAAAATTTAAATAAAAAAATTATAAGAATTGATATATAAAAATTAAAATTAAAATTAAATAAAATTATAAAAATTAATTATTTATTTTAACTTTTTTTCGCAACAAACTTCTTTTTCCCCGTCAAAACTAAACTAAAGATCGGTCCTGTCCTGTGTTTCACTTAAAAAAAAAAGAAAAAAAAGAAAGACCCCAAAACCGGGTTTTCGCGCGAAAGATGGGTTCTGTCTTTCGCCAGTCAGCAGGCAGTGTAAGGGTTTCATCGGACACAGCCTCTTCGTCCTCGTCCACGTCCCAGGTTCATAAATCTCTGCAACAATGTCGCATTTCCCAGACGAGATCCGTCAAATCCATAGTCTGATTTCTTCCGATGACAAGTCCAACAAGTGCTCGGGCTACTCAACTCTCTCGCAGTTCCAACAACATTCTGGCCTCAACCCCTCCTCGGTTCAATCCCTCGCAGAATGTTCCCAAACTATCATCGCTTCCATCCTTTCCGATGTCTCAGACGACGATGAAGAAATGTGAGGATCAAGTTCCACTTGTTAGTTGTTACCCTCCCGCCTCTGGGCTTCGATTCAATTATTTAAAGCTTGTTCCTTTTAGACTGTTTTGCTAGTTTTAATCTGTTTATTTACTTGCCTGTTAGAGCTGCACAAGCGTTGAAGTGCTTGGGCTTCATGATTTATCACCCCTCCATTGTCGCCACCCTACGAGGTATCTGGGTTCACTGGTACTGTGGTACATTAGGCCCTCTCTACGTTGGCTTGTGATTCACTTCGATTTATATAACTCTATTTTTCTCTTGGTCATGCAGCGGATGATGCCAATTTGGTCTTAGAGTCATTGGCCAAACTCATTACAACCACAAAATTGAAGGCTAGTTTCATATGCTTCCACTATGATTAGTATTGTCGCTTGTTCTACTGAGTTTTTCTTTTTCTCCGTCGCATGCGGTATGTTTACATTAATTATCTCATTCTCAACTCTTCCTGCAGTCTGCTTGTAATTTAGGGTCATGGTGCATATCTGTCCAACAGTTAGGTGCATCACTTCTTGCTACTCACTTCCATTCTTTGATACGGGCAATTGTTCATGCCCTGGACAATCCGATGGGTTCTTTGTCAACATCATTTGAAGCTACCCAGGTACAGTTTCCTTTCCTTAAGAACGTCTCAAGTGTTCGGTTCCTATTCTATATGAGGCCAAACCAAAAACAAACTAGAAGAGCTCCATGCTTCTAGTTTTTCTTTTAATAGTCTAGAGTTTAGCCAATGGCCCTTTGTGGTAGTTTTCTAAAATGTACTTGCTTCCCAAGTTGGTTGGCATACCAGTAAAATTAACTGTTTGACACAAGAAGGGGAAAATTTGGGCTAGCCCTCGTATTGAAGCAGAGTTGGCCCTTGCCTATTTCTAGCTGTCTGATAGCTCTACTGAGGAGTCTTATGCCTATGCACGAGCTAATTAGATGACTCATACCTGCAAACATTATGCTTTCAGTCTTATCTCATTTTTAAATTGAAAGAAAAAGAAGGAGAGACTGACAGACTTGAATTCTGAGAGTTATCCCAGAGATCCTTTCATCTTCTATTCTTTTTCTCTTTTATCAATGGATTGGATTGTTAAAAACTATTATTGAGAGGATAAAGTTCTTCAATATGTGTTGTCATCATAACCTTGAAAGAAAGACTGTATGTATGTACTTTATATTACCAATGTCAACGTTATATTAGCATCTATTTCATGCTTTTGACCACTGACAAACTAAAAATGTTCTTTTATGCATGCCTGGGTATGTTGGTCTTGGATCTCCTTGCATATTTATTCTTGGAATTTATCTGTAAATGTACAAATTTCTTTCAATAATCATCTTTAATCTTTCCATGACAGGCTGTGATGAAGCTAGCTGGTCAATTAAGTGAGCAAATGAGAGATTCATCCCATATATGGGCTCCTCCAATATACAGGAGACTTCTCAGCACAGATAAAAGGGAGAGGGATGCTTCAGAAAGGTGTCTGTTGAAGATCAGATCTACAGTCATTCCTCCTTCTCTGAATCTCTCCAAGGTACCAAAAGGCTTATGTGATTAAAGTCTTTTTAGTATAAAGAGGTGAATCTGTAATTGAAGTGGCATGGAATGATCTTATTATGGCTATTTAAGGTGTAAGGCTATCATAGTTTACATGTTTTTGCAAATGATTCAAACTACAATATTTTGCATAAAGGCAAGTTTGTGATGGAGTGAGTACTTGTAATCCCTGCTGCCCACATTTTTGCTGTGGTAGACAGTTATCTGAATTAATAACTTTTTGGGTATTGCAAAGTGGATAACAAACTTTTAAATTTAATTATGTCCATGGCATGTCATAATTGGTCTGTAAAGTTGACATAGTGGTTTAACATGTGCCCTTTGGTCTCATTGTCTGCTTCCTTCTTTTTAAACAGGTTCTTGTCAGAGATATGAAGGTAAAATTGCTCATTGGGATGAAGGATTTGCTAGATAAGGGAATGAAGATTCAAGCTATTCGAGCATGGGGATGGTTTGTCCAAATGCTTGGATCTCAAGCTTCAAAGAATAGGCATTTAGTTAATGATATGCTGAAAATTCCTGAGTGTACATTTACAGATCTTGACGCTCAAGTTCAGATTGCTACACAGGTACTATATATAATATGAGTTACTTACTGCATTATGCATCCATGATTCGTAGGGATGGGCTGTGCATGGGATGTAAGGCTGTTCAAATATTTTTAAGGACATGATGCAAAGTGGCTTAAAGAAATTTGATTGACATTTGAGAAATCAATAGTTATTAGCATCATTTATTGATTGTTGCTTATGTGGCTTTTTCAAATGTCCTTTGTGCAGGTTGCCTGGGAAGGTCTTATTGATGCTCTTGTTCACTGTCCAGTATTAGCATCTGAGAAAAATATACCAGCTGAGGAGAATTCTCTCCAGAAACAGCATCCATTAGGAAGGCAAAATTGTGACGTTCAAGCAAATGGATTTTCCAAAAGCATAAAGCTAATAATGACTCCACTGATTGGCATAATCTCTAGTAAATGTGATATATCAGTTCAGTCATCCTGCTTGAACACATGGCATCATTTGCTACATAAGCTTGGCACCTTTATCAATGAACCATCAATGATAAAAATGGTTATAGAGCCTATTCTTATAGCAATATTTCTGAATGGACCTGATAGCAAGAGCATCTGGTTATGGAACCTGGGCCTTGATCTGCTCAGTGATAGTATTTTACAAAAGTGTGGGGATGTGTTCTACCAGTCACCTAATCAGGTAAGACCTAGAATCTCTGAAATTGGACCTTCTCTATCTGGCAAATGCTCTTGGAAGCAACGACCTATTAGATGGCTGCCATGGGAAATCAGTCAATTGGACTTTTACCTGAGTATGATTTTTGTTCTCATCCGTCAAGCATCGGGGCCAACTGTCACTTGTGGTCATAGAAGTCTTGTTTATGATGCTGCCTTAAAGTTATTTATATATGTTCTGAAAGGAGTTAAACTGGACTTGGAAAGTCCATCTACTAATTATGATGGTATTATGTGGTGCTTGAACTCATTACTAACGTTCATGAAAAAAGTATGTGAAGATTTGTACTCAAATGGCAATGAAAATTATGACTTGTATTGTACTTCCATTCAGTTTGTAGATGCTATCACTAAGGAGTTAAGTCCTTCTATCTTGGGATCTCCTCTATACAAGTTTGCATTAGACCTAAAGTACGTGGATGACCTGCAGTCAGTTGATCATAACAAGCACCTAAAATTTCTGAATGTCAGTTGTATTTCTTATATGGATAAGGTTTCTCCATCGGTTTATTTGATAGCGCTTTACTTCCATATGATGGTTCAGTTAACTATGAACTTCCCTCAATCAGATTGCATTTCACAAGGGATGTATGAATATTTTAAATTTATATTTTCTTCAAGTGATCCCCTGGAAAATCTCCTTACCTGTATGGGCTTATTGTACAAACATGTTCAACCAATTTACTTAAATATATGGATAACAGTGGCTCAAGGTCTGAATTATTGTGTATATGATGCAAAGTGCAAGGCACTACAGGAAGCCATGTCTGACAGTGCTGGATATTCTTCAATATGCCATCTTTTAATTTACCCCATCGTGGCACACTCTGAAGTTCCAAGATTGACCTTGTCAAATGCTAGTGCCTTGTTGGAGAAGTATCCTTTATCATCAGAAAGAAATCTGAGGCTTGAACACGTTATTCAAACATGGAAATCACTTTATGGATCTCTTAATGCTTCAGGCTTTAGATGTCCAGCAGCCACCGTTTTCTCTGGAGATCTGTGCTCATTGTTAAATAGGTGCCTTGATGAAAATGCTGGCATGCTTGAGAGTGGCACTGATTTTAATTTGACTTGCAATGATAGGGATCTTGGACTCCTTTATTTATCTGGCAATTTCATGATTTGCATTCTTGAACAGATCCAGACTTCAGAATTAGTTTCTGAAACAGACAGAAGTAAAAGTGACTGTGATGGCAAAATATTGTGTGGCATTAAAAGCTGCTTAAAATTTGCTGCCAAGTAAGTCCAAACATGTCTTGTAAGGACAGGATAATTACAAGGATAGGATGTGCCTTTCTAGAAGCTGTATACTTGTTTACTACCTGATCTCTCTGTCTTTCTTTCTGTGACTCTGTGTATCTCTTCTGTCTCCTGTAAGGAAATGAAGTTTAACGATAGGAAAAGTGCCTCTTCAACATGGATCTACTTTCTCAATTCCCTGATAACATTGAAATTACTCTTATCCTGCATTGGGTTGGAGATGTAAAAAATAGTTTCATTGGCATGTCAATATGCTTTTCTTTTCTTTTTTGTTGCATTTAATTTTATAAATTATTGGTGCTGGTGGTTGTTCTGTTTTCTGGCGTTGTTATTAGCCAAGTGATTGGCTGCCTGATAGATATTTTGCTACTTTTTTTGGTCGGTATGAAACTCATTTTGATTATTTACACACGACCTCTGGATATTAGCTAACCTCATAGTTTTTCTTTTCTAAAAAGATTTCCATTATACTAAATCGTAGGTTGTGGAATGCTTCTATCTATTTGGCTGTTATGGGTATCTCATGGCAAATGATTGTTGACAATATTAATGAAAATTTTCAGTTATTTATAGAAACCAAGGGATTCATATATTTAAATATCTGCTGATCGTTTTCATGCGGCATTTCACAGGTATATGAATTTGTTAAGGATAAAGAAGATCTCAGACCCACTGCCTGGTTTCATTGGGACCTTGAGGTCAGTCAATATAAACTGTTTCCTTCAATGCATGCTTGGTTGGTTGATGAGTAACTGTGTTCGACTTTCACTTTATCATAAATCACAGGGTATCTTCTGCATTGGCATGCTTTGTTGGTTGCCTTCACTGGAAGCAAGATATTCTTCTTTTTCTGGAGGTTTGTTTCTTCTGTTTCTACTTTGTTTCTTCACTGGAAGCAAGATATTCTGTTTCTTCTATTTCTTCTATCTTCTGCTGATTCATGTATACTTATATGCTGCTAACTCGGAAAGGTGAGGGAACACCTCCCCTAATAATTCCATGATAGAGGGCTCGAGTAGGATTGGCTACAGAAACAGGTCATACTGATGAGGATTATGCACTAGACTCTCTACTTTCTGAAGAAGAGTGTTTTTCCCAATGTTGAAGTCTTCTTCGTCACCCTTTTTTGTCTCAGAGAAAGACCCGTACAAAAAAAGATGTATTCAAAAGAAAATGCTGATTGATGGCTTTTTATAATTGCGCTTTCTTAAGAAATTTGATAATGGGCTGAGGAATATCAGAACCATGATGCTATAGCTTATTTCTTTCAGTTAGTCTTCCATTTCCCTTTTTTTTTTCATTTTATTTATTTATTGGTTTTGGGGAAGTGGGTTTCATCTGCAGAGAACCTCCATTACTTGAAAATTGTATCTCTGTTAAACTAGTACGTACTCTTCCATATACTTTGATTGCAGATTGTGTCCTGTCCACTACTTCAGTGGCTATCAAATATGGGAATGCAGGATGAAAGAACAAACGATCAACTCCACCAACTGTGGACTGAAATTCTTAGTTGCTTGAGAAGAAGTCAACCTCCAATAAACTTTGGTTCAGCTTTGCTCAAACTTCATGAAGCCCTGTTTGAAAAAACTCTTGATCACCCATATCCCTCCATTTCAGAGCCGACCATCAACTTTTGGAATTCTACATTCGGTCAACAAAGTATTTTGGATTTCCCCCAGAGTCTGCTTTGTTTGTTGGACAAGCTATCCAGAAATGGAAAATTAAAACTCCAGAAGAGAAGCCTGCCATTTCTTGAAAAATGTCAGTCCCATGAAGAAGTCAATGATGCTATGCAGGGATACAGGGTCACTGCAAAACATAACAGGACCTCTAAGAGAGTGGAACTAGTGTTGGATTACACTAACCAACCTACACAAAAAGATGCACCTCCTTTAAGTTTTAAAAAGAAGAGGTTGGAACTGACTGAGCATCAAAAGGAAATCAGGCGAGCGCAACAAGGGAGGGAAAGGGATACTGGAGGACATGGCCCGGGAGTTAAAACTTACACTAATGTTGACTTCTCTCAAGGGCATAATGATTCGCAAGAAAGCCAGGAGATAAGAGATTCTGAAGCCATATTGCAGATGTTGAGAAGAGCTATCTAACAGCCTTTGATATATCCATCTTGTATATATTTACTGTGTATTTAGATTAGAGTTTGTAAATTTGATTTTGGATGAATTTAATTTTATAAATTTAATTTTAGTTAGAAGTAAATTTAAGTAAAAGAATTTATGTTTAGTTAAAAAATACATTCAATTCAAAATAATCAAATAAATTTTTAAAGATAGAATTACGTTTGACAAATTATATAAATGTCAAAATAAATAAAATAAAAAATAAATAAAAATTTGCTTAAATTTTTAAAAGTCAATTTAAGTCAAAACACATCCTTACATTTATATTATTACTAACGAGTATATAAATTAAATTTAAGTATTTTAAGATTTAGAATTTAATCTATATAAAATATCCAACAGTGTCATGTACTGTAAGGATTTGATGGACATAAATAATCATAATTTAAATGATCAATTAAATTATATATAAGTAATTAAGTACTTAATTGTTTTGAAATATTCTTTTAGAAAAATATTTTTGTCTTCGAAATTCATATGGCATGTAGGAATGTGGTCCCAACTGGTTTAAAATTTTATTTTCTACCTAAATTCATACCCAAATTTAAATTAATGATCCCTTATTTATTTATACCCACATCCGCTTTTAAAGTGACCTAACTATATTTAATTAGATATATCTGAATAATTCTTGTATACTTAAATAGCACCCATGTTCCTGAATTTATTCTTTATTTGACATCCAAATATACTCAAATAGTCAAGTATCTAATGCAACTGAGTTGATGATTAAAGCAACAACAAATGTCCGGAGATAAATTCCCATCATTTTCAAAGGTCAAGTCTTAGCTTTAAAGTTAAACGAACATATTTTGGAATCTACATCTAGAATCCTCCACACCCTTCATCTTTTTGGTAATTTCATCTTCTTTCTTGTGTCTTCGTAAATACCTTCCACTTCCACCATTTTTACGTCCTTCCATTTAACTTCGCGAAGCATCCCTCCTGACTACCAGTACGAGTATGTCAAGCAAGAGTGCAAGACATAGTGAAATTTTATGTTTTTTGTTCTTGAGAGATCTCGTGTGCCGTTGATCTTTCCCTTGGCTACTCGTACGGCTGAGAACACTTAAAGAAGTTGAACTTGAAGGCCCATTCATGATACTCCAAAGACTTCCAAACAGATATTTTCATCACTACCTTTCGATCGTACACGTGTCATTTGGCTTTTCCAAAAGTTTGTTAGCGTGCGGGTGCAAAACTGCAATCTGCTATGATTATCCTACACGTGTATGGTTAATATTCTGTTGTGTTACTCTCTCGTACCACACCCAATCTTTACCGGTAAACATCCTTTGGATTTGCGTTGGATCTGACAGCAACAATGGCAATCCCGCAGTAACTACAAAATGCAGGGGTATTTGGGTAAAATGAAATGAACTGTGGGTCCGAGAAATAGAGGCTACAGAAACAAAAATGTTCCTCTCCATTTGAACCAACTAAGCACGTGACTTATATAATTTTTATTTTGTCTTAATGATGAAAATGAGACACCCTTTTTTTGTTTGGGCGAAATGAGACACATTTGCTGACGCACGTGATCAACTTCTTCTGGGAGATCTTCAACTACCGCTTGATAGATTATCAGATTGGATATTCATGTAGTTCAGATATTAACTGTTTATTTTTATTCTATTGGCCGATCCATTTTATATAGATATTTTTTTACATACTACTTCATACACTATTTTATAAATATAAAATCATGTTTTTAATTATTAATATAATGAGTTCAAAATAATTTAATTTTATACGTACCCTTATAAGTATATGAAATATTACTGAATTATGTAGTAATTTAGCTCGAAAATATTAAATTAAATTGACACAAAAGAAAAATGCCTGCCACACTACTCAATCTTTTCATTCCTTCGGCGGCAGAGCTGGGAATCATGCGGCTATGCGCCAAAAGCTTTTCTTCTGTTTTTTATTTTAGTACTTGTGAATTTGTGACAGGGTTGCGATTAGGTTATTGCTGAAATAAATGAAATTCAATTGCCAAAGCATATTACGTTAGATCCGTGCGAGTAAATTAAGTTTCAAAATCACCCAAGTTTATTATAGAAGAAAAGGAAAAAAAAAAACCCCTTAACGAGGGAAAAGATAATAGCGTATAACATATACAAAACAAATACATATATATATATATATATATATATTAAGAATTAAAGTCAATAAACTAGCAAGAACGTCAATAAAACTAGTAAAATTGGGATCCTCTTTATAAGCTCTACTCTTTGAAATGGCAGTATATATTACATGTACCTTGAATCTTGAGAAACATCAACGTTGCACCTGACATCAATTGTATTCTCCAAGCAAAAATATCTGCAGATGCAGATTGCTTGAACAGTTGAACCCATCGCCAAAATCGGGAGACTATTCATGAACAAGCCTCAGAGTCTTATCCTTCAAGATGGATGATCCGACATGGGTGAATCATCTCTTCCAATAATTGATTTATATACTCATATCAAAACCATTTTAAATTAGTAAACCTCCATAAAATAATCCAATACGGGTGGCAACACCCTAAAACGGCGATCCATCAGTCTCGAACCGTACCCAAAGCGAGTATCCAGCCACTACCCAATTGGCCAAGTGGATGGACCACTCGTCATGTCATTCCCGGGATTTTTCCTGCTTGTTCTGCAAACCCACGTTAGCTCCAGCTCAATCCGCCACGCCTCAATAATACTATTTTAATACCAAATTACATCCCTATCGTGGCCTTGCGACTGGCGGGCCATTTCACATACAGCAGCATTCGGGGCATGCCAATCATTGGAAACGCTGGCTTCATCACCCCCCCAATTATTACTTGTTAAGCGTTTCATATTTTGCTAAATTGTTCCAAAATTTCAACATTAGCTTTGCTACCACGACAAGGCTCATAAAATTTTAATGCTGATCGTAATAATATATACTTTTTTAACGAAATAATTTGTATGCTTAACCCATACATTAACATCACTGCCCAAGTAACGTGGTTCTCAATTTGAGCTTCGCAAGCTGCCTGCGGTTCTACGAGTGCGCGTAAACGACAGAGAGACATAAAAAACACACTTTTTTTACCCATAATATCCAACGGAGATTACACACGTGTCGTGTCTCATTGAAACTCCGTGAAACCTCGTGTCTTTTTTTTTTATTTCAACGTGGCACAAACAAAACAAAGTGGATGGGGCAAGCAAGTGGAATTTACTTCAGCGCGGATCCGACGTAGCGACCTTATCCGCGGTCAAAAAATAGCGACGTGGACCAGCAAGAGTATTTTAACAGCGTTGGAAAATGGAAACAGAGGATGGGAGTAGTTACCTGGACGAGAAAGACGAGACTGATAAGAAACTTGTTAACAATGGTGTCCATTTCATGCTGTGGTTCCTCGTCTCTTGCTATAAATACCAATTCGCCAATTCTTCCGCCACACACATTTGTTTCCAGGTTTCGTTTCTCTCGCAGCATCAATTCACGCTTACCCAAACAGCTCTCGACTTCTGGTACGCTTCCTTTGTCTTATTATCCTCTTTTTGACCCCATTTGTTTCTCGGTTTAATTCTCTTCTCTTTCCTGTTTGCTTGGTTTCCCGGGAAAATTCGGGATTCGAATCGTTGTTTGCTGACGGAGATTGGTTTCCTTGTGCATGTTTTCGAATTTGCAGACGTTCTAGGAATCCAGCGTTTCCGGTATTGGCTTTTGAGGTAAAATATTTTTGCGGCTGTCGATGCCCATTTGGGAAATTTGTTGATGAAAAATTCCTTGAACGTAAGTGTATACTCTGCTTCTTGAATTGCAGAGAGGGAATCGAGAGGAGGTTGAAGAAATGACAATCAAACCGGCAGTTCGGGTTTCCGAGCGGAACCTGATCGTGAAGGACCGCGCCATTCTCACCGGCGTTCCGCAAAATGTGATCGAGACGTCGGCGTCGTCGTCGGGGCCGGTGGAGGGAGTATTTCTCGGCACCGCTTTCGACAAAGACGACAGCAGGCACGTCGTTTCGTTGGGAACTGTTAGGGACGTGCGGTTCCTGGCGTGCTTCAGGTTCAAGTTATGGTGGATGGCCCAGAAGATGGGGGATAAAGGGAGGGATATTCCTCTGGAGACGCAGTTCTTATTGGTGGAGACCAAAGATGGGTCCCACCTAGAGTCCGACGACGGCGACGAGAACAACCAGATCGTCTACACCGTTTTCCTACCTCTCATCGAAGGCTCCTTCAGAGCTTGCCTGCAGGGGAACGCCCAGGATCAGCTGGAGCTGTGCCTGGAGAGTGGCGACGCCGACACCAAAGCGTCGTCGTTCACCCACAATCTGTTCATCAGCGCCGGGACCGACCCCTTCGCCACCATCCAAGACGCGTTCAAAGCCGTCAAGAACCACCTTAAGACCTTCCGCCTGCGGCATGAGAAGAAATTGCCAGGGATCATCGACTATTTCGGATGGTGTACCTGGGACGCATTCTACCAGGAAGTGACCCAGGAAGGCGTGGAAGCGGGCCTCGAGTCTCTCGCCGCCAGCGGGACCCCTCCGAAATTCGTGATCATCGACGACGGGTGGCAGTCCGTCGGCGGCGGTCCCCAGGAGGAGGAGGGGGACAACCAGAACGAAAAGAAGAAGGAGAATTCGTTGCAGCGGTTAACTGGGATCAAAGAGAACGCCAAATTCCAGAACAAGGAGGAGCCAAAATTGGGGATCAAGAACATCGTGAACATCGCAAAAGAGAAACACGGGCTCAAGTTCGTTTACGTTTGGCACGCCATCATAGGTTACTGGGGAGGGGTCCGGCCGGGAGTGAAGGAGATGCAGGAATACGGGTCGGTGTTGAAGTATCCGAAGGTGTCGAAGGGAGTGGTGGAGAACGAGCCCACATGGAAAACCGATGCGCTGGCAGTGCAGGGATTGGGGCTGATGAACCCCAAAAATGTGTACAGCTTCTACGACCAGTTGCACAGCTATTTGGCATCTGCGGGTATAGATGGTGTCAAGGTGGACGTGCAGTGCATATTGGAGACTCTCGCCGCCGGGTTAGGTGGCAGGGTTGAGCTCACCAGACAGTACCATCAAGCCCTTGACGCCTCCATTGCTAGGAACTTCCCAGACAATGGCTGCATTGCCTGCATGAGCCACAATACTGATGCGCTCTACTGGTAATTAACTCTCTTCGGTTCTCAACTCTTTATTTCTGTTTTTCCTTTCTTAATTCAATTTGTGTTCTGATGCGGTGCGGTGTATGGTCTGTTATGGAGCAGCTCGAAACAAACGGCTGTGGTGAGGGCTTCGGATGATTTCTACCCGCGCGATCCGATGTCGCACACCATCCACATTGCGGCGGTGGCCTACAACAGCATCTTCCTCGGCGAGATCATGCTGCCGGATTGGGACATGTTCCACTCGCAGCACCCGGCGGCTGAGTACCACGGCTCGGCTAGAGCCATCAGCGGTGGGCCCATCTACGTCAGCGATGCCCCCGGGAAGCACAATTTCGATCTCCTGAAGAAGATGGTCTTGCCGGACGGATCGGTGCTCCGAGCCCGTTTGCCCGGCAGGCCCACCAGAGACTGCTTGTTCACGGATCCGGCCCGGGATGGGGCGAGCTTGTTGAAGATATGGAACATGAACAAGTTCGGTGGGGTTCTCGGAGTGTATAATTGCCAAGGAGCCGCGTGGAGTAGCGCTGAGAGGAAGAACGCCTTCCACGAAACCAACTCCTCCGCCATCACCGGCTACGTCAGAGGCCGCGATGTCCACCTCATATCGGAGGCCGCCGCCGCCGACGCTGACTGGAACGGTGACTGCGCCCTCTACAGCCACTACCCCGGCCAGCTCGTTGTTCTCCCTTACAATGTGGCTCTGCCCGTGTCCCTCAAGGTGCTGGAACATGATGTTTTCACCGTCACACCCGTCAAGGTTTTGGCTTCTGGGTATAGTTTTGCTCCTCTTGGACTCATCAACATGTTCAATGCCGGTGGAGCCGTTGAAGGCCTCACCTACGAGGTGAAAAGCGGGCATGAAGGAGAGCAAAATGATGAGTTGGTTGGTGTAGTTCGTGTTGAGCTCAAGGGATGCGGGAAATTTGGTGCTTATTCGTCGGTCAGACCGAGAAGGTGCTTGTTGGGATCCAATGCGGTAGATTTTGCGTATGACTCTGATTCTGGGTTGGTGACTTTCGGCGTAGATCATTTGCCAGAAGAGGGACACAAGGTTCACCTTGTTGAGGTTGAGTTATGAGGTTATGCTGTTAGTTAGATTATACGTACTTAAATTAGAAGGGGAAATGTTTGGGGAATTAGTATTTCTTTTGCTTAATAGGGAGAGGGTTTTAACACTCAAGATTTCTCGCATTCATTGTACTAGCTAGCTGTGTTTTGGATGGGAATAAAAAATGAGTTTCTGTCTGTTGCTTATGATTGGTGAATGCTGTAATCTAACTACTAATGCTGATTGTACCCGTGATGATTGAACATTTTATGAAAACCATAATGCAGTAGGAAAAGATGATCTCGTAACAATTGTGTTAATCCCATCTCAGAAGTTGACCAGGAAAGCCTATCCAATGACTACACAGCGAAGACCCTTGTTTTTGTGCACAAATATTCGCATTGTCGATGCTATACTGACATGAATTTTTGCTGCCTGCATTGTACTGCGGTGACAAATCTATCAATTGGATGAAGACTTGGTTTGTGTAATGCAAATTGTAAAACACATCATTTAGTCAGAAAAAAAAAATTATGTGCATGCCCAGTCTCTAAATATCTTGGCTCTCGAGATCAGATTGCTAGTCAAGTATTTAACTTGTTGCATTAAATTGCCAATGATTACTTTACCCAAAAAAAATAAAAATTGCCAATGATTAATTCGTCGGGCAAGGCACCGTTTACACCTATGTGAATAAACCCGAGTAATGCCATGGTATTTGATAACAGTTGAAACAAACTTGTGATTTTTCCAACAATAAATATGACCTTTCTGTTATTGATAGCATCATAGTTAGTAGTGACCATCATAAGTATCGCGAACAAATTTTAGATCTGTTAGGCCTAAGATCAACAATTGCATGTGTTCGGGAATTTACTTTTGATAATTATTTTAATCGGTATAAATTTTTTTTATAATTTTTTTATATTATCATTTATTTATGTACTCACACATTAAATGAGTCTAACAACAACATCTAAAATATCAAACTTATTTAATGATATATCAATACATGATTGATCAAAATTAAACTCTGGAACAAGCGAAAATTTTCCCTAGTAACATACACAGATGAATAGTCATGCTAGTTGTCAAATACCAAAATCGATCCGTATCGTGAATCGAAACTGTCTTTCGAGTCATAAATTGTATGGTAAGAGGAGACAGATAAATAAGTTTTTTAAAAAAAAAACATAGCATAAAAGATGTATATACACATATCATGAATAAAATTCTCTACCATAAAACTACGATTCAGATGTTTGTCTTCAATCTGGATTAGACTCTTCACCATCTTGATGATGCTCTAGAAGTAGTTGTTCTAGCACCTGATCATATCCTTCATCCTCCCCCAACCCTGTTTGCTTATAAAATGTTTGTTTCTGGACAAGCCAATCATCAGCAATCTTCTCCATAGCATCTCCTATCAGTGCCTTATCTTCTGATATGTGCTTTATGTTTTGGACATCTAAAATATTGCTTGCTTCTATAAGAAAAAAACAAGAAGGCAAGCCACACACATAGAAATTAGATAATTGACAAAATTAAATGTATCACAAGTTAGACAACCTGCAACAACCATGTACAACATAAAAAAACAAGCTAAAAAAAAAACTAATATAAAGTTAAGAGTTCCAAAACTAAGAGGACAAGATACTGTCATTCTTTAAAAGAAAATTGCAGCAAATTCAATTTGGAGAAACTTGAAACCTGATGACATAAATTTTGTCTTCTTAAAAACACTTTCAGATATGTTTAAAATGTGCACTCCATCACTAACATTAGGAGGACAGGATATTTGTAGTCCATTGTTGTACATGTCCATATTAGTTTTGTACAAATTTGAGCTTCTCTTCTTTATTGAAAACAGGTCAGAAAAATCAACAGTAGTTTTGGCCTAAAGAAATTAAGAACAACATTCGTCTGTAGTGAACATCTAACAGGAACTGACAGCTCATTACATAAAGCAGTTTCTGAGGGACAAGACCAAAATAATAATAATAATAATAATAAGTGTATCTTCACGGTTGACTGCATTGACTTTCCAAGATGCCAGGCAAAAACAAACACTTGGCATCATAACAAGCAATCACTTCAAAACATAGAAATTGTTTATATATCCAAGCACCTTATGAAGTACTATAGGAAAGATATAGATACCTTTAATGGCTACATTCTTGGCCTCAGCATATTCAGATGACATTTTCTTCAGCAAATTGAGGTCAACTTCCATGCCCTGGTACGTGGAATGGAGAAAGGACATTAAATGCAATTAATTCACAAACTAACATAACGACAAGCCAAAAGGAAATCCATAGTATGAGATTACATGAAATACATCTCTCAACAGATTCCGATTAGTTTATGAAATTTAACCATCAAACTATACCCAGAGCCAGATAAAAGCATGGATTGAGTGGCAGTTGTCTTGCACAAGTGCTGTTCACCAATTTTTATCAAAATTACCTCAGCTCTGTGATCACGAATATAATCAGACTGTGTTCTTCCACACTAGGAATAGAGGTGTGGCAGAAATAGGCAAGTTATTATCCAATATATGCAACAGAAAAACCAAATATCTTGGCAGAAGTTGTATGGATCATTGGCCATTCCTTCAAATTTCAAATAGGCCTATGCTAAAATAATGTTCCCAAAACCCACCAAACCCACCAAATGCATTTTTGTGAAAAGTAGCTAGTAGCTGAAGATAACCCCCCCCCCCTTCTGAAAAAAAAGATGATAAGATAGGTAGAAACATAAAACTAAAAAATTGATGAGAAAAAGTTGGAGCTGTTAGTTGGTTTAAAAAGGCTTGTTATAATTTATTTACATAATGGCATTTCATGTTAGATGAGTATCTAATTTTGCGTAAGCAACCTGAACCCAAGCCAATTTTGACAATTGTTTATTAGAAAAAAGATAACATAAGAATATTAAATTAGCAATACATTTAATCAGTGATACCTATCTTATCCTAGGTATATTTGTCACTGTTTTTGTATATTAGCAATACAATCCCAGCCCCAAAATTAATACAGTTCTCCGCCACTGTTCTTGTCCCAGAGCCCCAAAATTAAGAGGATTGTATAATTATTCCAGCCCTTATAAATGCCTCCAATTCATATGACCCACTAATTGAAGAAGATTAATAATCAAGTTTCAACTAAGCTTATTGCAATGAAATCTGATGGTAATCCAATGTCAATAAAAATACATCATTTTGCATGTCACAAAGTACTGAGCAGCTTACCAGGTCCATGTGGACGTAGTGCTCAATTGCAGTACTATCAAATAACCTGTCATCCACAGAGAAACAGGAAAACAATAAGTTGTTGGGATAACTACACTATTCGTGACTAACATGACAAGAAAAGAAGAATATTGACTACAAGTCTAATGTGGAGGTTTACTTTTCATATGCAACTTGAATACGAGCATTCTGTAATTGTTGTAGTTGGTTCACTGTCTCTGTGACAGAACCTTCCATTAAGTCGACAGAGCCAAAAAGAAACATGTTTCTTTCCAGCATTCTTTTTACCAAGGCAGGTACCACTTTAATATCTTTTGCTTTTGCGTCAGCAACAAGAATTCTAAGTTTCTTCAACTCTTCTGTAAGCAGACAAAGGAGCACGATGAAAACAAGAGGAGTGCCAGAAATTGAACACCTTATTTCTTCATGCAGTTAGCAATTCAGCCAATTTTCATTTTTTATACATGAATGTCAAAGTAAACATAATGCAATCAGAGGATAATGTAGATTACCCAGCAGTTAATTTGGCCTGACTAAGCTCACTGTTCTAATTCTAAATACAAAATATAACTGGAATCTCAACTATAGAAGACAAATAGGAATAACGTAGTCCGCACAGCTGTTGGCTTTGCATTACTCAGACTCCTAATTCCAAAAAAACTATCAGTGGAATCTCAAGTACAAACACCTACATTTAGGTTTTTCACGTCAACCATGAGTAAATTTTGACAAATAACAAACAAAATGAAGCATCAAAAGTTGGTAGTTAAGACAAATAATTACATTAAAAGACTTATGCTCTACAAAATAAAAAAGGAATGTTTCAGTAATAGAGCACCCTGCTGACACTATAACCCCCATCAATTATGGACATCACACAATATATTAAGAAAGATAAAGTTTTCTTCTGCCATGCATTGTAGCAAGCTAACAGCTATAATCTAAAAAAATCAGTATTTGCCCTAACATATGCATGTGTGGTGTTAGACACTAACAATAACAATGAAAAGGTTGACCAATATATAACTTCATCCCTTCAAACATCCACGTAAGAAAGCAATAGGACACATCAAACATGTCTTTGCCTAACAATAAAGTTGACAAGAAGAACATTTTGAGTCTGTTGCTAAACCATTACACAGTTGAGGTATGAATGCTCTAGATTAGAATGACTAGATTCTGCAAGGATGCATAATATTACCCTTTTGAGGAGATGAACAAGATGAAGAAGCAAATGCATAGGTGTATCCTGTTCTACCATCCCAACTTTAAAAAAGTAGATTAAATACATTAAAAGCAGACTTATGTTCATTGTAGGCACATTAGGATTTCGAGTATTGAAACACAAATTAGTGATCCTATGAAACCACACACAGAAAGATACAGGTTTGGGTCTATCACATCCAATTAAGTCAATACAAAATGTAAAACAATTATGAATAAATCAAATAATCTCAGACGCAGTCACTCCAAACATATTGTCACAGACTCAGTGATTGTAAAAGTAAAAATAGATATAATATTTTTTAATGACCTATTAGGGAAGTGTATCATTAAACTCTGGTTTTGCAAAATCACTGAGTCTGAAAATAATAATTTATCAAATAAATAAAATATATAATTAGTCATAGTCAATTTTCAAGTGAAAAATTGTCATACCAAGGGATAGATAGACCTTAAAAGGGGGTTTAAATGGTTGAGTCTCATAAAGACAGTAGAGGCAATAGAGGCCACCCAATCTGTGTGATAAAGAAGTAGTACCAACCATGTAACCTGCAGAGGAACATAAAAGAGTTGCTATACTGAAATAAAAAGATAAAGGCTAAAAAAAAGTAAAACTTCTATACTTGAAATGACACAATTATTGGATACTGGTCGATTTTCAGAGAAATTATGAATTTTACTTCTGTTTGCTTCACTGCCTTTTAGACTTAGGACTTTCGTTATTGGAAATATCTTTGAGCACAAAATAAAACCATTCAACATCCAAATTACCATCAAAGTTGGCCAGAAAAATTCTAAACTTAGGTGAATAGCTTGCATTTACTGGTTACAGACATAAAATAGGTAACAATAATCACTGAATATACCAGCTAAACAAGTACCTATACAATGAGCATACAGAGATTGCATAAAGAAGGCCAGGTTAGTAGAAGGACTAGCTTCATAAATGTAGGAGAACTTCTTAAAAAGCCATACTCTCTTCATTTCAGCCAAAGTTGTTGACTCATCCTGTCACTCACCAAATTTGCACACAGTAAGCATTGATTCTTAATAATGGGAAACAAGCACCCAAATTTATAGACAAACCAACACAATCAAGAAAAACACTGGTCATAAAACTTAATAATACCTGAGTGAATTCATCTATAAGTTCATCAATGTCCTTCCTGAAAGAATCAATGTTCATAGTTAAGATTCTTAATTTGCGCCTGAGAAACCTACACCTGCTAGTTGTCAAAAAAAGATCAAATTTGTATTGCTTCGTCGAAAGTGACAAGCGACAAATAAAAACCCCAAAAACAAGAAGAATGTGAACATGAAATTTAGCATGGATAATTCAAAGATCCTCAAACAAGTTTGTAAACAAAAGAGAACAGTGGAGGACATCAAATCACGAGTTTTCATGGCTACACTATTTACTAAAGAAATTGTTGTATGGTTTGTGCCGCAACATCTCTCTCAACGGTGTAATGCGGAATGGCGAAACCCCATAAAAAATATAGTTTTGCATGATGATGTGGGTGTACATGTTAAACATGTGAATGCAATGCAATGCAAATGAATGCAAGGGATGAAGTTGTCACCAATCATTTTCTAAAATTTTACGGAAATGAAATAGTGCAATTGAACACCTAGAAGATAGCCTACAGTCTAGAGTTCAGGTCTAGGGGTTGATAACTTGTAAGGAATATAGTAACACCCTGCACCGTCCATTATGAGAAAGGTTGTCTGTTTAATCTATTGTTACCTGCTAAACTGCCAGGATTATGAAAGCAGCAAGTGAACCTTAAAATACTTCTTCCTTGGACTTTGTAACTGCAAAGTCACCTCTGCATGCTATGTTACCAAGTCCCTGCCTTATGCCTTGAAAACAGAATGTCACATGATATGCGATAGACATCAACAAGCATTAAACCCCTTCAATCATCAAGACATCAAGACTAATAGTGGCCGAACATGCAACTTCTTATTGAGAAACCATCTTTGCAAAAAGAACAGAAACATCTCATGACATTATCAAAACATAATATAACAACATAATCAAAATACTGAGGATTAAACTATAATTTCCTCTATCCACTTATCAGGGTAAAAAAAAGAAGACAAACTATGAGGCAGCAATACAGAAAAGGCTAGGTTGAACCTGAACAGAACAACTAAAAATCCTGTAATTCCACCCCACAAGGAAGGAAGAAAAGGAAATCACCTGGAAATTATAAAATATCTAATCTGCAAGCACCTGTGATACTGATAACAGCCTTCACTATCTTGAAGTTACAAGGAAAGAGAATAGAACCCCCAAAATTGTGACAATCACATTAACCAAAACAAATGGTGATCCAAAAAAAAAAAAAAGCTCTTATAGTTAAATTATATTTAAACTGACTTCCGTTAATCCCATCTAACACGAAATAAAAATAATGAACTAATACATCCAACTAATTTATTTGACTTCCACACATGCTAAAGAGCAGCATCCTAAGACTACTTTGTTTAATCATAGGGCACACAATCTGTATTAAAGAATAAAAACAATTTTCAGAAAAAGCGAGCTTGCTGATATTTTATTCCAGGAAAACTCCTATCACAATGTAGTTCCTTGTACAAACTAAAACATCTTCTCTAGTTTTCCAAAAGAGTATTGTGAGGTTACATGCTACTCAATACGGATATCAGAAGAATTTTATTTCGGAAAATGAGGTTACAGCATGGATTTTCTCCCATCCTTAGCTGTATGTTTCATCTATCGCAGGCATACCCAGATACCCTTCCTCACCATTTCCATTCACTGTCATTCTTCACCTCCTCTCATCCTCTTCAACTTTCCTACTTGAATCATCTCACTTATATATATGGCAATATATTTTTAACCTTCTCGTGTAACAAGACAGACCACATGAACTGATTTTTACCAGTAATACCCCTTATCTTACCATGTCTCCATCGACCCCCTCCCAAAAAACCAAAAGCAAAAAAAAAAAAAAGAATGAGAAAAGGGCTACTTGGAAATTAGACTGAAAGATCAGGATTCAAAACAGAGTGTTGAAGATAAATAATGCACTTATGGTGAAGAAAGGATTTTTGCATTTAAAATTACCTGGACAATTGTCTTTGATCCAACAAATGCTTCAATCTTTTACCAGTCACTCCAGAGCTCTCCGCATTCTGGAGGCGGTGGCTACCAATCGCGACATCGCATTCGTCAACGGCGGTGGCTGGCTACGAACGGCGGTGGCTGGCTTCGAACGACGACGGCTGGCTTCAACGACGATGACGGTGGCTGGCTTCAGAGTTCAGAAAAACTCGTCCCAGCACCAGTCTAACTTATTTAGAATTAAATTACATCCTCCACTGCGCGACTTGTATTCCTCCCCCAATATTGCTCACTGCTGACTCTTGGCGGGTCTGCATGCTCCGTGACTTCCCATGTAATCTTCTTTTGGTTTTGGGCTTAGGCCCCGTGTTTATACCCAAAACAAAAAAAAAAACATCCTCGGAGGTGGTGCCATAATAAGTATTAGAACGTCTATTTTTTAGTTTTACATGTGCTTTCCTTCAAAGCATACGAAAAGAAATTAATGTTATATAAACATTTTATTAATACAAAAATTTATGAATATTCATATTATTAAATTAATTTTATTAAGAAATAAAAATAACATTTAGTATTTTTCATTAAATCATCTCGATGATTTAAAGAAAAAAATGTTAAATATATTTTAAATTTTTAAGACATTAAATAATTTTACTTTTTACTTAATATTTTTTATTTTTTATTCTTTCACATGTACTCTTAAAATATACGTTAAAAAAATTCTTATCAAATTTTTTTTTGAATATGAATAGAATTACATTTACTTTTTTTCACACAAATACATATATATTTTAATAATTATGTACACAACAAGTACCCTTTTTTATCAACTTTAGGTTTTTTAATTTAATATTAATCTAAAAAAAATTCTTCTACCCCAAGAAAAAAATAATAATGATTTAAATTTTCTAAAAAAAATAATGACATTTTATACTAAGTACAATATAATATAAATAGGTATATATTGATAACTACATTTTGATTCCTGACCATCGCATATAAAAGAGATAATCATATTATTATTACTCTCGACTTAAAAAGATCAATTCTGTAGAGTAATTTAAATAGATTAAATCGTATGAAAATATTTATAGTTCAAAAAAAAAAAGTTTGTATTGAACAAAGTAAATGGACACAAGCTAGTCCTTGCTGCTATTTGTGTCACGACAAACCCAAGACCTTGTTGCGTGTTCTTCGCGATTGCCCGCTAGCAATTAATATCTGGCTCAAGCTTGTTCAGCCTTCCCTTAGGATTTGCTTGTCAATGGGTAACCTTGGTCTAGATGACCAAGAGGACTAGCAGTGTACTTGGGCCATTTCTTAGTACTGGACCAGCAACTTCTTAGTTGCTAGTGAAAACAAGGACAAGGAAAGGATCGAGAGAGTTAACTATAAACCTTCCACAGAAGACCGGATCAAGATAAATTCTGATGGGGCTTTTGGAGGTCACCTTCGAGACAACTTGATACAATGGTTAAGGGGATAGATACTTCAAAAAGTTAGGATTTGCTAATGCTTAGTGTCCAAGACTCGGGAAGCTTGGGAAGGACTAAAGCTAGCCTGTTGAACATGGACTGAACAGTTGAGGAAGGGAAACCCTTGGCATTAATCATGCTCCTCTGCTCTAAATTTGGAATGATCCTCCTCGGGAGCTTAGGGGATGATCATTCTTGATGTAATGAGAATCCTACTCCCAGATTAAGTTCTCTGTGGATTTTTCTTCGCTTAGGCCTTTGTTCACCAAAAAAAAATTATGTTATTAAAATATTATACTAATAAAAAATACTATATTCAGTCTCAAATTCCAAAATTTAATAAACTCGATTTAGACATGTGTGCCACACTTCGAAGCCATTTTTCAGTGCAAATGTTTGGACATGTGATTCAGAAGAGGTTAGCCGAAGAAGTTTCAGAAAAAGTTGAAAAGTAAAATAAAGGGGCAAATTGTTAGCATACGATACGCCTCAAATTTAGTGGAATAGTGCTTAGGCCTGGATTGAGGACCCCTGATAGAGCAAACCAGCCCAAAAATCTCATGCGCAGCAACCGATCAGGTTTGCAATTGCACGTTGAGGACCTTCGTGGTTACACTGACACATTACCGAAAGGCAGGATCTATCAACCAAGGTTCAGCACCTAGCATCTAAAACTGAAGCTACACTAGAAACTAAATATTCACGTCCAATCATTCAAATTACCACTTCAATGTTACAAACATAGCCTAATGGAGAGCTAGGAACTAAAAGTAAAATACCAGAGCCTACCATCATACAGGGTACAAACACCTAAAATCTAGAATTCCATTTTAACAAGCGCATTTGAAGCTTCAGCTGCTCCATACTGCATCCAGTCCTTGGCACATACAAGGGCCTCCACTGTCTCTGGTCGCAAGGAACTCCGATAGTGATCCATCTCTTTGTTTTTTGTATCAAAGACTGAGTCAGGAGGAACACTAGAAACTGGAACAGACAATATATCCCGGGCCATCTTGGAAAGAGTAGGATACTTGAGTTTGTTTAGCCTCCACCAACCTAATACATCAAAGTCTGGAACACGCGGTAACAGTGATTCTTCCATATACTGATCCAGCTCAGACTTCATCTGTTGGCTAGTAGTTTCCATGATGTAGACATCAAAATCTGTAAGACCGTTATCTGACAACAGAGTTCCTCCTGGGGATCCCTCCATCTTCATGTGGCTTCCAGCACTTCCTTCTTCCGCATAAGCTGGTGTTAATGGCAGGGGAAGGGCCACATACTCATGAAACAGCTCGTGAATTCCATCATCAACGATCTTGACATACACGTGAGCATCCTCACCATAGATTTTTGTAAAACTGAACTCAACAAGCTTCATCTTGAAACGAGGATCCATAACTACTGCAATAGCCAAAACCAGACTACAATCTCTCCAGTACTTGTCAATTTTTTCATGCATTATCTTGGTAAGGTTGCTAATAAAGGGATCCTCACTCATAACAGCACGAGCCAGATCTAAATGCAATTTCCAAACTTCATGAAAGAAGGTAATAGCTGTGGGATGAGTAGTCATGGTAAGAATGTTTGCTGCATCAAAAAGGGGCTTCAAGTATGTGCAGAGAGTCTCAACCAGCTTCCAATCTTGCATAGATGGAGCTCCCTTGTAATCAGGATCAGAAGTGTCCAAACAAGAAAACACTTCCTTTAATTCAGAAGCTGCCACCAGCATTTGATATGTAGTATTCCATTGAGTTTGGTCATCAATAAAAAGGCTCCTTTCACTGGGCACCTGAAGCTGCTGCTTAAGCTCCAGGAATTTTTCCTCATGTGATTCTGAAGTCTTCACATATTTTACACTATTCCGGATATTATTGACTATGCCTTGTGCTGAGCTCAACAAATCCTTTGCAACATTGCTTAAAGTACGGGCAATGCAATTCCCAACTAGTAATTGACCATTGAGGATAAGTGGATTCTTCACAGAGAGTAAAGGTCTGAGATTGTCAAGGGCAACTTCACTCAATGCCTGATTACAAGTGATTGAAAACAGCCTGCCCTCCAAATTCCAATCAGAAAGGCAAACAGCTACAGCATGGCTGAGAGTAGAGTCAGAATCAGGGTATGGTTCCATCACAACATTGAGAATTCGCCTCTGCAACTTCCAGTCACTATCAACAAAGTGTCCAGTAATAAATACATAACCTACAGATTGACTTGATGTCCAGGTGTCCAGTGTCAGGCAAACACGTCCTGGTAATCCGTCAAAATACTTCATAAGGTTTTGCTTTTCCATCAGGTAAGTTGCAACACAATCTCCTTGGACAGTGTTAAAGGTCACCATGTTGAACTGGGGCTGCAGATTTTGAACAAAAGCAACAAATCCTGGATGCTCAACCATGTGAAGGGGGTAATCATGCATAATGATCATCCTAGCAATCTCATGGCGGCAACGATCTTGATCAAAAATGATGTAAGGAGTGCTAGGGGATCTATAGCGTCGTTTTGGTGTATTGCTAGCATTGCCAGCCCCACTTCCCCTTGAACGTGGAGTATATGGGGTCAATTGATTCTGCTCCTGGTTACGCAGAAGAGCTGGGCAGGTCCCCTTGGCAATGTGGCGTTTAAGGTGGCTGGTACCAGCAACTTTTGAACCTGTACTGTAGGCAAAACTTTGCTTGCATTGCTTGCAGCATGCCCTTCTACATCCAGCACTGACTGTTTCTATGGTGAAGTGTTCCCAGACTATAGACTTCTTTTTCCTCCTCTTGTTTGGCTGTGTTTCTGGGGTATGTTCCTCATTGTTCAGCTGTGTTGTAGCATTTACTATCTCATAGCTGGGTAGGGTGTTAGAATTGAGATTAACTACCTCATAGTGTGGTTGAGAAGTGACTAGCTGATTGCTGTGCAGTGTTTCACTATTTGCCAGCTCATAGTGAGGCAACATTTGGGAATTGGCTAGCTGATCATGGGACAATGTTTCAGAGTTAGTTAGCTGATGGTTGGATAGTGCCTCAGATTGGTCCAGATGATTGTTGGGGAGCGTGTCATACTGGGCCAGATGATTATGAGGTAATGGTTTCACGTCTGTGAGATGACTATGTTCCAGTGGTTCAGAACTAGGTAGCGGTTCAGAATGAGGCAACGATTCAGGTTGAGGCAGCTGATCTTCAGGAATCATATGGAGATTAGCGAACTGATTATCAGGAAGAGTTTCAGAATGGATGAGCTGATTGGGATCTGTTGTGGAATTGGCCAACTCATTTTCAGGCAGAGCTTCAGACATGACTACATCATTGCTGGTCTGTGTTTCAGATATGACCATCTCATTGCTGGGCTGTGTGTCAGACATGACCACCTCACTGCTGGGCTGTGTGTCGGACATGATCACCTCACTGCTGGGCTGTGTTTCGCACATAACCACCTCAGTTCTTTGCTGTGTTTCAGATATAACCACCACATCGCTGCGATGTGTTTCAGACATTTCCACCTCATTGCTGTGCTGTGCTTCAGATACAACCACAATATTATTATTCTGTAATTCAGAATTAACCACACCATTGTTTGGAAGTACCTCAGAATTGACCGGCTGGATGCTGGGTGGAGCCTCAGGGGCAGGCTTCTTGTCAAGAGGAGCTTCCGAACTAACAAGCTCTTCAGCAGGTGGTGCCTCAGAGTTGACTGACTGATAGGTGAGTAGTGCCTCGGAATTAACTGGGAGATTGTTGTGTGGGGCCTCAGCATTGCCCAGCTGATTGTTGGATAGTGATTCAGAATTCTCTGGCTGGTTGTTGGGAAGTGACTCAGAATTCTCTGGCTGGTTGCTGGGAAGTGATTCAGAATTCTCTGGCTGGTTGTTTAGAGGTTCTTCGGTGTTGTCCAACTCATGGTTGGGCAATGTCCCTGCATTTGCATCACCACTAGTAGCCTGGGTTTCAGAGGCGGGGAGTCCTTTGTTAGGCTGTGTTTCAGAATTGGACAGATCCTTGTTGGGCTGAGACTCAGAATTTTCAACATTACCGTAAGACATAATTTCAGAATTTGCCAGATCATTGCTAGGTTGAGTATCAGTACTGACTGGCTCATTTTTCACTTCAGGGGTCACCACCATTTTGTCATCTTCGATGGTGGCCATCTTGTCTTGAAATGTATCTTCCTGTTTTACCCAGCAGAAACAATTGCTAATTAATGGTGAATTACAATCCGAAACATTTTCCAGACATAGACATGTTATAAATATAGTACTACAAATATGAAGAAAACATGTTTGTCACTAGTGCATCAGGTATCAACACTCCCATATAAAATATACAGGATTAAAACAAACACAAACATACATTGCATTTGTCCACATCGATATCTGACATATTGGAAAGCCAAATTCATTAATTAAGGAAGGAAAGGAATTAAACATACATAAAAAGCAATAGAAATAAGAAATAACAGAATGAAAAAATAATAATAATAACAGAATTAGAAAGAACTGTCATAGCAGCAAATCTATTAATTGAAACAAAAGAATGCATTTACACAGAACAGTTCTGGAAGGTGTAAGTAAAGCGATGGCTGAATTTGCATCAGTAGAAAATTCTAGAAAGATATTTACATATTTAACAGTGAGCCATGCATAACATAAAGTGAATGCAAGGTGTGAACACACATTTGCTTCTCTAATACATAATGGGAGAGAAAACAAAAATAAAGGGCACCTATTTTACTTACATATTATCCTTTGGAATGAACATAACCGTGATTATGTCTATAACTATTTGGTAAGAGTACATGACATAATGTAAACAACTCAATTTCAAAGTGAATTATAAACCCATGCTTGCAGAGTAGCACTACAGCAGGTGAAGTTTGCATTTCTTTCTTCTCGTCTTTTGGCTGGAACTACTTTAAGTTCCAGTGGATGGAAAAGTCCAAAGGAGCACTAGTAATATCAAAACGGATAAACTGCCATATCAGCAGTGCATTAAGCATCCTAACTTTTCTGACATGATATAAGAGTTTAAAGATAACTCCTCATCATATTACTGACATGTACTGCCCTACTTGAGTTCTGTGAGAACCATTTGCAATCCTTACCAGTTTATAAATTACGCACAAGGTTTATTTACAAGGCCCAAGGGAGGAATCCCCATACACATGGGGATTGCACTGCACGTTCTATATATCCTAGTCTATGCATGGAGATCACTTTTCGTTTGTTAAACTCACTAGTCACTACATCATATATGGTTAAAACTGACTACATGTAACATATTCGAATCGACCACTGTCTATGAACCCAAAGAATAATTGGGCCCACAATTGGGTCGGGTCGGCCCAGATGAGTCATAATAGGAACATTGACTAATAATATGAACAGAGCAACCCAACAATCCATAGCAGATTTTCGATCAAGCACTACCAACAGAGCCCGCATAAACAATGATCAAACTCAAAACTGGTATCAGTTTTTCAGTGGGCTAGAACTGGTGAAACGGGAAAAAAAAAAAAAACATAAACAAACACAATTGAGGGATCGATCTAGCTAGCTTCGATGTTTAGCCCAGATCGCGAAAACCCCATGGATAACAACAACGCTCGAAGCATTCAATCGCAGAAATAACCAAATCTAGTACTCTCCGTAACTATACGAGACACAAAACTGAGGAACGCGGCAATCACGTTATGATTTCGAAAACCAGAGCTAAAAAAAAAAAAAAAAACCCAAGATTGAAAAAATAATTAGGATAAATAAGACGAATTCATGTAGAAACCAGGACTAACACAAGCTTCAGCCGGACAAAAAAAATTCGAAAAAATCGAAAAGTTAGGGTTAGGGATCTACCAACTATGTCAAAAGAAAGTGACGGCGAAACGCAGATCCGTGGCGGTGTGAGCGGAAGCTCGGAAACCGAGCTTCAGGGCTCCCCGGAGTGAGATCTAGGGTTTTGCAGAGGAGAGAGAGAGAGAGAGGGAGAGGGAGAGGGAGAGGGAGAGGGAGAGGGAGATTGGGCTTGGGAACGAACCCGAGAAGCTAATTGGACCTTCGAGTTTGGAAGAAGGTGGTATGGTATGGTTCGTACAGGTTCAGTGGTTCGGGAGATAAGGTTCTTGAAACATTTAAAATAGGGCAATACTTTTGGATTTGGACTCTAAGGTCCATTATTATTTATTTATTCAATTTTATTGGTTTTCTTTCTCCCTCATTTTTGTGTGTGCGTGTATGTGTGGTTTGAAGATTTTTACCTTCCTCGCCTCACTCACTCGCTCGCTCGCTCGCCCCCTCTCATAATTTTCCGAATCGGAACGGACCACAAAGGCTCTGCTTAGCCCAACCGCCTCACCCCTTTGTGAATAAGAGAAAGTCGCTTTTTACTTGGTCTTTGGAGAGTTAGGACCGTACGCGTAGGGCGTGTGACCGAATAGCCCACCGAATGAAGTGGGCTATTAATCGAGTGGGGCCACCCCCCGAACTTGGTTGCTTTTGTAGGAGAATTTTTAGCCCAACGATGTATGTCCAAATTTTCTTGATGCTTTATCTTGAGCCATCGTTCAATTTCAACTTAATCCAACTAAAGCGACTTTGAATCTGACTCTGACTGGGGTTGCATCCTTCTCCTTCACTTCACCTACAATTGGCTATAATTTTTTGTGGATTAAAATTCTACTGGCGCATCTATTTTCATTTTTAATGTCTATTGTTACTACGTTGAAGACCGAAATTTTTGCAGATCAGTTTATGGATTAAATAATATAATTCACTTATTTAAAAGTTAATAATTTAATTTTTTTAAAAAATAAATATTTTATTTTTTAAAAAAATAAAGAGTCATAATATTTAATGAAAAATTAAGAAATCAAAATTTTATAATTTTATAATTTATTATATATATATATATATATATTTTATAATCTCAATCGATAATTTTTTTTTAAAATAATATTTTTATTTTAAATGAATAAAATTTAAAAAATTAATAATAATACTAACTCAATTTGATCATCATTTTATCAAAATAAATTTTACTTTATTTTTTTAAATTTTGATATTTTAATATGATACACTTTAAAAAATAATATGTAAATAAATAATAATTAATAAAAAAAATAATGACAGAGTGAAAAAATTAAAAAAATTAAAATATAAAGAATGGCCATTGCCTTTTAGTTACCGGCCCACTAGCCAGCACGTTCCTAGGTTGTGGATGTGGTGAACAACAAGTTGTCCAGTCCGCAAATGGTGGTTTTGCGTAAGCGATGGTGTGGGCTAAGCCCTTGTTCAACAATTTGTAAGGAACATCAATCACTCTGCCACAAATTTGATCCTTTACAAAATAATTTAAATACAACTAGTTTAACTTTTATTTATGTATTATTATTATTATAAAAATAAAAATAGAAAATTTTTAAATGACTATTAGGAATGTTTATTGAATTGGGTTCTCCACTAACTAGATCAATTTATAAATATGAGTTGAGATGGTTTCTAATTTTGATATTTTCAATTCAGTGGAACCCAAAATGATTTAATCACTCGAATTTAATGTATATTTTATATACATATTAGTTTTTTAAAAAATAATTAATATAAAATAACATCAAAAAAATTCCAACCTTATCATTTGATCCTAACCAATAAAACCATGATCAAATTGAGTTGGCCAAGTAGACATAATAATTTATCTCAACCTACACCAATCTAACTTGACTAATCTTAGTTGATTTGACCTTTTTTTTTTCTCAATACCCGACTTGATTATCCTTAATGGTTATTAATTTAATCACAATTTTTTTACGTATTATTTGTATTTTAAACAGTAACGTGTAGTACCCACAAAGAGTGTGGTTAAGGAGAAACCAAGCTAGAATTTGAGTAAAATTACAATGTCATATATTGAAATCTTGTTAGAATACTATAAGTGTAAAGATATAAAGTTTATTAATTATTATTTTTGCCTTGTCAGTTCACAAACTCAAAGTTTAAAGGTTTTGACTTCAATTTTTGTTAAAATTTTTCATTAATAGATAATTTGTAAGTAGCACTGTAAGTTTTTCTAACTTTTCACCCATAAGAATGTGCTTAACTAGTAAGTAATCTTAGAGTCTAAATGGGACAAGTATTGGTTTTTTTTTTTTTTGGATAAAAGGATTAGTATTGTTTACAATGTCAAAAGTTTGACCTCTTTTGAGAATGAATATAAACAACCTTAATATTTCAAATAAAAATTAATCTAACATTCAAAAAATACATAAATATCTCATAAAAACCAATATTGAACTATAGAAATAAGAAGACACATTACATGTAGAATAAATGCTTGCCGCGCAAAGATAAACTTTCAAATTAAATCATGTAGCCTGTCAAAAAAAAAACAAATCCCACATCTCAATTTTGCAACTTCTCACTCCATTCTTGACTAATGAATTTACTTGTTAGAACGATTGTTATAAATTAATATAGTTGGCCAAGCGCCAATCAATACACGTTACCATTTTTTTAAGGATTTAATTTTTTTTACTGTTAGTTTAAAATTTTTTATATTATCATCCAATTACATATTATTTAATATTTGACTTTTTAAGTAATTATTATTTTAATTAAATTATTTTAATGATTTAACAATTCATAATTAAATAAAAATGTAAAATTTTTTGGATCAAAATTAAAGTCTTTTCTTAATGCCAATTCTTACACAATTTCAATGCCTCCTTATTTATGCAGCCAAGCACAAATTAAAATTTTTACACCGTGATTGAAATCATTAAAACACAGATTTGATGTAATTTTCAAATTAATTTCAATGTTTTAAACCCATTAAAAATAATTTGAATTAATCTACAAATTATTTTTCATGTTTAGAATTTATTTTTATATTTATTTTATTTTATTATCTTTACTATAATAAGTAAAATGACTAAATAAATAAAGATAAAATCATCAATTTAAGTCATTAAAACTAAAATCAAATCAAATTTACTTAAATCCAATTAAATTTGAATGGTTTTCTATATGTGCACAATTAAAATTATAAGAATTTCAAAATCAAATCAATTCATAATTCATAATTTTTTAAACAAAAATTGTTCGTAAGTTAAATTAATTTTTAAATTTTATAATTCCGAACGTATCATAGAACTTTGCACGGTGCAAGCACGACGGAGATGCTAAGATCTAACCTGGTGGTTATCTAACATGTTTTTATTTGATTTTATTGTTAAGAAATGATTGATCTCTCTAGTTAATTTTTCTCCAGTAAATTATGAACCATTGACTACCAGAAATATGCATATCTCTTGTACTTATTTATTGTAAAATATACACTTAAATTTTAAGTTTTTTGATGTGTAGTTTACGAAACACTTGATGATATTAGATTTATTTATAATTGTAAGGATACAAGCTTCTCAAGGCCAAGTTGGAAAACTTTGTTTGTAAAGTGATTTTATTTTTTTCTTATTAAATTTAAATATATAGTTATGTGTAATTGTAATTGTAGGCGTTGATGATATTAAAATCGTACATTTTGAGCCTTTTGCTTTGATTTATGTTTTTTTTTATTCACCGTGAAAAGGAAATATTGGGCTTAATAGTCTTTTTAAGGTTAAAATGAATATATTATTTTCTGTTATTCTTAATAAATTTATAAAAATTTAACATTTCAAAGTCTTCAAACGATTTTTTTTTTTTTTTAGGTAGAGAAACGGGGCAACACCCCAAAACAAATGAAACTAAAAATTGTAACCTAGGGTGGTGACCTCCATTGCACTTGGGAGGGGTGCCTCTCTGAGGTCTTCAAAAGAATTTAAATTGTGAAAAACAAATTCTTTTACTATTTAATCCAGTACCCATCCGTATCTTTATTACAACTCTCTTACTTAATTGACAATTTTATTAATTGTTAAATGATTGTTGAATACGTTTCAACAAAAAAATTCCAAGTCAAAAGTGTAAGTGCTACAAAAAGTGAGACCTATATTTAAAATTTGTTTAGTATTATAATCGTAATTAGAAAATAAATAATCACTACAGTTGTTATTTATTTGTTTATTACAATTGTACATTCAAAAAGTTCATGAAATTAACCCAAAAAAAATGCTAACTCTATGTTTGTTTTTAGATTAAAAAAAGTAAAGAGAAAAAAAAAAAGAACCCTGAAAATTAAAATGTAAAATTGTCTGTTTATTTTAAAAATTATTTTTTTATGATAAAAAATTAATCATATTAGAGACTACAAAATATAAAAGAATATTTTGAATGAAAAAGATATGATAAACAATAGTAGTGGCAAATCGTAGAAGAAGGAGGAGCGTTGGGTAACGGGGAAAGGGGAAAGACAAAGTCGTGGGTCGAATCAAATAGACAAACTTTCTTTCATCGTGTCGGGCATGTGTGTTTGGTGGATGGTGTCAGTGATACACTGCCAAGAGAGTACATGCATTTCCATGCAATTGTCGCCACACTTGTACACGTGCATTACACGCCTCCGCACCACTCCCACTTCTTCTGCGCTGGACAAAACAAAACACAGAATGGTGTTTCCAAATTCCAACTAAGAACAAGTAATTGGCGCTTTTTTTATTTTTCCTTTTCACATTAAAAAGATACGGGCTCTTCATATTTTACTAGAAATGTCAGAGTTTTGATTAATTAATTATGCTTACTTGTTTTAAGTTTAACTTTAACCTCTTCAAATAAAAAAAACTTTAACCTCTGTTGAGCCACAGAAGACAACCTTAAAGAATGTGTAAATTGACACATGTTGGTAACTGTCATATTTAATTTTGTTTTTCCTCGAAACAAGTGTAAAAAAAAAATTAGACTTAGAAGTTGACTATTTGTTTAAACTAGTGAGAGTATTAGTTAAGTGTCATATTCGGTTTTCACTTTCCTTAAATATTGTACCCAATTTATAATTTTCTTTTCGATTTAGGAAGGTGATATATCAATTATGATTTGGTAGCATTATAAAAGAATTTAATTTTAATTCATTATTATAATTAGTTTGGTATAGAATAAAAATTAATAAAAAAAATTTATGAATAAATGTTATGCAATTTTTTTCATTTTCATTTTTTCCCTAATTAAACATATTATTAGTATATATTTTTTTATAATCTAATTATATGTTGATACATTATTGAAAAAGTTTGTATTTTCAAGTTATTGTTATATGTATTAATATATGATTGAATAATAATGTTAAAAAAGCTTTATACTAATAATTAATAAAAATTTAATTTAAAAAAAAACTCCTTACAAGCTTGGGTAACTAAGCTTACATGGTTAATATAAAAATTTATTTTTAATTCATTAGTAATTTTTTTATATTATCATTCACTTATGTATTATTACATCTTTAATAGAATTTGACTATGGTAATAATTTTGTTTATAAAATAAATTTATATTGACATTGAATTAAAATTAAACTTTTTTTTGACTTTTATGGTCATTTCATGAAGATTTTTTTTCATAATTCAAAACATCATCTTTCATTTTTTTTCTACAATCACATTAATTCAAGTTTTCTCTCACAAAGATCTATTCAATTTCAAGCATAAAAAAAAAAAAAAGTAAGAAGATGTTCTCACTCCTTCAAATCATGAAGAAAATGGTTAAAGTCTCTTCAAGTAGTAACACCAAGAGTCAAACTTTATCTGTACTCTTAATATTACGATGCACTAATCACTGTAACTAATTACTTGTAACTTTTAACTTTTAATTTCAAATACTTATATTTGAGAACAACCATTGGTTTTCCTTTTACTACTTTGCTATCAATTAGCTCCTAACAAATTTTAAAATTAATGTTAATAAATTCCTAAAACTAAATTTTCTAAAGTTAAATTTGGATTATTAAAAGAATTTGTTTCCTCTAAAATCAAGAATTTACTTTATAGAGTAAAGTTAGAAGTATCAATTTTTGATAACAAAATCAAAAAGTGAATTTTAACAGCCTCATTATATATTATACATATAGATATATTTTATTGTGATTCAATAATTAATTTTATCATCAATGATTATAAATTCTCACTTTACCTTTTACAGTGAGACTCTTACTTTTGCTTAACGTTTATAATGAAGTACTTGGCCAATTAAATAATATACATAACTTTGAGTTGTAGTTCAGTTACAAATTAAACTCCATTTAAGTAGGCTTTACTTATATTACAGTAATTAAACTCATTGAAAACACCTTATTATTAGGACTAATTGTCTATTGTGTACATTTTTATCAAAATTTTTCATTATTAATTATTTAAAAGTAAAGATATTTTAATGTTTACAAACTTAAATTTTCAACGACCTTTACTTTTCTGAATGTCAAGCATTCTTCGTATTTTATTAATTTGTTTACGTCGCCTGAATTTAAATAGGAGCTAAATTTAACAAAGGAAATTTATTGCCATTTAATATGCTAGTCTGTTAATTAGTTCAAAGTATATTATTCCTATGAATGTACCTGGTTTAAGGTTTAAGAGTTCGTCTGTTAATTTATTGCCATTTAATATATTATTTATATGAATTTATTGCCATTTAATATATTAGTTCAAGTATATTATTTCTATGAATGTTAAGAGTTCGACTCCTTTGTCCCTGCTTTTGGGGTAGCGATGCCCCTTTTGATAAAGTGGTATGTTTCCTGGTTTTGTCTTTTTGGGTCTATAGCTAAGTTGATTCATATTTACATATTTTTTAGTTATGCTCGAATTATTAATTTTGTTACATTTTTTTATTAACTTATTTTTGTTACATTTAAATCATCGTATTTAAGCTCGTTCCTTTTCAGTAAAAATCAGGCGTCGCCACACCAATAACTTATATGCATACTTAATTTAGATCTTCGTTTAGATGCTGAGTGTAGGAATTTTTAAAAATTATATATTTTAAAATAAAAAATTGTTTATTTAAAATATTTTCCTCACAAATAATTTTGTTAATTAACATATAAAACAAATTTTTATTTAGATCATTACTTCTGAGAGTCAAAATTACTTTATAGTTTCACATTATATATGATAAATTGGGCTTGAGAAATACTCTTAAGATAACGATGGACCTTCAAAAATACCTTTAGAGTTGTATGTATATAAACACTTTATAACTAAAAATGATTTGTGCACATTATTGTGTGTTTTCATTACCTTTCTACATAAAACTATTAATTGTATAAAAATTGATTTTTACATAGATTCACACATTTGTTGTTTCTTTTTATAAGAATTAGAGACCAATTCTTATATGAGAATTAAAACAGTATAAAAATAGCGTATTAAAAAAAAGTTAACGGAAAGTAATGTATAAATTAATTATTATATATTATATGAAGTACTTATATAATTTAACTAATTTAAAAATTATAAACATTACATTAATATAACATCACGTTTAATATAGAGAACATTGATTTCATGGAATCACGTTTACAATAATAATATTGCTAGCACAATTCATATTTTTTTTTGTGGGAGTTTGAAAAATAGATGCAATATCCAAGGGTGGTCTAATAAAATTTAAGTTAGTTAAATTTAATAAAAATAATATATGTCAATTTTATAAAATTAACGAGAGTATTTAAAAAAATTGAAATATTATTACATGAGTATGAAATCACAACTCCAGGAGAAATTTCATTCTATGTTTTCCTGATTTTGTGAATTATGGCATATATAAAATCATCATTTTATATGTTTTTTAGATAAATCTAAGAATCTCTCTTTAATAAATTGAGTATGAAATAGAATAATTATCATTGTATGGTAAACGTGACGTAAGTGTTTGAAAAAGTATTATTATTTATCAGTCACCTCTAAATGCATTACTCAAACGAGTAATCATTCAAATATCACTAGTGTAATACTTCATTGACAATGCAAACGGCAACAGTAAGAGAGAGAGAGAGAGAGAGGAGAAATGTTAAATGGTCGTAAACAGATCAAAAGTTGAAATCAAACGAAGAAATAGACGGCATAATGTGGACGTTGATTAGTGTTATATCAAATCAAATAAAAACGAAATGGGGAGAAAGCAAAAGCGAGCGAAAGGGAAGAATGGGCAAAAGGAGTGTGTGCCAGCTAATTAGGTGTGCTTAAGCAAACAAGGGGGAACCCACCACGCTAACCACTTATTTTGAAATCGGTAATCATCCATCTACCATCACATTCCACAAACGCTAACCTCACCCCGCCTCTCCCTCTCTGCCAACCTCCATGGGGCTGGCTGGAAATCCAAAGTTGTAACTTGCAACGTGGAACTCACGCATTGGACGACCCTAACGTGCGCATGTTCTGATCCTTGGTAATCCGTTTTGGTGTGTTGTGCTACTTTGTTTCTTTCTCTTTGTATGGTTTGCATAAGAGCCATATTGGATTTGGGATTATTTTTTTAGGGGATTATAAATATAAATTTTATTATGTAATAGATTCTAAAGTATATTATTTAAAATTTAGAGGCTAAATTACTAAATTGATTTATAAAATTTTTTATCGATTTTATATTAGTTATTGAAAAATTTTAATTTTATCTGGAATTCCTAACAGATCATTCTTTCATTATAATGAGTTTAAAAAATTTAAAAATTAGTCATATTAATTTTTAAATATAAACTAACTTGAATGATGAAATCATCTATTAGAGACTATCATGAAATTTAAATATCTTATAGACTAATGTAAAGTTATTAAAAATTTTTAAATACTAATTTGGTAATTTAATCTAATTTTAATATAATTATATATTTCTCTCTTTAGTAAAATCATATTATATTATTTGACTAACAAGAGAGATTCAGATACGAGTAATATTATAAAAATAGTAATATTTTACGTGTATAAAATGTTAATTTTATTATATTTTATGATTCCATCCACAATTTAATAAATAATATTCATGATTTATTTTACTCAAATGTTGTTGTTTTGTAATAAAAATGCTTTTATCTTATTCAAATTCATACACAATTGCATTAATATATTATTATTATAATACAAATTTACTCATGACAATTATTAATTATATAAAATTTGTAAAATTACTATCTATGTAGTATAGAAAAAGAATGATTCTATCCTACTCATAATGAGCACTCTTATTTTTAAGTGAACATGATATTTAAAAAAATTTAAACCCACGCATTTATTGATAATGGAACTTATTTATGAGCTAAAAAGATTTTAAAATTAGAGGAATTAACTCATTTTATTGATTTTTTGTTCATATTTCGTTAAGACTTAAGTTAGATTTTTAAATTTTTCATAAATTGAAACGAGTTATGATTTATCTAAATTTTTATTTATAAAAAAAATTAAAAACTTATTCTAAAATTCGCTTTGGAGTATAGTAATGTGACCCAATAAAATGGAATAGAAATTGATATGAAGATATATAGTAAGTAGAAGTAATGATGTAATAGAGGAGAGATGGCCGACAAAGCGACCTCCGTTTGTGGTAGTTACTAGTTACCATCTCTGTTTGTGCATTCTCCGTCGAGCATGAGAATCCACAAACACAGGTGAAGGAATGGAGGATATGCTGTTTTTTGGATTTTGTTTTTGGTTCCCTGCCTTCGTTGCTTGCTTTTGAGTTGGAAGGGAGAGTGAATGAGAGTGCTACGACTCGAGTTTTGAGTCCTGAGGACACGAACGCACACACACGCAGTGGGGTCGGCTCCCACGTGCCGCCATGTGATCCCGAAATTTCTGTTCCTCATTTCCTGGCTTGTATCCCCCGGTTTTCGGATAGTTTGTGAGTCTGAGTTGTGACTCCTCATCTGCCTCCAACACCTGCGCGTATCACTCACGCGCCTTCTCGTGGCCCTCTTCAATTCATTGATGTGACTTGCAAGTCGGAGGTTTTTTAATTCACTACTTATTAATTATCTATTTTCACATAACTTTCTTAAAAATTTGACCGAAATAATTTTTTAATATAAATAATTAAAACAAATTATACACTAAACAAGTTCCTACTCATGATCATAAAAAAAAAATCATCAAAAGACTCTCAATGAAAAATACATATTTCGTTGATTTTATTTTATATTTATTTTATGAAATCATATATTTTTATATTTATTTATAAAAAATCTATAAAATAATAATTTTATTTCATGTCTTATTCTATAAAAATAAGAATAAAACATAGAATCCATTATCTCATAGAAAGGTAGAATTAAGATCATATATTTCAAGTAATGAGATTAAAATTATTTATTCTTAATATATTCTTAAAAATTTTATAAATTTATACCTATTATTCTTCTTATATTTTTGTTCTATAATAAAATAATATCTTTCTTACATTTTAGTTTATAATGTAATTTTTTTAGTCAAATTTTATGTATTTGATTATTTATTAACCTTGATGTTATTTTAGTTTATTAATATAATTTTTAATTTCGACATAAATGGTCTCTTTTTTATTTTAAAAACTTATTTATATATAAAAATAAATGTAAAATATTTACTTGATATGATAATATTATTTTTTAAAAAATAACAATATTTATTTGAATTAAATTATTTTAATGTTATTATTAATGTCTAAAAATTTTCTTATAATTGATATTTATATCATTTACATCGATTTTGATTATATTTCACAATGATTCTATGTACCAAACAATGAAGTGATTTAAAAAAGTATTAAATTCTAAAAGTTATTAAACTGTGAATTAAGAGTGACCATTTCATTTTATTCAGATTCAATAGAATTTTCATTCTATACACCAAATATTACATAATTATTTTAAAACTCATGAATAGAGTTCATCTTGACCCAGATTGGATATTAGTAGACATTATTATAAGATTAACTTATCAGATATTATCATAATTAAAAAGTCTTTTTAACAAATGTCTATTTTAAGATTTAAACTTTGATTTTCTTATCAAGAGGGAAGCTCGCTTAAATACTTATTGGTGATGTGCTCCTATCTCTATTTTGTTATGTCATCTTCTCTTTCTGGGTGCGTCTCCATAGTAATGTGTCTTTGTTGTGGCCGTCTTCTTACCGATCCTTTCACAAGTCGTTTTTGTAGTTTTAATTTTGTTGACTAAGTCATTTAAATCTTTAATATATAATAAATAATTTCATGTAATTTAAATTTTAACATTTAACTCGCTCAAACTTTGAAATCGTAACAGATAGTTCATATAGTTTTAATTATTCTGCTTAATTGCATTTGTTATTTTAAATTATATGGGATTAACATTTGTCATATGTTAAAAGTTTAAGTACGTTACTTATCAAAATTAAAATCATTAGAGGTTATTTGTTATATATTAAAATCTTAAAGTTAATTAATTGTTAAAATTAAAATTACTTGAACATATTTGTCAAATAATCAAAATTAAGAAAATAATTTACATTTTAACATTTTTTATACCAAAGAGTTCCCTTAAACTCAACACTTTACAAATATGATTTAATTAATAATTATGATTATACTATCACTTACACTTTACATATTTAAAGAATTTGATAATGATAATAATTACTTAACAAGTTAGGTTCTTTTTATAATTTATTAATAGTAATTTAGTTATAATATAAAAAGTTTTACACTAAAAATAAATCAAAGTTAAATTCAATAAATATGAAAAGGTTTAATTATTTGTTTGGTCCTTATGTAAAAAACTCTAATGAATCAAGTTCATGATGATAGCTTTTTATAAGAGAGAACCTCACAGCTTATGTACAATATTAAGTCTCTTCTTTTACTCAATATGAAACCTAAGTATATATTTAATATTATAAAAAAGAAAAAATAAAAAAAATAAGAATGAGAGTGAGAATAAAAATATGAATAAAAATAAAAAAATAAAATAAATATTTTAAAAATAAAAAAATAATTTTTTTTAAATAAAGTATTATTTATTTATTTTTTTATTAAATGAGAAAATAAAAATATCGTATTCTTATTTATATTTCATTATTTTTTTTTCTATTATACTGAAGTGTGTGATCTATTAAAACATCTATTTGCTTTTATTATTTATTGCGCCGGCTGCTGAACAGTGAAGCAAACTTGGCGAGGAGCGCGTGGAGTGTAAACTTTTGGTTGAACAACAGGACAGATCTGAAGGTGGGCCCCACAGCGTGCCCCCCACAAATGGTAACCGTCACCGTTTGATCCGGCAAGGTGCATCATGGCCGCTCAAAAATTAAAAGACTTTAACACAAGGTTGTCGATTATGGCATTATTTTATTTTTAGGGTCTAATCTCTAATGGGATCAAACGTAGCCAGCCTTTTAATTAGGGTTCGAGAAAGGCAGGGTTCAGTAATCTGTAGTCTTAGGCCCAATATTCTTCTTGGGATTGGTGGAAAAAAGAAAAAATTTAAATAAAATAAAAAATCATAAAAACCCCTAAATTCTCCTATAAATACCACGCCTTCTTCTCCCCTACCCCTACAAATTCTATCTCTTAGCTTAGCCTCTCTTATTCTATTACCTCTTCCTCTTGGTCCTGGATTAGGGCTCTGATTATGTTATGAAGCTTCCATGCCATTTTCTTTATTTGGGCTTGTGGGGTATCTTCAGTCTTCAATATCATGGCACTCTTTGTATTCTTCCACAGCTTTCTTGAACTGCATCTAAAGAGTTCCTTTGCATGCATGCCATGGCACTCTCCCACACCTTTTTTGCGGTTCAATAAAGCTGTGGGAAGATACAGATAGGGTCAACTACAAACTTCTAGCAAAGGATTCGACTTTGAAGCTTGGTATCCGATTATTGTAATTTTTCTTTTTGCTGTTTAGACATCATTATTTAATTAGATAATTTTGAGATTTGAAGATTTGACTTTTGAGATATATATGATCAGAATTCTTAGATGCAGTAATAATAGTATGAACTTCTATCATTCCTCCTCAGAAAGCAATTGTGTATAGATTTACGATGATGATGACGACGACGAGGATTCATCAAGCAAATGGCCTCCTCCTCTTCTGGTCTTAACAGGTAATGATTCGATCCAAACCAAAAAAAAATATTTCAGTTCTCAATTTTGATAGATGCGGAATTACCATGCAAAACTACAAGATTTATCCTTTCAGATCTTCTCATAATTTGTTTGAAGTTTGATATATATTTGTTAATTTGCCTTTCATCGCCACTCTTTCCCCTTTATAATTTGTCCAACAATTCCAACTTCCAAGCATAAATGGGAGCATATATTTGGAGATGGTGGTTAATTTGCACATGACAAACATTTGCGATGCATTGTATAGACGTAGATGTTTGATTTGAGCATATTTTTACTTTGTAGTCTAGCTAGCTAGTCCTCTCAGTGTTGAATAAAATAAATTTAATCTTTTCAAGCGTTAGCCGCATCTGCTCTTTTCATCTCTCTCTGTCTCTTTTTACTCTTTTTCTTTCGTTTGGAAATGTCCCATGTGTAGCCTCCATTGCTGGCAAAAGTTGCAACTTACAGTGGATCAAAGGCCATCATTTGAGGTTTCTATATACAACATGTCTCACTTAATTCATTAAACCATTGATCTGTACTTGTACTGTTTCAGTCGGCAAAGTTACAGATGGTTCAGTAATTTAATATATATTCCAGCCTGCAGATTCAGCATAAGCATTAGTTAGTATCTATTAATTAATCACTATTACTGTATTGTTACTTGTATTTTATTTGCAAGATGGGAACAATTATACTGTTCTTAGCTTAATTTACAAAAACAAAAGAGAGGATATCTGGATTCATCCTAGCTAGATCAAGATATTATTTTAAAAATATCTGCAAATCATAACAAGAGCTTTTTGTTTTGGGAGCAAAGGTACTAACTGGAAGGAATATTTTCAGTTACAGATTGTTAGACAATGGACCACAGAGAGGTGACCATACTGCCTTTATCTCTTGTTTGGAACTTTCAACAACTTATGAATGCTTTTAAGCCATTGGTTGGTAACGCTAGCAAGAGGTTAGGTGCAGCTTTTATGGAAAAGTTTAACCATAAGGATCACCGCAAAAATTAACCCCAGAAATGCACTATGGTGATTTTTGCTATAGAACAAAGAAATCTACCAAAAAAGCAATGCAGAAGCAGCTTGAGAAGGAAACTAGGGTTTCTTTTTCCGAACATAAGTTAGAGACAACCTTGTTGCAAGAAATGGGAGTTTTAGACCACCAGCAAGTACAATTTCTTTTATTATTTTGCTACCTAATGCTGAGAATCAATTTGAATCAGACTCATTTTTATTTATACCGGAAGCATTAGAGATTAGAAACAGAAAAAAGTATTTTCATGTATAGAGGAAACTCAGGAAAGAATTGATCTTCCAAGGCCTTGAAGTAGAAGTGGCCGATCTCAAGATCAATATATCTTATATATATTTCCCTTCATTTTGTATCTGACGATTAAATCCTACAAAATGGCGAGCTTCAGCTCCTTGAACTTTAGGAGGACATTTAGATGGTGCATTCACGGGCACTTTGAGTCTATCCAATAAATAAGTCCATCCCTTTTTTCTTTCTCGAAAGATAATGCAAAAGTCATATGAGCGTGCCACTTTTATTTGCAAGATCAATATCCTAATCCTACTGTGACCCACTAATCTAACATACATTCTTATTTATTCCTCATTCCATGGCTTTATTGTATTTCTTCTGAGGCTGATGATAAATACTTTTTAACTGATAGAGCATGATGTCCTGCTTTTTCCTGGTTTGGATCTATTCTTTTTTTATATTAACTATTGTTATTACCTCCTTTACTTTAAAAGTGCCTCTCACTCATTCATCATGGTTTTCATTGCTATTATTTCCTTTAATTAATTGTGATGGACCTGAAACGTTGTAGTCAAATGATGTGGATTGTGAGATTTGTTTGTCTGATTTAATTCTACGTCTGTAGTTTTTTACTTTGGAGAAAGTTTGAACTGCAAAAGTTAGATTTCCTTGTGCTCCGTGATGTGCAAGAGTGGAAGATCGGTGAAAAGAGTTAAACGACAGAGAGGCAATAAATTAATAGACAATCCTCTTGATCTTGCTGTCTTACCAGTGCTACTTTTGTCTTGTGGCTACAACTATCACATTTTAAAATCATTAAAAATTTGTATCCCTTGACGAGCTTTTAGCTTATCCCATTGCAAGGCTAGCTGGTGTTCAACATTAATGGGATTATGATTCTGAGCAACTGCCCCCAAATAATGCTATGATGAATCCATTCTGCTGGCCAAGATTTCATTTTCTGTGAAACCAAAAGTGGATGCAAGCATTTGTTTATGTTTCCTGCATTTATTGAGTGTATATATACTTGTCTGCTTTTATATATGCAGTCGACATATTTAATCTACCTTCCATTCTCATTAAAGGTTTAGTCCTTTTCTATCCCTTCACAAACGAAAGGAAAGCAGAAGAAATAAATTGCTTAGTTTCTTGGTATATCAGGTAAGGCCGTTAGGGTTAAAATGCACATATTGATTGAGGCATAATACACTGCATGTTGAAATTTTCACTTGAATGATCATAATGATTGTTCTTTTTCCATGTACACTTATTTATAATTTCCCATCATGGGTCAACATAGTTTCCTTTTATTGTTATTTTGGCACTTTCACATCAGAAAGGGGAGTGTGTTGTATTATTTTCATTGGGCCTCCTCTTTGTCTGGGTGGTCGATCACCAAGCTATACTTACGTCAATAGCATACCCTACCATTGATGGTGGGCATGTATTGCTGTCATTTCTCATTTATTCAGGCACCCCAATATTGTAAAAAGATTCATTTTTTTCTATCATCTTTCACGGGCGTGTGATATGAATACACATAGCCAATTCTGAAGCATACATCCTGCCGACATTGTGCTTAATGACTATCCTACATGCTTGATTGGAACCGGTTTTAATGCCCTTCTATTGAGTTTGAGGCTCGCAATAAATCACTACCATGAACAACAGAAAAATATCTAATATACATTGCCCTTTGTTGGCTATATATGGTCCAGCTTATCAATCTCCATCATGGCTTGAGAAAAGGGAAGTCAAGTGGCTCATGCACTCATGCTCTGAGTAGTAAAATGGACATTGCTTTGGATGATGATGAGTTTAACCCTAAGTGGTGCTACACATACTCTTGCACTCCAAAGATTCGACCATGTAAACGCCTCACCCAAAAACACGCACCTTCATGTTGCTTGGATTGAAAAATAAACACAAAGATAAAGTGTTTCACCATTCTATAAAGTAGCATCCTTCCTAAAAATCTATTTCATGTACGGATCCTCAAGGGTGCTATGCCTTTTATATATTTGCTCGAGGCTCGAGCCATGTCTTATTGAATCTTCTTATTCAATTTTATTTTTTTAAAAAAGTAGGAGAGAACGGTTTCAAATGCTGGTGTATACCCAGTTTCTCTTTCGATTCTATACGTTACTCAGAAGGTCACATGGTAAGATGAGAGAGAATCTTTGAAGGGAAAGTTGAAATAAAAGGCAGAGATATTTTGTTTAGCTGGCCATTAATTATAACAAGTAACTGTCGCTATTTAAAATGAATATGTTTTCATTCTTACGTCTTAAAGTTGACTTCTTCATTAGTTTAGTGGGATGGGCTTTTTAATATGTATATATGAGGTAATGGCGTCGTTTAAAAACATTTATTCTTGCACTATATGAGATGTTCCATTGTTTTTTAATTATATGGCCTAATGCCAACTTTCAGTCACTCAAGCCTGTGAATAAGTATGTGCATGTACTCTTATGTGCTTTTCCCTTTTTAATTGTTTGTGCTTTGCAATGTTTCTTTTTAATTTCACGTAAACGACAAATCAGATGTAGTGATCAGAATAATTAATATAGAAACCAAACAGACATTTTTTATGGGCTTTTAATTACTATTGAAACTTGTTATAGATGCTTGAATCCGAACATATATTCCCGTATATGTATATATGCCCTGAGGTGGGTGGTGGTGGTAAGCCTTGCCATCAAAGCCAGAGGCCCATTGACAATACTGCAATTAAAAGCTTCTTAAGTAGATTTTAGGTTAACATAGTAAAAATGGACAGAAAGAATGAGTAGCAAGTTACACTGCATGGCAACTGAAACGTTCCTGTTTACCCTCAGACATAAGCAATGTAGACTACCACAATTTCTCTTTCTTCTTTCTGAAAAAAAAAAAGAAAAAAAAATCTGTGGATTCAACAGATGTAGTGACCAAGAATAATTCCGTACTAGGAAATTTGGCTCAGGGTTCATTTCATTTCACTGAAGGCTTCACCATGCATCCACAATCAGTTTATAGCTGTGTCTCTGGTAACTCTCATACGATGTCGTATCACAAATCACAAAGCTGTTTCATATGATATACTCAATGGGTTTCGTGTGCCCGTGTTCAAAATTTTCCACTATTTGTCTGATAGCTGTAAAATAAAATTAGGCGACGAATAGCATATGGTGCCACACTAGCTCTCATCACTACACTAATCATATCCTTTTTATACGAAGAAGCACAGAAGAGCCATGCCTCTGTGTCTGTCTGATTTAATCTGATTTTTGGTGGTCCTACTGCTCTCTGTACAACTTGTTGCATTCCCTTTGGCTGAACCTTCATGGTGCATGTAAACTTTATGCCTCATATTTGGTAAAGGTTCTCTCTTTTTCTTCTTTTTCCTTGTATAATACTAATCCCCGTTCCTTCTCCCTAAGCGCTTTCTCTATGCTACTGAACTGCATCAATATATAGCTCCAGCTACAAGGTTCTGGCTTCATTAATGGAAAGATTTTCTGCTATACCCAGAAGCTTATTCGGTTGATATTTAGCTGATTTTCAGACTCATCTGCTGAATTGGCTCTATTTAGCTCTGCCAAACGATGCAGTCAGTAATGTAGAGAGTGGCCAAGACAAGTATGTGCGTGTGAAAAATTGTAATACGGTTGAAAACCTAGTGACAGCTGAACAACACGAGACAGCAAGCATCATAAATTACCCAAGATTTCAGCACCAACTTGGCTTTCTAGAGAGAAAGAGACAGCCAGCCAGAGAGAGGAGAAGAGAGAGAGAGAGAGAGAGAGAGAGAGAGAGAGAGAGAGAGAGAGAGAGAGAGAGAGAGAGAGAGAGAGAGAGAGAGAGAATGTGTGTGTGTGTGAGAGAGAGGGGTTGAAATCAATAGGCCAAAATGATGTCAGGAGAGAGGAGTGGTTAAAAAAATGATGTCACATAGTGACAAAGGTTAACCTTTTTCACAGAAATGTAGGAGAAGACGTGGATTCACTAAACCAAAAGGCCAACAGGAAGAACTATCATCATGAATGATAAAAAGGAAAGGTAAGGAATCTTCTCTGCAACATGACTTTTTTTTTCACCATTTGATTGAATGAATCAGATTTTTTAGTAGCAAATAAGTAAATGGGAAAGTTCACCTAATTCTACAGACAACAAGGAAATATTAAATTTTTGTTCTTCTTTTTTCCCACAAAAAAAAAACTAACAATTTTCACTGCCCCTCACCTTGCATGGCTCAAACGTGTTGCATCAGATTTAACAAACTTCTGTTTATTAATAAATTTGTTCTCTTAGTCATGGGGTTTTTTTGTATTTTTTTTCAACCCTATCATCAAAGAGAAAAACCCACATTGTCATTGTTCATCATCTAAGACCCAAAAGAAAAAGTGTTTCAGAACCATACCCATTTTCTTACAGAAAAACAGGACTCCTGAATTTTGGGTAAAGCGAGTCTTTTCCTTCTTTGCTTTAAGAAAAACAGAGAGAGTGAACAATTTGATTGCATCGATTTACATAATTATGTTATCTGATATACATCAAGGCTATAAATTCTTTGAAATTTAGAGATTAATTATATCATACTGAAAATTCTTCCAGAAAAGAGAGATATATAAGGTGAAAGATGGTCGTGAGAATTACCATGATATATGCAGATGAAAGGATAAGGATGACAAACTCACAAAAGAGCAACTTGGGTTCACCGGTGTACTCTGCATCTGCAAGAGCAGCTAACAAAAGCCTGAGTTGCCATGTTCTCCCACAGCTTTCTTGAGCTTCTAGAGCTTGTAATTTGGGGAGCTTTAAGATGCATAAGAAGTTCAAGAAAGCTGTGGAAAAGCATGACCAGGACTTGAACAATATAGAACTCAGATCTCACATCCCAGCCAGCCCAGTTTGTGCAATTTTATAGCTAGCACTAAAGGTGTACTGAGAAGAAAAAGGGGGGGGGGGGGGGCTGAGAGAGCTGGGGATATAGGGAAGGAGGATTTATGCAGAACAAAGTAAAGGAGGGTGAGAACTGAGAAATGACCATGCCCATACAATACAAAGTTCTCGTGGACCACTCTACCATTTAAAATCAAACTACCAGCTTTATAGAGAGGAGGTGTGAAAGGGGGGGGGGGGGTGTTGAGAGTAGGGTTCACTTCACTTACAAAGGTGCAATTTACCCACAAAATGGCTTACTTTCCCGGTGAGTGCGCAGTGGGTCACATACAAACACGTCAGATGGGTAAAGAACAATAATCTTCCTAAAAAAGACAAATCAATAAAAGAAATGAAATTGATAGGCAAATGAAGATTTTAAGGAACAAATGAAAAAAAAAATTGCAAAATAGAGGTCGTAAATTTAAAAAACCTTCCCACTCCCCTCACATGCCGCCATGTGAGCAGGATCTCTTTTTTATTTTGTGTAGACTTAAAGGTATGGGTTGTTTATGGTCCCCAATCCTTGTATACGTATTAATTTGTTTCTCTTTGATTTATTAATATACCCACGAATACAGTTCTAGGTAATAATAATATCAATCAGTTTGCTGTAACATAATGTAGATATTATATATATATGGTGAGAATAATTTATCTAGAGCTGTTATAACAATATGGTTAGGCTGCCCAATGAAGGGACTATTATTGTGCAAATTTTTAACTCCTAACTACAAAAAAGGCATAAAAAGAAGTAGAGATGAAGATTGTTTCCAATTAAAGTGCCTTTCTATTTTTCCACTTCTATGGGTACATATCCTGGAGGCATTCCAGCTATGTGCTACACCTCTGTAACTAGCTACTTACACAAATCAAGATGTACTCTACTATAAAGTGGTTGAGGTATTAATGCCAAATGTTGGCTCAAAATAAAAAATGAGCCCACTTTAATCTTCACTTTTGCCCACTGGAGATGTATCAAAAAAATTATTATGTCTAAAGTGTGTCCAGTATTAAATCAGCTATTTAATAGCGTTCGTAATTTCCTTATTTTTTTCTGTTATCTCTTTTTTTTTGTAATTTTCTTGAAAAACATAAGACCATTATCCTGTTTTTTACCTTTCTCTTAGAATATCAAAGCTGCCTCTAAGTGACTATAGTTTAATTTACTTAATAATTAGTAACTAGAAATTAATTATACACAGAGTAAAACTGTAAAAGAGACGCGAAAGAATGGTAATAAAATAATTGGTGGAAGGAGATAAGACTCATAATATCCCTTTTTTCACCAAATTATCCATGCCACAATGAATGAGCATCTAGAAGTCTAGCTCATCAGAGAAAAATTCTCCATCTCCTTTTTGTCCAGCACTTCACATATTTTCTCCCAATAGCAACATAAATAATGTGCCTCTCAGCATCTATAAGGTTGAATGTTCAACACAAAGGGGAGGGCTTAAGATGTTGGGATTCATAAAATATTCACTTTTGTTGATATGCATGGGGTGCAAATTTTTTAAAAATAAACTCTGCTTCACTAATATCGTGTGTGGTGTATTCCAAGTCTATAAGGGATTTATCTATATCAATCTATCATGAAAAGCTAATAGTATTTAAAGGAAATTTCCGAAATTACTGTTCGACAGACTAATTAAAGAAAAAAAAATCATTTACCTCTTTTTCTATATTTAACTATTTTTTCCTCTTCCATTCGAATTTCGTATCATCTTGCTGATAGTTCTTTCGTACCTTTCTTAATTAAACCATTTAATATTTTAATAAGTGCTCACTTGAATCATTTTTAATGTTATTAAATGTATGTATATATAATTATATCGATAATATTTTTTTTATATAAACTCACATGCAATTTAATGATACATAATTACAATGAGCTGTAAATGAACAGAATTGTTTATGAATTGTTTAGATTCGGCTCTTACGAAAGGTCAATTCAGCGCGATTTATTTATTAAAGAAAAAAAATGATACTTTATAGTTCGGCTAACATAAGATGTATTCCACCTAGTTCATATCACGGTTTTTTATAATAAATAGTCACGTGAGGGTTAATAAGAGTTGATTCAATTAATAGATTGAGCTGTACATTAATTTTAAAATGTTTTAGAATCTATTTTTATTAAACTCTTTTATTAGTGGGCAATATGTAAGAATTACTCTAAGTTTAAGTATAATACTGAACTAGTTTTGACCGACTTAAAAATTTAAAGGTCCGTTGGTTTAGCTCACAAACAATTTATCTAAGAATGTATGTTTATATGTTTACTGAATAATTTAGATATTTTAAAGTTTAGTGTTTACTTCAAAGAATAAAATGTAAGTGATAACTATATTGATGAATATGAAACTTTATCATATATTCATGTATTAATTATTTATTAAAAAATTAATTAGTAGTTAAAAGAGCTAGAGTTAATGAGAGTATATAATTGGATTAAAACATCATCATTAGATAGTAAAAAATACAGTTTAATTTTGATCTATAGTTAATGTAAAAAATTTTATATTATCATCCAATCATAAATTATTAAATCATTTAAACATTTTGATTAAGATAATAATTATTTAAAAAATTAAATATTTAATAACATATAATTAAATAATAATATAAAATAACTTTAAATTAACAATAAATTAAAATTAAATTTTAAAAACTCTGTAATTAATATGCATTTTAATATGCACATAAAGATTCCAATGTATAGTAGATAAATATTCAATAATTAACCTCACTCAAAATTATATGAAGAAGTTTAGTTATAAAAAACTTTTTTTAAATAGGTGTATTATATTACAAAGTCCTATTTAAGACTATCTTAAGTATACAATTGTTGAAAATTTGAAAAAATATTGAAATCTAAAAATCAGATGCATATCCCAGGATGGATGTTATGTTAATAATTTCAAATACAAATACAAATAATCTCGACCAATTCGAGAGTGTGGGTTAATCTTGTGTCTCAGAATGTGACACCTGTACTGTAATATCCTTGAAGCGCTGTGCATCCATCCTATGATGGATGAGGAGCAGGACGATGAAATTCACAGTGACCGCGAAGAGTGATGTATTCGTAGGATCGGAATGGGACATGAGGACATACAGCATACATACACGCAACTTTGTATTTGTATGGTATCTGATGATGGCATAAAATATATGGATAACATAGAAAGATATTGTTATCATCACATGTTCCTGTGAGCGCTTGGACGTTAACGGGGTGGGTTGTCGCACGTGGCTCCCACACCCCCTCTCAAGTGGGTCCTCCATTCTCAACATTCATGTTTTTATTTACGTGATAATAATTCTATATTTTAACTGATAAATTAATATAATTACCGCCAAGAAAAACGAAAGGTGCAAATAAAAATGGATTTGACTCTTTTATTAAAGTGTGAGTTTTGTTTTAGAGAATAAAATAAAAAATTTTAATTATTATTTAAAAATTTAAAAATAAATTTTTATAATTTTATAATTTATTATATATGTATATATATATTTAATTATATTAATAATCAATATTTTTTATTTTTTAAAAAAATAAATTTTTTATTTTAAAAAATATAAATGTATTAAAAATATTTTTATTTATTAAAAAGAATAATTAATAATAAATAAATAAATAAAATTAAAAAAAATGAGATGAGTTGAGATGAGAGGTATGTTAGTGTGAGGTCCACTCCACCAGAAGAGCAGCAGACACCAGTTATATCAGTTTGATAACCAGTTTGTTTTCTTTTGTAGCGTACGGAGCAAGTGGGTTGGTTTGTTTGGGTTCGCACGGAACGGAAGTGAGAGTTTTTACCGTGTGGTCGTGGGTGCGTGAATGCGAGCGTGTGCAACTATATTTAATTATTATTATTTATTATTAATTTCATTTCGTATTGAGTATTCTTCTGCCTCTCCAATCGCCCTTGCCCCCTTCTGCACTCACTGCCGGCCACATGTCTCACTGTTTGCTCCTGTTGCTACCAAATGCAGCTGCTTATCGTATGTTTAGTTGAGATTTTGCTAGAATTGATTTTGAAAAAATTGATATTGAAAGAATTAATTTTAAAAGAATTGATATTGAAAGAATTGATTTATGTTTAAAAATTACATTTTTTAAGTCAATTTAAAAGAATTAATTTTGTTTGAATAGTATAAAATAAAATTACTTTTAAATGTTAAATTATTAAGAAAGTATAAAAATAACTTTATTGTAGAAACTATTATTGTATCTTAAGGGTAATATGATAAATTAATAATGAGTGTGAGTAGAATCAATTTTTTTTACGGAAAAAGCTAACCTCAACTCACTACAAATAAAATTAGTTTTGTGACATTGAGAAGTATGCAAAATTGATTCTGTTATTTGCCAAACAAGTTTAAATACTGTGCAAAACATTGAAACGGACGTTTGAGACTTCTAAAATCTAAAACAAACCAAGCCTAGCTGGTAAATTGACACACCAAACCCAATCATAGGATGGGATATCCAATAATTTTAACTTTTAATCAAAATTAAACGTATTATATAAATTTTCTAATTTTTAATTAGTTATATTTATAAATTTAATTTTACTATATTATCAGCAAATTTTTTTATACCAACATGTTAACACATTTTTAAGTGAAATAATAAATTAAATTAAATTTTATTTAAAAAAATAAGTTAATCTGTAAGATCAAATCCATATTTTAAAAAAATTAAATTTGACGTACTTAATAAAAAAAATAAACCTTTTTAAAATTACTAAATTGATATATATGTACATGTTCTAGAATATTTTTTAATAATTTTTTTTAAAGTTCTCTAAATAAAATTTGAATTATAAACTGTTTTAATTATAAAATAAGTTAATTAAAATACACAAATATAATAAAGAAATCAGATCAAACTAAAAGTAAGTCACTGTGTAGCTCCTAGATTAAAGCTCGTAATATTCTTTAAAAAAAACCTGAATCAAATTTGGTGTAATTGATGTAATACTTGTGACGAATATAAAAAAAACTTCACGGTAAATATATAAAAAATAATTTATAATAAACATGCTTCAACAAAATATTTTTAAAAATTTAGTATTTGATTATTATTTCGTTTTAGAGAGCTAGATATAAGATATTACTATCGTGGGACAAACCTAAACTACCCTTAAGTCAAACCTCTAATGACAAATTATATTGATTGTTTCTAAAAGAAAATATGGCTGACATTTAAGACTTCCACTTTGGTTTATTTAATTTTTCTATCGTGTCTTAGTACTATATATGCAAAGTTTTTTCCCCCCTCTTCTGTTTAATATGGCTGACATTTCAGGCTCCACTTTGATCCAAGAACTTTTTAATATTTCTTTTACAATAATGTATTATAATGACATAAGGTTTAAAGTTTAAACCTAGGATAGTGGCTGAAGAGTTTCCTGATCTGATTTGCCTGATTCCGAATTTCTTCTTTTAATCTCCATCTTTAATTGCCTTCCTGACCAAACCAACAAGCATGTGTGGTAAGAAAGAATGGGTGGCGAGGAAAGAGCAACTTTGATACGATGGATGAATCTAATGATCCACAAATACTCCTTCAACTCATTCTTCCATGCCAAACAAAGAAGCAAAACAAGGATCGAATTGCCTCTGAAAATCCCATGTCTCTCTGTCGATCATAAAACTCAAATGGCCCCAAGAAATTGTGGAAGAAGACATTCTCTTTAATTCCACTACCTCCGAGACTCCGAATCCTGGTCTTTATGTCTTCCAAAGATTGATGAACAGACCAGTTAATAGGAAAAAGGAACATGAGAAACTTGAAAACAATAAGAAACTACAGACTCATCACTCCCTCTCCTTCCAAAGAAAAAGCTAGACTGCATAGAACCACTTTCACCCAAAAAAAAAAACTCCAGAAACAACTAGGAGAACAGAATTAAGAAATCACCAAAAACATGAAAAAGATCATTCACTTAAAGAGAAACTTTAAAAAGAAAAATAAAATCGCACAATTATTGGGAGCTGTAAATGAGTGGAATTCATATTCATACTGATTCCTTTGAAGTTCTGGACAAAAAGTCCATCCTTACTTTTCTCATTTTAAGAAGAGAAATTCTTAAACAAGTATTATTTATACACTCTATTCAATAGTTAACATATATAAAACTTGATAAGTGTTATAATTAATGCACATCACTATTTAAAAATTTAATAACACATGTCAATTATGCGTAAACAATGCTTACATAATAATTTTTCATTTTAACAAATATTATGCAAACTTCAATGTCCTATATCAGGATATTATCAATACATACATTACATAAGATACTAAGCTGCCTCTCTTATTTTTATAGCCTAGAAGATATTGGTCGAATTTCTTGTTCACGCATTTAGGCGTGCAAACTCAGGAGTTATGATTAGCAAATTTACCATCCCAGGCAAAAATTTCAAAAAATAGAATGGAAAGAGGAAAGAACACAAACACGCACATCGGCAAACGAAAAGGATTGTTATAAGACGCGTCCATTGGCATAATCCAAGCCACTAGTTGACAATTTTGCAGGGTCACATCTTTCACATCTTGATTCCACAAATATGCATCTTTCCAGTTTTCCACTCTCGTCGTGGTTTATTTATATTTATTGATTAGCCGTGTTCCACAGCTAGGCGTGCGTTTCTAATTAATCCAAGACGGGAAGACCCTACCACGCACCATAACCCTCGTATTTGCTTCCACTCTACAAAATATATATAACATATTTCCAGTTCATCTTCTAATTAACTGCTGCTACATATATATCATTGAAGCTCTTCTGTGTAATTAAGCTTTCTCCCCAAAACACGGCTTTCTCATTGCTGTGTTTCTTTATGCGAATGCTTTAGGTAGATGAAGATAATATATTTCTAAAACGTGGTGGAGGACACAGTTTTTAGACATTATTGAATGGTGCAGAAGAGTTTCTGTCATGCCACCACACCACCCACCACACAGCTGCATGTTCTTCAAACGTCTTTTAATGTTTTCCTGGTGCTGTTTAGGTCTTTTAGACCAGTTTCAAATCCGACAATGATTGCATGATCAGAAATGATAAGAAGGTATAATCAAAACCAACCAGGCAACCAAAGGAACATATGTGCCTGGGAGCAGGGAATATAATGAAGACCTTTGCTGATATTGTTGGGAGTCATTGTCAAGCCCACCTGATTATTGGGCCTTGTGTGTGCCCCTCTTCGATTATGATAATGATCATAGCTAACCATCATGACAAATCCCATAGCTCACAATGATTCCCCTTAAATATTCCTCATACATTTTTAGTTTTCTTTTACATTCTTATAGTGAATTATAAGGTTTAAATTTTAACTGATTATATATATTACACTTAACTTTGCTAGCTATCCGTGTGTATGTGGGCCAAATAAAGACAAATGAAAAGTTGTCACCCTGGGTAATGTATGTGAAATTGATGGGTGTTGCTTTGCTACCCAAGTTTGTTTATAGGGTATCAATAATACTTAGAATGATTTATTAAGTTTTATATATTGTTATTTATTGTAATAAATGCTTGAAGTCTAAAAAGTAAAATCAATAATCAATAATTATTTAACAAATCAATCTAAATATCGATTGGTGCCGAGGTTAAAATATTTTACATTAATAATAAATCAAAATTAAACTGTATTTAAATATATCTAGAGTTTAATTTTTGATATATCACTCAATTAAGTATTAAAAAATCACTTAAAGAGTTTGACTTTTAAGATAATTGTTGTTACTAAGATTTTAAGTTGTAGCTGTGGTCAGATCGTGTTGCAACTATCATAGGTTGATGAGAATTGTTACGGCCTGTAATTGTGGTCGTGGTGGCTGGTGCAAGTAAGATGTTGTGGCCTCATCAGATGATACGTTCCGCAATTTAAATTCTTAGTTGTTACAACCAAACTTTTTCATTGAAATAATATTGCATCATTGAATGATAGTGTAAGACACTATATTAAAATTAAATTCTTATATCTATATTTTGACAGTTATTCCATAATAGCTTTTTCACATGTACATCATTTCTGAAAAGCTACAAAATTTCCAAATAGGGCCTTATACTCTAACTTGATAATTGATAGCTTGTAAACGACAAGTAATTTCATGGCAGTAATTAATATTCTTCAAAGAAAATAACAAATAGTCTTCAACATTAATTTCTATTAATTATAATTGTAATTAAATTAAGATTAAAACCCATGCAAGATAATATTTGTCATCCTTCAATTCAGACTCAACTTAAAGACATTATTCTATCATTTGCCCCCATCATGAATTTGGAGAAGAGTGGCAGGCCTCGTGGGGGGCCTGCCATGGGCTCAATTATATACGTCCATGACATCAGATCAGAAAGGAAAAAAAAGGTATAGTCTGGTTATGAATTGAGAGGAGAAATTATACAACCTTTCGGACAATAAATATACAATCGAACTAGTTTAAACTTATATAGTGTGGGGACATACTTGGACTCAACAGTCAGCTGGAGCTTGTCCTATTGTTCATCTGCATGGAACCAAATTCTGCACTTGAAGCTTATCACAGACTAAAAGTAAGGAGAGTTCTCAGGCTTTTAGGGTTGCCACTAAAACTGAAACTGAAACTGAGACTGGCCACTGGCCAAGGACTAGCTAGGGTTCAATTTGAATTGAATTGAATGACCTTATTTGCAGTGGCATGCAGCGCCTCCCCCGGGTCACAGACTCACAGTCTCAGTCACTCCCACGATCGCTAGCTTTTAGATTAGCTTTTCTCAGCATAATTGACATTTTTTTTCCAAATTAATTTGAAGTTTGAGGGAAATGCAGCTAATGGGAAACGTCGATCATGTTCATAATCATATATATATATATATATATATATATATATATATATATATAGGCCAAATAATGTAGACATGGAACTCGTAATAATTTTCAGTTTATGATGAGAGTTTATGCCATTGTTTCTCTCTCCTTTTTGGTGCTCTATTTATGTATTTAGTTTGTAGGTATAATATTATTATTATGTCATTATATATAAGATGAAAAATGATGACTCCGGTGCCCAGCACATGTTAGGCAGAGACAGCCTTGAGCCTTGTAAGGTCTATTCAGCTACTCATCATATTTGGTACTGGCTGTAAATGTTATCAGCAGAAGACAATTTGTGAGGCCCAAACTACAGCAATACTATAATCTGCATAGAAACTTGATGTTTGAACTTGCTTGGCATATTGGATTATATATAAAGATGCTTAGTTTTCAAGTTGATGTTATAGTTCAGGGCTCAGGGGCCAGAGAAATCATTCAGCAGGGGTACCATTTATATGCAATGTCCCTGTTGTTCCACTATTCATCTAATTCTCTTTCGTCACCACGTTGTACCATCTCCCTTTCTATAGCATGCCAAAGGGGTCCATACTCCACACAACACATCTAATATTTTTATGGCCAATCACTGCACATCTAATTGGTTCATCATAGATTTGTATAGACGCCACATATATACAGATGTGGTCATTAACGTCAGATATACAATAATATCCTCAGAACTGAGAATCTATTGCGGTGGCCTTTCTATACAATATTTACCTGCGCTTTTGGGTGGTACTCAGAATTAGAAATTAATTAAAGTTAACGTGACTATTTGAAAAAATTAATACAATTTTGTATTTTAATTATGATTCATGACTACACATGTAGAATTCAATGACTAAGATTTATTCATCTTACTTTTATGATAAGATAGTGTTATTACTTGATACCATTCTTTTACATATATATATATATATATATATATATAAAATTTGGATTCAAAAATTACTTAAAAGTTATATGACTATTGAGAAAAATGATATTAAGTTTTAACTTTGACTATATATGCATGATTTAATGATAAAAATTTATTCATCTCACTTTCTTAATAAGATAATGCTCTATGCAGGTGATATCTAGTGAGAGGATTGAATTGATAGTATCTTAGTAGTGATTAATGCATGGCATAATGGTAAGGTATAATCTTTTTTTGGTTTGAAGGGTAAGGGTATTATCAACCAACTTTTGCATTAACTGAAACTAAATCCCTCAAAAGAGGGATCTTAAGAGTCCATTCTCATATCAGCAAGGTACATTTAAGAGAACTAATTCTCTTAGGTGCTACCCAAAGTTTGAACCCAAATATTTAAGGTATGAAACATAACTCCTTAACCATGAGACCAAATCCTTTTGAGTTTTATTTTTATAGCAAGGGGAAGGGGGAGGTTATTTCATTCCAAGGTCAAGGCATACCACGTATAAGCCTTAGGTATTTATAATTATCTACCAATAAAGGTTTCAACATGATTCGAACTTAAGAACTTTATTTGGTATTCAAATTTTTTGTTAACTAAAGATAAGAGAAGAGTATTCATTATAACACTACAGCCACCATTATTTAACATCTATATATAACTACTCTCACTAACAATTTAGGGATAAGTCCCAAACTATGTATGAAGATAGTGACTTCTGAATTTGGATCATGAAAATTTTATCCAATTAACATAAATAGATATTTTTGTATTAATTAATTAATAACACATAACTTAAGTGGTAAAAATGAGATAAGGTTTATTGATCACTCAAAAGTATTTAAAATTAATATTCAAGATATATCATGATATTTTAGATATTTTCCTTTGGTAGGCTGAGGACATATTCAAATGAACATACGAATTTAATGTTTGGGAATTGAAAATCTTCGTTCGTAGATGTCAAACGCATGTTTTGTATGATTTTTAAGAGGTTTTGGGTAATGATACCTTAGTCCTGAATTTGAAATATCTACACAATCAAAATGCAATATACCCAGTAATTCAAAAAAATTTAGTATAAAATGTATATATTACAAATGAATTTTGAATTATCATATCAAAGATTTAAGATATTTGATACCAAGTTGTTAGATTTTGGTGGTGTGAAAATATACCGATTCACCAAACACCACATCATATTAGCAATAATATCATACCAATTATCTTGAATTCCCTTGAATAAATCTATTATGTCCAAATATATACCTAATATTCAAACGTTGAAATGAGACTTGCTAAACTTTCAGTTCTCGTAAGCTTTTGTGACAAGATATAACTGTGATCATTGATCTACTTATTATATAATTTTTTACGTACAACAAGTCAAAACTCGTATTTTTCATAAATTTTGGGAAAAAAAATATGGGAGATGGCCCCCCCTTTGCGTGCTCTCTCTGATATGCACATCCAGAGAGAGAGAGAGAGAGAGAGAGAGAGAGAACTATTGTGAAAATGACCTTGCAAATAGGTGAGATAACTTAAAAGACGAGAAAAGACAAAGGAACTGGGCCTAATGCTGCCAAGGAGTGAGTGCATGAGGTTTGTAGTAAAGAAGTGTGCAAATATATATAAGGAGTGATTTTGGAAGTAAAGGGCGTGAATGAATGAATCTGTGAGGTAGCTAGGACTAGGAGTGGATCCACCCAAGCGTGTGGCAGCAGAGCAGTGCAGTGGAGTGCAGATGCAGATGCAGAGACACTGAAGAAAAGGAGAAGGACACATGCCAGCACTGGCACTGGGAGGCGCAGAAGGAGAGGGGTATGATACGAATACGATAGGGCATGAAATAAAATAAAATAAAAACACAAGGAGATGGAGATTGAGATGGAGATGGAGATGGAGCTGGAGATGGCTGTGGTTAGTGGTTAGCGATGACATTATGATGGATTATTGAATGGTCCCACGCGGGCCATCCTCCAAATCACCACTGGGTCTGGTGTGTGGCATATATGCTTCTCTTTCTTTACGATAATATCACTCACTCACTCTTGACTGACTGTCAATTTTTATGCTTGACAAGTCAGGTGCACGAGCACCCACAGCATCTAATGATATGTAGTGGTACGGACCTCCACCATCGTATCCATCTTTTGCTCTTCTTAACTTCTTCTTATACTTCACCCGTCTCCGCATTGTCAAATGTCAAATACAAATCCCTTCTCGGAGGAGGAGGAGCAGCAGTACAACCCCTTTTTGTGCATTTCTGTGTTGGATAACATCCTTGATAATCTCTAACAATCACGTAAACCTTTTATGATAGTTTTTGTTCTAGTACCTTCTAAAATTATCTAATAATTCATCATGCTGACAACTCGTAATATTTTAGAGTCTATTTTTTTTAATATTATATGTCTATATATTTTGTTCTAATAGTTTCAATAAAGCATATATATTATGCATTTTCATATGATACAAAATTAAAATGTGTGTATAAATTCAACATTCAATTATATTACATATGTCAAATTTTAAAACAATATAATAAGCATGTGATTAAGTGATCTTACTTGTCTTTTGAAACATACATATTATTCATTGACTATTTCAAACTTAAAATTTGTCTAATTTTTTTGATATTGAGATAAAGCTAATCCACATAAGATGTCCATATATACTTAGTATATATGGATATAAGATTAAGTTTAAAAATATTAGATAATTAGCAACTTTTGTGCTAAACATAGAGATCCCATAACACAAACATTTTACACTTGAACATTCATTATGTTAATTTAAAATATTTATATACCAACCAAAACCCAGGGTCACACACATACACAGAGACCTCATCTTAATCACGTGGCCTAAGTGGGGTCCAATCTGTTGATCACGTGGAAGACGTAATCAACAAGTCATGGCAAAGTGGTTCGAATCATGGAGAAAATTTTTACATAGGCGAAACTATAATTATTATTATTTTCATAAAGTATTTATCACGGCGTAAGTGGAAGTGGAAGTGGAAGTGTGAGAGGAGGGGCGTGGAGGTACATAGTGACGGGAGAGTGGGACCTTGCTAAAGAAGCGTGGAAGCAGGAGCATGTGATAATTTCCCAGAAGGAAAGGGAATAAAGGCGTACGTTAGAACGGGACGGGAGTTGATAGAGAGAGATGGAGAGGTGAGATTGTCTGTATCCGTATCAGGTCGCCCTCATGGGGTCCCTCCCTCAGTTTAACAGCCTGTTCACCGTGCTCCGCTCCACATCAACGCAATCTTTCTTTCTCTTTTCTTTTCTTTTCTTTTCAATAGACAATAAAAAAAAACAAAAATTGAATTATGATTTGATTATTCATCCATAATAACACTAATATTACTACTATTTCATGTATGTAGGGGCAACTGGATCCTTGCAGAGAGGAGAAAGAAGAAGAGGAACCTCGCATAGCATTGGTGCAATTTTTCTTTTTTTTTTTGGGGGGGGGTGGTTCTGGTTCCTCGCATTGGAGTATTTTGAAACACAACTCTGGTGTTGTGGACACCGCTTGAAAAGTGTGGTTCTGGGCTTAGCTCCTACAGCAATGGAGCGTAAGCATAATAGTATTAGAGCCCCACAAGCAGGGGTTTTTGGGACTTCATCCCAGCCTTTTCAGTTATACATTGGAATGGTGGACCACATGGGACGGCCATAGGTGGCTTGTTAGAAGATTGAATTTTCAATATCATCATTACACTAGCGGCAGTTGAGTTTCAAGTTCCTTAACTTTTCTTCTTTTTCAGTTCCATCCAGCTTCAATCTCTTTTTGGTCTTTGACCAAAGATAAACGTGAGACTAACTTTTTAAGCTGGGAGTGACGGTTAAGTAAAGCTTTGTCCAAAGAAGCAACTCCAGTAATAGTCCATAAAAAAATTTCAACAATGTAGGTAGCATTGGTGACAACTTTTACGCTTTAAGTGCAGGAATGAAGGAGAGCATAACTGCATAAGCTAACTGGAACTGAGATTGAGGCCCACTCACGCCCCCAGTGGGTGATACTCGTCGTCATGGACTGTGTAATTGAATGGGCCAGCTACGGTATTCATTTTGATTGGGCCCTCTGCTTGAAACTCACAAGTGATTCGTGTTTTCATTGTCTGCATCCCTGAATTCCGGGCCCTGTTTTAATGTTAGATGGGTTGATTTTAGATCAATTTTATAAAATATAATTTGAAGTGTCATGAAGTTTATATAAAATTAATAAATAAGTTCTATCATTTCAGTAGCAATAAGGTCAAATCTTTAATTATACTGCTCAATAACTTATTAAAACATGAAGTGGTACTGATAAGCAAACTGAAATAGTTAGATTTTCATTATATGCGATGAAAATGTTAATTCCTTAATTGCTTTGCCAAATCTTAACAAGCAGTTTGCAAATACTGCGTGATTGCAGCCCATTGTAACAAGAATCCATCGACACCTCGATATTCGAAAACATGGAAACACGACTTGGGTTTGACGAATGGTCTGGGCCTATTGTAAAAATACCCATCCAACACTTTTGAAAATTGATTCAAATTGGAGAAGTGAAGAAGGTGATTCATGCTCAATTGGTTATATTAGTGAGCAAATTGAATGATATTATAATTATATTTAAAATAAATTATTTATATATATATATATATATATATGTATGAAGTATCAAGAAATTGTCCTTTAATGTATAATAAATATAAGCCAATTCTCTTATATTATATCATTTTATATCTATCAAATCAAATGTGTTATTATTATTTTTCATTATATTAGCATTAAATATAATTGATATTGAATTAGAAAAAAATATAACTGGTGTAGTACACACGCTAAATCATACAAACTTAAGAGACCCCCCAAAAATAAGTACAAACTTAAGAGATTTCGCTAACAGCTTATATAGTTAATAATCTATCAAAAGCCCAATTACTTCCCATTTAAGACCACGTATTAAAGTCCTCCACATCACTCCATGTCACGTGGAACAAGAATATTTTTATCTCTTTAACGAAGTGAATCAATTTCTCAAGTGATTGTCTATCTAAAAACTCAATCTAATAAATAAGATAGCGAGTTAAAACAAGTTGTTGCACCGTATAATTCGAAAAATTTTCAATGAAAATTTCAACCCAAATACTTCAACCATGAATTATATTTCAAACAAATTAAAATTTTGTCGTACTACTCTGGTTTTTTTTCCCCTAATCTGGAAGATCTAACTATGGCTGCATGAAGAAAAATTCTTGTATAGATTTGGTCAACAAACAAACAACACATTATTATTTAATGGCGCAGAAATTTATGCAATGAATTTCCAATGGATTATAATACACCATTCAGAAATATAAACATTGAGAAAGTAAATGCATTCTCGGAGAAATTCTTGATGGAAAAAGAGGTGTATAGTGAAACTGTGATTAAAGTATGTGGGGATGACAAAAGAGCAGCAAATGGATTCTATAGCACATGATTGGATGGGGCAAAGTAGAATAATTTCTTTCCATGAGAGCACTTGTGTCATTACTGATTGTGCACATCTTATTACACCACCACTGAATGTATATGTTAATGAAAAAACAACAAATACCATTTCTGCACTTGTGACTTGTGAAGCAGATATCACATGGGGTTTTTGTTTTGTGATGTTATGACGTCGCTGTATTTGTGTTCGCTGTATTTGTGTCACCAAAAGGTTCTCAAACTTTGCTTTCATAAAGATAGTTATTACAGTTCACGCGGTTTGTGGGATCAAGGAGAGCACCACCAAACCCGCGTTACTTCTTTAATACTTGAAACTTCTTTTTTTCGTTTTTTAAACGACATTAAAAAACTCGAAAGCATACAAAGTTTTGTACCTTCTTCTTAGCTCCTTACCAGTAGTTACTGGCTCTCTTCATCTTCCTCTTCCTTATCCCTACCTTCTTGTAAATTTGTAATAGCTAGTTTGACCAAAACATGGTTCTAGCTACACTGTTACTGGCCGTGCTGTTCATTGCAGGCCTCATAAACATGCTCTTTTACTTACCCACCAACAAGATTCATGCGTGGCTCCAAATTTTCTTCCCCAACAATGCTTGCAAAAGCAATTCCCCTGCTGCTTCCTCTTCACCGGCAATCAAGGTGGAGAGGGATGCCTATGGTAAGGATGAGCTCAGAAAGGTGTTTGCTACTTTCGATAAGAATGGCGATGGATTCATAACGGGGCACGAGCTGAGGGAGTCACTGAGGAACATCAGAATCTTCATGACGGACAGAGAGATTGATGATATTGTCGTCAAGTTTGATTCCAACGGAGATGGGATGATCGATTTCGATGAGTTTTGCTTGTTGACGAGGGAGTCCATGGGAGGCCAATTAGTGGGAGGGAGTGAAGGAGAAGATCACGGGGAAGAAGGTGGTGAAGATGAGGTTAATTTGAAGGAGACTTTTGATGTGTTTGACAAAGATAAAGATGGGCTTATATCGGTGGAGGAGCTAGCTTTGGTGCTGACTTCGTTGGGATTAAGGGAAGGGAAGAAGATTGAAGACTGCAAAGAGATGATTAGGAAGGTTGATATGGATGGAGATGGTACGGTCAATTTTAACGAGTTCAAGAGGATGATGATGAATGGAGGAAAGTTTGTCTTTGCCGCATAGTCCATTACTACAGGCTCTGCCAATCTCTTCCTCTATCTCTCCTCGCTCTCGCTTTGTTTCTATCCAGATCCTCCATGATAACTCAAAACAATGAAATTGTACCCAAAAAAAAAAAGAAAATTAAACACCCACCATAGAAATTGTATATATATGTGATGATCACATCATCAGCATCATCATATATGTTGCAGATAGCCAGCACTAAGTTGAGATACATGAAATGGAATAGTGCGTTGATGTAGTATGTGTGAATTAATTCCTGGTTAATTTCCAAGTTTCTCTGTAAATTTCTTTCCATTTCCTTTCAAGTTCTACAGGAAGTTGGTTGAGCGAGCGATTTGTTTTCTATGATTTGCGTGGGTGTGGATATATTGGTAGCATTGACCGTAACCATTTCAGCCTACGGCTAAGCCATGCAGCGCAAACTGCAAACTACTAAGAAGTAAAAGTCTTCAAGTTCCAATCTTCTTTTCTTTTCTTCATGAACATGGGAAAATAAATTAATAGAGATATGCACCTTTTTTTTTTTAAAATAACAATTGAATATTGTTCCCACCGTCTCTCGCGAGGACGAAATGTACAAAGGTCAGTCATCAAGGTTAATTAATTTCCAGGAGGGAAATCACTTCAAGGTTGATTAAGCCATTTTGGTAAAACTATGCCCATTCCAAGTGATCTATATACTTAAATGCATTTTCCTTTTGTACAAAAAAGAAATATCAACTTTTTATTCAAGTAATAGACTTAATTTTACTTCTGGTCTCAGTCTTTTCGAAAGGTTGTAACTTGGTCCCCCAATTTTTTGTTTTTTTGGGTTTGCTGCGCCTGGATAGGTAAAAGAAATCAAAACAGGACAAGGCATTAGTTTTTTTTTTTTTTTTTACTAAACTTTCAATTTGATTCTTTAAAATTATTTTAATATCATTTTATTACTTCAAAAAAATATTAATATTAATTTAATCCTTAAATTATAAAAGGTGATATTATTTTAATATTTTAAAATAATTGACATTAATTTAATTTCTCAATCATAAAAAATATTATCAATTTAGTCCTTCAATTATATAAAATTAGCATCAATTTGATCATTTAATCATAAAAATTATGTCAATTTAGTAAGGACGATTTTGATATTATATTTCATAATTCAATGACTAAATTAATGTCGATATTCTTTAAAATATTAAAGTGATATCGACACAATATTTATAAGATTAAATTAGGAGTTTACTCTTTAAAATATATGAACTAGTTAAAAAAATAAAGTAAAATATTGATAATAAATTATGAATTTATTAAAACTCTCTTGATTTTCTTATGATCACTTATATTTTACTCTCGACTGTAAACTATACATTTAAGAGAATCTTTATCATACTTTTAGTACTTAAGTATCATCCCTTCTTTTGTCCCTTGTTTTTTTTTTTATTTCATCAAAAAATAATTTAATCTCACTTAATCTTTGGAATCAAATCCTACTTAAATCGTTTTGTCTTAATTTTAGTCTACTCTCTCTTTTTCTACACAAAATTTAAGACATCTTTTATAAAAAAAAATTTAACAATTAAAAAAAGACTGAGAGTGAAGCTATTAGAAATAGTTAGACAGACTAGTTGCGAGAAGTTTAAATAATATATAAGAAATAATAAATTTAAATCTTTGTCCCATCAAAATTAAAAGTAATTAAACCTTTCTAAAAGTGCAACATTGTTGAATATGTAAATGATGGTTTGAGTTAGCTGACACAATTGAGCTTATGTGGTAAATTGTTGTTGACATCTTGTTCGCGTGCAATTCAATTGTGGGAAGGAATTAAGGTACGACGGAAAGAAAATAAATGTATTAGAATGAAATATATAAAATCTCTAATGTTAAAATATAACAAACTTTTTATTTCAATTTTATTCTTTTTTTTTCTTTCTTACCAAACAGTTCTAAGTGTTATCACTCTCGGAGAAGTGGAGCAAAAGAGGGAATTTGCCTCCTCAGATGTTGGACAAAACTGATCCATTTTTCTAAATAAATAAAAAGAAAAGGAAGTTAGCATTTTTACAAATGTAATTAGGAAGAGCAAATAGAACATTTTTAAAAACTAAGGAGACCAGAAGTATCCTCGCTTCGCTTTTAACGGGGAAAAAACAGTTTAAGACACAGGTAGGATGCTTCTTCAATCTCTCATCGTGAGCAGGATTGCGTGTTTCTTTTTCCAGCTCTTGGAGAAGCATCTAGAAAAGCACAAGTGGTATACCCGAAAGCAATGATTCTCATTGCTTGCTTTTACATGGTCCACTACTATATTTTCTTTTCTCCTTTTGTTTGTAGACATCAGGTAAAGACAAGAGCAGGAGAGCTTGCTAATTTATTTTACCCCCCATTAAATAGGTTTTGCTTGCTTAACCAAACAAGGACTTATAGTCTTCTACACTATAATAACATAACATATGACGCCTTGACCCATGCACTAGTACACCATCCATTTCTTTAAATCTTTCAGAGTAGTGCCTTCTGACAGTGGAGCCAGATATGGAGGAAAAAAGGGGGGGGGGGGGGGAGACTACTTAACAATCTTGCATGGACTTCCAGTCCAATTTACACATGAAATTTTAAAATGTTGACCATGGGAACCATTCATATCCAAAAAAGGAATTCTAATCAGGAAATTGCAGATTTAAAAATAAAAAAAAAAAGGAATTCTAATCCTCTAACAGAACAACCAGCGTGCAATCCAACTATTGAACGCAAAATTTAGAAGGGCCAAAATCATGATCTTTGCCATAACATCTTTTGTAAGAAATAAGAAAAATGGTAGCCTAGAAAAAAAAAGAAAAAGAAAGAAAGAACCTGTACGGTTCCTCCTATTCTGTTTCCACGTTTGCTTCTTCAGTCCATCCAGAGGCTTCAATGAAGTTCCTCTCATAATGCCTTCACACGATTAAACCAAAAGTGCTTTTGCCGGCATCATCACCACGCTGCTACCGCGACACCTTCCGCATCCTTTGCTGCAATCCCTGACCCAAGTGGCCTACTTCCCCACATTGACAGAAGATAACTTTCATTGTTCTGAGACATCATAAATTATTTTCGGCTAATATCCGGTAAGTAGATTGCTTATCAAATTATATAGCAGGTTAACAATTTTCATTTGTGAAATTAAAACTTCACAAGCTTGCACATTTAAATAAAATGGGTCTAAGGTTGTGGGACAATTTAAATAACTCAAATATTGTGAGAACGCATCTTTTATATCAAAAAATAAAAATAAAATAGGCCTCTAAGGCTGCAGATATCCTATGATTATGTCTGGATACCGAAGGAAGCTACAAATATCAATACAAGTACTGTATCCGATTCAGGAATATTATAATTTTTTTAAGATACGAATGCAGTTGAATATATACATATAAAATTATTACATAATGTGTGTTCTATTTAAATGTTACAAACATTTAATATATTAAAATATTTTGATGAATTTGTACCCAAAAATAAATATTTTACTGAATTTTAGTTGAGTTGCATTAATTAATCACATCAACCCACATTATAACCCTGTTAAATATGACTCACCCTTCACCATTCCATTTGTTCATCGAACGGCTAAAACCCATCATCATATACCAAGCAACTTTTGCCCCACGACAATTTTTGGCCCCACTTTAATTCACGCATGATTTCTGATTGTCAAGGGCTCAGATGAAGCATGCAGCCTTGGATTTCAAGTAGATTGAAACCAAAATGGGGCGTGGGGTGCTGCTATTTGGAGCTGTAATGCCCTAAAGAAACACTCGACACCATAATAGTGCAGGTTAGGCACTTATCAGTTCGTGTGGAGCCGTATCCAAAGAAAGGAGAAAATATGTCAAGAATACAGTAGTTGGATACACACTATACGTATACGGATACGGATAGGGACAGTTTTTAGCTGTATACGTGCATCATTAAATGGTATAAATATTCACTCTCCACCATTAATTGAAAAGGTGGAGTATAAACATGGGTAGGGACTAGGGACAAGCATTGACTTGAGTGAATAAGCATGTTCTGTTCCAGAAACCATTGCCTCGTTCCTTCTTTATGATTGTTTAAACTACAGACGCAGCCCAACTAACAACACTCAACGAGGTGACTAGAAGACATCCGGATGAAAACGCCCTGGGATGGAGCTGCTTTGTTCAGCCTGCTTTAGGTGCATTGTCAAGGCATAGTTGTTCACCTCTAAAGTTCTTAGCTGTTCCTGGTACTGGGACACTAATTGCTTTAAATGCTGCAACTCTTGATTCCTGTCTTCATATTCTTTCTGGCGTTCATGCTGAAAACAGATAGCACGCTTCAATATAATATTTTCTTGCATAAGGACTTCCACTTGTTCCTTCAGCATCATATTTTCCTAATGTAGACCAAACAATAGTAAGTACATCACACCCTATGACGATTAATTGTGATTGAATGTCTTTAGTAAAACTACATGGGAGGAAAGAAAGGAACACAAGGAACAAAGAAAATAAGAATAACAGTGCATCTTTGCACGGGTATCTGGATTGACAATGACAACACGAGAAATATATATAAATATAATAAATAACCTGTTGAAAGCTCCGCTCCGTTTCTGCACTTGCTCGTGCATACATGGATTTCTCCAAAGCCTCTAGTACTCTTGAAGCTCGAGCTTTTGCATCATCCATGTTTGAGGCATCTATCATTTCTTTAACAAAAAGTTCCACCCATTCAGCGCCATTTATAGGATAATTTTGTCCAGCTACTGGATCCTCAGAAGCTGCAACTTCTGCATCACATTTTGTTTCACCTACAACACAATAGCCAGTTCTTCCCATTTATAGCCGGAAAGTTCATTATGTACCATGACATTACATATTAAATCAAGGTTCAGAGAAGGAAAACCTGCCTAATACAACTGTCACTGCTATATATAACAATAGATTCTTTCCATATTCAATTGAGGAACTAGTTACAAAACATGGAAGTCAAGGGACAAAACAAATTGCTAATATTTCATTATTCTTAGAACTGAAAATCCAGATCCATGTGGTAGACTGGTAGTATGTTAGTATGTTAGTATGTTACACACTTCTCTCGCTAAAAAATGCATGAAAAGAAGGAAAAACGAGTAGCTTTGAGAAACATTTCTTTTCCCCTTCTTAAACTACTGTTTTCTCTTTATACATATAAAATTATAAATTGATGCAAACCACATACTTCAACATTCTTATCAACATGCCAACATGAACCAATTTTAGAACCCGATGACTAGGTATCCAACCAATCACATAGGAACATTACTTCAAAGCTGCATGATGTTTTAAATATTATCTTCACATATATAGAAGCAAAACAATGATTATCAGAACCCATTTTCCATGTAACTGTAAGTTATAATGGATGATTATTATTACTTCCAATCTTCACATGTGCTTTAAAGGAAACACACGTCCTAGAAAACTTGACCACATAATCCATTCACCAAATCCCCATCCTACCAGAAATAGACAGTGGCACAACTAGAAGGCTTTGAAGGTGACAAAAAGAATACGTAATTAACTGACAACTTATATCTCAAAGTCTAAGTACAATTTTGGGTCTTTCAAAAATAAATAAAATAAGAAACAAAAATGGTGCAGATTAAGATTTGATGTAGCATATAACAACAACAACAACAAAAATTCAGAATCCACATGAAGTCTTGTACTTTGGATCTTTTTTATTTTTCAAAAAATACAAACAGGCGTGGATTAAGACTTGATTTAACATATAATTCAGAATCCAAGTATTAATTTTCACATAATGATAATTGAGGCAAAGTAATTTCTGAAATGCAAAGAGAAATAAAATCGCATCTGTTGCACTAAAACCTTTCAATAATCTTGAGTCTGGGTTCAACTTATTAATGCAATTGCTTTTTAATTTTTATGCATACCTTCTGGCTGAAGTTGAGAATTTAGATCGACCGCTACATCAGACCTAACGCCAGTAGAATCTACTAACTTATCAACAGATCCTAACCGAAGCTCATTTAAACTTCTGATAGCAGAATCCAGATCATTGCCACATTCTTCAAGAGCTTTCTCAAGAAGCTGCCATGAAATTATACAAAATAGTCGGCAACTAGTCCTGTTATTAAGACATCATACGTTTGCAATGGACAGTTTTCGAAAACATTAAACCTTTTCACATAAGTTGAAAAACATGTCATATTGGGATCACAACATTCCATGGACCACCAAATTAATAATATCAAGAGTATAATCGTATAGAAGTTAAAAGAAAATAACTTCAACCCAAAAAAATATAGAGCATGGTAACATGATTTATAAAGGATGCACTTCGTCATAAGTAATAAGGCTATTTTATACAACCAAACACACAATGTTGTAAACAAACCCAAGTTGAGTTCTCTACAGTCCCATCTTGCCTGCTTATAGCATGTTCCATATTTGTTCAAAATGTCAAGTTGCATTAAAGGAATTGACCAAACTATAGGGATTAATAAGCATGAAGTATAACACATAATAAATCAAACAATGTTAATGGCGTTCTTGAGTTGTTGTAAAACTAATTCTCTACTATCCCTGTCTAGCCTGCTTGTCTGATAAATGTTCCATATTCCTTCAAAATGTAAATATAACATATAAGAAACCAAGCAATGTTGATGGGCTTCTTGAGTTCTTGCAAAACTAATTTTCAAGCACAAAACACCAATAAGTTACTTGATATGGTCTCCCCTTGGCCTTGTTTTAGGGTGAAAAGTAAATATAAGTAGATAAAACTAATGGATGTGTAATTGAAAATCAGAGGATGGAAAAATCCAATCCATTAAATGAAAAATCTCAAAATTAACCTGCTGCTAGAAAAAATTAGGAGGAACCAAGATTGAATTTTTTTTTTTTTAAAAAAAAAACCTTGTAAGGATTCCATCAAACATGAAACCAAACACAAAATTGGATGAGGACCTGCTTGTCCATGCCAGGGAAAAAGGCCCTGAGCTGGTCGATGAGAAGCGATTGCGGAAAAGGAAGATTGGAGGAAGTCCTTGGCGGAGAGAAGCGGACGGGGGAAGAAGAGGAACAACGATTCCTCTTAGAAACGGGCTGAGCGGATGCAGGGAGGTCTTCGAATATGGCTGATCTCTTCCCACACACTATGGCAGACATGTTTCGGAGCAATCGTCTGCTCAATTTGCGCCCGATCCACCGATTCCAAACCCCACCGAACCGTTCATGCAAATCCAATTTAGAGCTTCCGAGCAGACACGGGGAACAATATTTTTGGAGGAATTGCGATTTGGTGTTGAAATTTTGGATTTGATGGAAACCCTAACAGTAGCACGATCGAGGAAGAAAAGAAAGAAGAAAGAGGAGGAGGAGAAGGCGAGCGATTGGGGGAACCAATAAGGTCAGTCACACAGCTGGCAGCCTCGCAACCTTATCCACTATTCTTCTAAATAAACGTTTTCAAGTCGCTTCTGTGTTTTTGTTTTTATTTTCCCCTGAAATTACACTCTCATATAAAAAAAATTACATATTAAATTTCATTCATACGTCTATAGTTCTATCTATCTATTTATTTATAATATTATATTATATATCCTAAAAGTTATTCTACTAAAAATAAAAATAATAGAATTTGATAGGTATTATCTTCTCTTAAATTTTTATATTATTTTATTTAATATATTAACATTTAAGTTAAGGAAAAAAATCTAAAAAAAGGTTAAAAAATAAGTTGTTAAAATAAAAATTTAACTTGTAATTATTAAATTATAAATTCATCTATTTACTATTTGATTAGTTTTTAATACCAAAATTTATATTATCTTTGAATATATTTATTTCTTTGATTTTCTAAGATTATTTTTACATGGTTATACTCTTAATTTTTTTTAACTTTATTTATATCTTCTTTAACTTTTTATTTTTTATTATTTTTTAGAGTTTTTTTATTTTTTTATATTATTATTTAATTACATATATTTAAATTATTAAAAAATTAATTTTTTAAAATAATTTTTATTTTAATTAAATTATTTTAATAATTTGATAAAATATAATTAAATAATAATATAATTTTTTTTATATTATTAATAAATTAAAATTAAATTTAAAAAATAGATGCTCAATTTTTTTTATCCTTTTTCTTAAAATTTTATTTTAAAAAAATTAAATAAGACATTTGAACTCTATTTGGTATATAATATAATTCATAATAGTATAAGTTTATATTATATAATCTATTTTTATTATATATTTGATATAACATCTTATATGATAAAGTTATTCAATCTATTTATTTTTATTTTATAATTATAAAATAAATCAATCAAATATTAAATAACCTAATAAATTTTAATAAAATTATTAAATTAAATAAAAATATAACACATCAATCCCAAAGCCACCTTATGTGATCCAAAAGTCATCATTTTGCCTCAGTCCAACTCACCGCTCACGGGCACCGGGGACGGCGTTCAAACCCAAAGCCTCACACGACAATTTATTTGCATTTTGCCTCAACGGCCGAGCAAACCACCTCCAAATCTGCATCTTGCCCTTTTTTTTATTTATTTACTTTTTGTATTTTGCCTCCCACCATGGCCGACCAATCGCCTCCACCAGCCATCAATTTGATGCCGAATGCCATCCCTAGAAAAATCTCAGAAATCAAACCCATTTTGATCGTTTGCTGCAGTACCTTATCATGCACTGCTACCCATTTTGATTGTTTGAATGCCATCTCCATTAGCATTAGGCGCTTCGGGACTAACTCATGTTCACCATCACGGCATCACCTTTCAATTCCCGTCCATGTTTGTTTCTATTTTGAAGTTTTGGGATTTTACTTTTTATTTTTTTTTCAAGTTTCATTTTCATATCAATTAATTCACATTTTGATTGGGCAAATTGAAACAAAAGAAAAAAAAGAAATTGTAGTACTGCATGTTTTTAGTGTTTGGTTTAGACCCAACATTGAATAGTATTAAAAGTTATATAATGTATATCTTATATTACACTATCAAACCTTATCTTATATGATGTATTAAATAAAGTCTTAGTACATGTAACTAATTTTTATAAAATGAAAATTAGAAAATGGAATACAAAATATAATTCAGTGACATAAAATGCCCTTGATAAACGAACCAAAGTTATGCTTCAGAAATTGTACAAATAGGATGAAAATATTTTAGATCAACACATAAATTTAAGACATTGTTCAATTACTTCAACATGACAATTACTTTAATGAACTAATAAACAAATATAGGTAAAAAATGATAATGCATTTATATTTTTATTAAAATTAATTTTAATATACTATCAATATAAAATTTTTGTATATTATTATTTAATTATTTATTATTATATTATTAAAAATATTTAATTTTTTAAATAATTATTATTTTAATTAATTTTTTTTAAAATTTAAATATCTATAATTAAATGATAATATAAAAAAAAATTTAACTCTCAACAGATCAAAATATATTTTTTTTTAATCTTCAGCATCTATGTGAAATGAAAAAAACGAGTTTGTTTTACAAGGTTTTGGATCCATGGTCAAACTAGCCACGTTCCCTTGTTGGGAGGCGTGGTACCTTACCCCAGTGAAAAAGGCTTCAAAGCCCCGAAAGGGGATATTTGTGGCCCATTAACCTTGCTCGGCCATAGGCCACCCTTGTTCAGCCGAAATTGGTTACTTGAGTTGTTCTGTACTTTCAAAATAATTTAATTATATTATATCAATATGAGAGTCCTATTGCTAATACATAGTGCATTAACAAAAAAGAATGTCTCGTAATAAAATATCAACTAAATTATTAAATTACTTTTTAATTTTTTTTTAAAATTTTTAATTTTATAAATTATTCCGTCATTTAAATTAATTTCTAAAAAATTTTAAAAAAATTATATTAATCCTAAATCTATTAAGAACTATGATGTATTAAGAATTACAATAAAATTAATTTTTTTTTCAAAAATTAATTTAATGATTTAGTATAAAATCTCTCTTGAGATTAAGAAATGTTGAGATATTGAAGTATAGGTACAATTATGAAAGAAAGTCCCAATATTTTAAATGAGATTAGTTAAGTCTTATGCATTAAAAATATCCGAACAAAGGTAAGAAAAAAAATAACTTTTCACTTTTAAGTAATGTTATTAAAATTAGATTAAATATTAAATTTTTAAAATTTTTAATTCAATTATGATTAAATTTTAATTGATTTAATTTATTTTAATTATAAATTTAATTATAATATTAAATTATAATTAAAATAGAGAGCGATTCACAGTCAAACTGACCGATTGAATCCTATTTTAATAACCATGCTTTTAGGAGTCTTAAAAAGGAAAAAAAGAAAAAACTAGTGACTTCCTCACCGATTGTCGGATCTCTTTAGATGCTGGACACGTCTAATCACTTTCGGTCGAATTACGTATGTAACTCCCTTTCTCTTTTATCCAGACTAGAGCACTTGCTTACATTGGTTTCCTCTTCGGCTCTTCCTAGTAGGATTTTTTTTTTTTTCTGTTGTCTTAATTTACCATTTGTTTTCCAAATTCACCCAAGAAGACGGAATCCTCACACACAAACACTGTTTAATTTTTTATCACCAAAAAATTTAGTATGAAAATTTAATTATTTTAATCAAACATACCTCACCAACCCGTCAGTTATTTAAATTATCATATTTCATAAATGAAAAGGCAGACAAAATTAAGTTTCTTCACATTTAATTTTAGTCTTAAGTAATGCCTTTGCTTTCGTTTTGATTTATTTTTTCCTTCTCACACCAGAAAGTTAATGTCGTCTGTCTTTTTACTTATTTTTCATTAATATTTACTATCTACATGATTTTAAATTTTCTCTTATTAAATTATTGTTGTCATGCCATGTCCTCGTATTTTATTTTATCCAAAAAGATTGAAAACAAAAATTACAGGGGGACAGTGAGTTTTGAAGAAGGGAAGGGATTAATCGATCACCTGCCCAGGAAGAATCCTTCTGGAGGTGAAGGCCCTTATTTATGTTAATAAAAATTGACTCTAAATAAAACTCCATTTTTCTAATAAAAGCTTATCTCATGATGAAGATTTATCTTTAAAAGCCACATGATAACTATGGATCTTATTAATCTGTATTCATTATCTTTTTTTCAAAGTGATATGAGTTGACCAAGTCAACTTGGATAAACATTCAAAGACTAAACTATGGGCTTCCCGAAACTGGCCGGAAAGAAAACTTGGTCCCTCATATCGGTTCAGGCCGGAATCCATGGTACAATACAAGTGCATTCTGGCCATAACGAACCCAATTAATTTTCAGGTTAGAAATCAGTATCCAAATAATCAAAATTACTAATAACCCAAAAAAAAAATTATCTACTTATTGATTTTTTAAAATTTGTCTGATTAGCGCAATAAATGGAGTCCATATGCGGTCTATTCAGCAAAGGGCAATGGCTTGTTAAGATTCCCATGTAACTAACTCACTTTTTATATCATCTAGGTATTGATATTCAATTATTCATCATCCTATCTTTTGGTTGATTCTCATCCCATTACTCTTTCTAATGTTATTTTTATCAAATAAAGTTAAGGTCATAAAAAAATGAATAACCTTTAATGTATAAAGAGTTCATATTTTATACAAACCAAATGCGCTATGAATAACAGGAGTGGTTTTCATCTAGAAACATCATGAATCCAAAGATTTTTTTCAAAAGGTAGGTTGCCAAACAGGAGTAAATTTTGACAAAAAAGAGCAATGTCAACAATAGCAGGAACCTACAAATATTAGCCAACATCTTTTTAGCTCTTTACCATCTAACTTAACAGAAAAAAGAACATGAGTTTTGGTCCATTAAATTGTTCTGCCATGGGAATCTTCACCTTTCTCTTCGACAAATCTTACTCAAAATCTTGTTTTCCAATATAAATGGTTTAGATTCATGTTCTGCTTTGCCTTAAGACACATAATCAAGCATAGCACAAGAATAAAAGCCCATTTAAAACTGCTTGCCAATCTGTTTTTTACTGTGAATGTGAAAAATGCTTTACTACAAAATTTATGCTCCTGATACCTATAGCTTTATGCGTTTCTTTTTCTTTTGCAGTTTATGCTCTTGAAATGCTAGCAGTGGAGGTGATAAAATTTAGTCCAGCTTATACAATAATTAAAAAAATGCTAACTATTGATATTGCAGCTAAAACTTGAATCGACCGGTTAGGAGTTGATCCTGAGTTTCTTTCTGGCTTAGAAAACAATGGTGTGAAAAGTTCAGAAGCACTTGGACATCAATGACATATTCAGATATTCCTTTAAGATATCTTATCTGTATGCTTTTTCTACCAATGGCATCTCCTGTGTCCTGAGTCCTGACTCTAATGGTTGAATGCATGATGATGATGTTGATGCTTGACTGGACGGAACCATGTTATCCCAAGCGGTTCACCGTTTTGCAATAGTTTACGTGCAGACAATAAATTAGTCAATATATTGTATTTTATGTATTTGTTTGAAGCTTGTGAATCTGATATAAAAGTGTGAAACTAGTAGTAATGAAATTGTTGGGATTTTTGGGCCCTAGAGAATGCCCAACAGCTGGGGAGTTAGCACTCAATCCAACTCATATTTATTGTGCGCTTTATTGTGCGCTACATTATATCTTGCAAAATCTAGTTCTGAGCTTTTATTTATTTATTTTTTCTTTTTTTCATGCCAATTATATGGCTTGCCAACTTTATCCCTCCACAACAGGATTTCTTGTTTGCCCATATGATGACCTTGAGTGCCTTACACTGGTGACTGTTCCAAAATCTCCCTCTTCCCTCATCTGTGTGTGTCTGTTCTGAGTTAGTGAGTGTATGGTGGGGGCCAATGATCAGGACCCACAACCTTAGTGGGGGCAATTGGCATCACTCCTTTCCAACAAGGCTCGTCAAGTTGCAAGCCCAGTGTGGAAAAAAAAAAGGAATAGGATCTCGAATTGCTTTTCATCGCCCAAAGCATCATAGAATACAATTTTGTCTATAGTTGGTTGATGAAATGACCTCTCACCAAGCACTCTCCCTCCCTCCCTCCCTCCCTCCTCCTTCCCCACTCACTTTCCCTTCTCTCTTAAATATACCCCTTCAAGAGAAACCCACCTATTATAGACCCTATTTTTCGTCCATATAGGAATATATCTTCCCCTCATTGCCTAGAGAGAGAAAGAGTGATGGGATTGCACTCAAATATGCTCTTGACCATCTTTCTATTAGTTTTGACCAAACAATAATATGACTACTCAAAAATTGTTTAATGAGTGTAACTTAACTGAACGCCTAATTAAGCCACACTTGCATTATATATATGACAGTGGAGACATAGGGAAAGGGAGCAACAAGTATCCTCTCAAATATATGCACTTATTTCGAAATATCTGCGAGGTATAAAGGATTGATCATTGATGCTGGTGAAAGACATGGATGGGCCTCTCCTAAAATGCCAAAACTTGGTTGGACATTGTTTTTTTTGTTTTGGTAATTTCAAGCAGGTAAAAACAGAGTAGGAGAGAGAGTGTCCCATTCCCATCCCCCACACAAAAGGTGGTGGGAAAAAAGTTCTTTTTGTACACACTGCGATGATGGCGATGATGATGCCTGCAATCTCCAACAGCAGCAGCAACAACAACAACACAAACACCAGCTCCAGCTCCTCTCTCTCTCCTTCTGCTCATTCAATTCTTGCTCCCCACTCTGTGCTTTTCCTTCGCAGCCATGGTTAATAATTTCTTTCCCTTCTCACTTATCTCTCTCATACGCAAATTCATGAAAAAACCCATGAAAGTTATAACCAACGAGAGCCATGGAGAAGAAGTGCGGGTGCTGGGCTGTCCTGAAACGCGGTGTTAGAGGTGCGTGCAAATCCTCAGCTTCCAGAGACTCTGCTAACACTATCCCTCGTACTAGTCTCGTTTATGATGCAGGTACTTACTACTATCGATAAAGCAACTTTTTCCATGGTGGAATTCAGTGTTTCAGTTGTAGATTTTTCTTTCTGATTTTGAAACAAAGGAGTAGATTGAACGTCCTCAGAAATGCTCCATTTGTTCCCACCCGCATATGAGTCTCCTCTGTTTTTTATTTTCTCTGGCAATATTATAGTTTCTGTTTCTGAAGCTCTCCCACTCTTCCTCCTTCTCAATCTCTCTCTGAATTCGCACCAACTTAGTACTGTTTTTGCAGCACTTTGATTCTGAGTTTGCTTAAAATCACGGAATTTTCAGGGGAAGAATTTTTTGGCATGCATTTTTAGTGAGTTCAATTATGATGTGGGTAGTTAAAAAGACGGATCTTTTTCTGCTTCCTCGTTATGCTTTCCTAGAACCCTTTCTCCATCCTCCCGTTCTAGCCACTTATTCCTTTGAAGGAGCCATGGCACACCAAGAGGAAACTAGCCCCTCTCGTAAAATTCAGAAGGATTTCATTCCAGTAGAGAGTGAACGAAATTTCTGATTTTTTAAGTCTTGGGTTTTCAAGATTTGCTTAGTTATCAACTTAATCTCAATTGGCTGCCAGATTTTCTGGTTGAAATTGTGAAAAAAGTCTTTTACTATGTTAGTTCCAATTACATTATCAGATCCAAAACCAAGCTAAATGCAGTTATCATCTATTTCATGTATAAAATAGTTAAAAATTCAAGGAAGCCTTCACATTCTGTATATTGATGCAGCAACTGAGACACGATACCTGAATGCTAGCAACCGAGAACTATGTCCTCCCAATGAAGCTCGACTATCTTCTGATAATCCTGATCCCCCACCTCAGGAAAATAAGGCTCCTCGCCAGCTCCTTCAATTTTCGTTTCAAGAACTAAAAGCTGCGACTGGAAATTTCAGACCTGATAGCATTCTTGGGGAGGGTGGGTTTGGTTATGTTTTCAAAGGATGGATTGAGGAAGATGGGACTGCCCCAGCAAAACCTGGGTCAGGGATTACAGTGGCTGTCAAAAGCTTGAAGCCAGATGGTCTTCAGGGCCATAGAGAATGGGTGGTTAGTAAAATATTTGCTTTGGGTTAGTAGATTGATAAAAATGCTGGAGATTAGAATGTAACATGGCATTTCGTTTTTGCAGGCTGAAGTTGACTTTCTTGGGCAGCTTCACCATCATAATCTTGTGAAACTTATCGGTTACTGCAGTGAAGATGATCAGCGGCTTCTCGTTTATGAGTTTATGACCCGTGGAAGTCTTGAAAATCATCTATTCAGAAGTGAGTTTCTGCCTTGACATACTACATGTGAATTATATGGAATGGTATATCTGGAGATTATCTGATAATGGTTTCTAGGTTTGTAGCACAAATCATTTCCTGTTGCTTGAAGAGAATAAACCCATTAATTGTTACAAAGTGATCTGGTTTGGTTAATCTGTAACTTCTTTTTGATGCAACAAGCATTCCTGAATTCCTCATCAACATATGTTTTGTATTGTTTTTTCCCCCTTATAAGAATTATTTATTGGAGCAATTAATGATGATTTGTTGAATTTATAACTGATTACTGTCCTTAAAAAAATTAAAATTGGGTAGCAAAATGTGACGTCATTTAAGACCTTTGTCAGCAGAGAATATCATAATGTGCTTCATGAGCAGTAGCTAATGACTGTATATCGTAAAAGAAGAATGTATATACTCTATGGTTTTATGAAATCCCCTGTAGAATCACCAAATAAAATACGAAGTATTCTGCTGCAGCGAACAAGAAAATCTTGTATCCTATAAAAGAACTTTCAGTATTCACTGGATGCCTTGAGGAATTTGCAGAAAGTCCCCCCCCCCTCCCCCCTTTTTCATGAGTTCATACTCTTTCTGAAACGTATTCTAGATCACCTAATTACATTTCCTTTTGACTCTTCTTTGCATTTTCCCTCTTATCGCTTCCATATTGTTTATGAAGCAGATAGATCTGGAACACCACATAACTAGTTGTTTTGTTCTAGTCTTTTCTCCTTAATTCTTCTATCTTACAATAAAAGTGCTGATGTTGCCTACATTTTGAAGGAACCGTACCTCTTCCATGGTCCAACAGGGTTAAGATTGCACTTGGTGCAGCAAAAGGATTGGCCTTCCTCCATAATGGTCCAGAACCAGTCATTTATAGAGACTTTAAAACATCAAACATTTTGCTTGATACAGTATGTGGTTAATAATATCAGTGTCTAAGAAGCTTAAATTTTTTTGATTAATTATTAACTTCAGTGTTTTATAGGAGTATAATGCCAAGCTTTCAGATTTTGGCCTAGCAAAAGCTGGGCCTCAAGGAGACAAGACACATGTTTCTACCAGAGTTGTTGGAACTTATGGTTATGCTGCTCCAGAATATGTCATGACAGGTAAGAATATAAGAGTAGATAGCTTGAAATGACAAGAAAACTCTTCAGCATCTGACACACTACAAGAGCTTCTGTAAATATTGTGCTAAGAGTCGTATAATAGATTATAATTTTTTGCGACGACAAAGCAGAACTTTATGTGAAAGCAGCACATGCCAATCGTTCAAGAAGGAATTTGAGTTCTGTGCTGGACTGCAATTGATTTAAAATTATGAAGAAGACTGTGATGGTCCTCTGGGTATCATGTCAAGATGATTGACTTGATGTATTTAGTTTATTTATTTATCTGTTTACATGTACCTCTTTTACTTCAATACTCCAAATTTGGCAACACATAAGTAGGTCCTAGAATGTAATGTGATCTCTGGGATTAATAATCTACTAACTAGCAAGAATAGTAAACTCTGATGACACATTACAGAAAAGAAAGAGCTCGTATAGAGCATCAAAAAGTGTAGTCTCACTCTCATTCAAATATGCAGAGATATGTTAACATTCTGATGATTTTATCACAAGCTCATCTATCCAGGCACCATAGTAAGCCCTAGAGGCCTTTCTAAGACCTTTGAGAGCTAACCAACTGTATGATTTCTGTTTCTTTTTACCAGGACACTTGACAGCTAAAAGTGATGTTTATAGCTTTGGAGTCGTGTTACTTGAAATTTTAACAGGAAGAAGATCAATGGACAAGAAGCGCCCAAGTGGGGAACAAAATCTTGTTGCATGGGCTAGGCCATATTTAGCTGACAAGCGAAAACTATATCAACTTGTGGATCCTCGCTTGGAACTAAATTATTCTCTTTAAGGGGGTGCAGAAAATTTCCCAGTTAGCATATAATTGCCTCAGTAGGGACCCTAAGTGCCGTCCTAACATGGATGAAGTTGTGAAGGCTCTGACTCCACTGCAGGATCTCAACGACCTTGCAATCTTGTCTTACCACTCCCGTTTATCTCAACAAGGAGAAGGAAAAAGAAGTCAGATGGAACTCCACAGCTCACCCACACACAATCCAAGAGCATCAGGGGCTCTCCCTTGAATACTACTGGCAAGCAGCATCGATGATGGGTTGATTTTATTTATTGCTGGCTCAACCATTGATTGAAACAAAGGTTGGAATGCCACCTTTGTTGTTGTTGTTGTTGTGCGGAGATGGACATTTCAAGCTTACATGATTTTTGGGTGTTTAAAATCAGTCAGGGCCAGAAGAACGAGTATTTGATCTTCTTTAGGCCCTTTTATTAGAGAGCTAACCATCATTGTGGAACGGAACTTGCCATTTGCCTACGCTGTAATTGAGAAATCCTGTAAAGTATATCAAAGGTCTCACATTTAAGAAAGTCGTTTGCAAATTTGCAGCAACCTGAATCAATTGCGCTGAGCCGTGGAAATAGCATTTTTCTACTTTGGTGGTCAGATTCTTATGCTCTCTTTAATTCTATAGAATCAAATCATGTTTCTAGGGGTCTAGCATACACCCAAAAATCTGCTACCTTCAAGTATTTTGTATCTTCAGTATCGTTAAACTTCTCAATGTGATCAACGCATAGACTTTCCAACAATAACTGGACAGAAAATTAAGGCCCCACTAAGCTAGAGATTGTCAATTTGTTTGATGTCCCTTCGTGTTGTTTGGGCATATGCTCGTTGCAGGCCAGGATATCAGACCTTAAATGCATATTCGGTGTGTTGGAAAGAAAAGAAATAAAATAGAATGTAATATAAAATTTTAAGATTAAAGTATAAAAAATCTCTCATTTCTGTTTTTTTTTTTTTTTACTAAACATGCACTAAATAGCTTGTATTCAGGTAATGTTCGAGAGAAATACACCCGAACAGCATATATGCTTGATGCCAACATAGAGGGAGCATATAAGTCTTTTACGCAGAGCATAATTATCTGCGGACTGCGTTCTGTTAATGTATGTTTTCAGTGGCAATTTGAATTGGAAAACAGAACCTGACCTTGCTTTTAACTTATTCGTTTTTCGTAAGAAAGGTAGCGACAAAGTTTCCTGTGTACATCAAAGCAGTAATCATTTCTAGAATAGCTTGATGTCAGTAATAAAAACTCATGCCGCTTTTAGTATCAATTTTGCTAATTTTTTTTTCTCAGCTCACCCCCTTCCTTCAGTTCCTTCTTAGTTTTGAGTTCCCTAGCACGAGGATTAAGTTTCTTTTTATTTATTTATGTATTTATTTTGCATTGTACTTATGAGGTGTCCCAACCAAGTGAACCAGCTTGAGAATAAGAGAATTAAAAAAAAAGGGCTTAACCCCAAGGAATTCACCTTAGTGAGGATAGAATTAGAATGTGTAAATTTATGATTATGCATCTAACCACATATTACAAGTAAGTCATATTGAAAGAACAAACTTTTCCCCTTTAAAACTCACCTAACTGTCATTTAGGTCATGCATCGTACTGATTTATTTCTTTGATTTCGGTTTCCTTTCCTAGGATGATTGATGTTTCCTAGCCTTACTTTGTGATCCAAAAATATAAAAGCTAAAAGCCATAACCAATTCCAACAAATGGTAGTTTACATAGATATTTCTGTAGGTTTTCTTTGTATATATCAATTTTAAAATAACAAAAAACAAGAAAATCTTTGCCAGTTCATTTCACCAACAACAACAAAATCTGCTGTCCCAAATAATGAAGAGAAACACAAAAAACAAAAAGAAGAGAATTAAATTAAAAGAGTACTTACACATGCGCTTGAATTTTCTTTGAGCTCGGTCTTGTGCTCGCTGTTTGTGATTCTGAAGTAGTAATCAGGATAAGTGCTCTGATCAACACAGTTTGGTGGAGTTGCAGTGCCTATGGCCATGATGGTGGCAGGGCCTTGTGCCCTCTGAGCCTTGCGGATTTCATCTACGCTCACCATCTTTTCTTCCTCTCTCAAACAAAGCTAGTTCTAAGCAAAGATATTGGCAACCAGGAAACAGTTACCACTGTGGTGTGGTGTGGAGCTAGTAGCAGTAGCAGCAGGGAAAGGGGTGATGGGTGAGGCACAAAACTTGTTGGGGTGGAGGGGATTTTATATGTACGCAAGGGAAGGGAGGGCTATGCATTGGAGTTGGAGGGTAGCTGAGCATCACGTGCTTGACTAATATACCTCAAAAATATTTCCAAGGTTCCATTCCAACAACCAGACGCAGCCTCAAAGGTTGTGTGAGACACAAGAGTTTGGTGGCAAATGTGCGCATGACTTTGTAGACCCTCTCTTCTCTGCTCAACTCTATTATTTTGCTATTAGTTTTCTCACCAAACAATAATGGGCTATTGAAATATTCATGTATTTTGGTGGAGTCTTGTGGTACGTGCACGCATCTTGGGCTATTCTATTCAAACTTGTAGCTGATGGCATGTGCCTGCATGCATCCATGAGAATGACTGGCCCTGCTTATTCTGATTCCGGATGCTGCAATGAAATTGTTTGTTTTTACTTTCAAAGCACATGGCTATTCTTTTCCATTTTTAATAATAAAAAACCAAAAAAAAAAAAAAAGAAAGCCAGATATTTTCTTTTCTTATAGAAATTTTTAATTCCATATGTGTTTTACTCATATAATTATTGTCTATTCTTTTACAAGTTACCAGATAATCCTGAATTTTTATTAATTTTTTTGAACTTTTCAAATTCAACACTTGAAGCCTTCAAATTCAACACATAACTCATATAATATGTGTAATTATCATTTTTAAGCTTTCAAAAACAATTTCCACGTTAATTAAATACACAACAAGTTAATGACCTAAAAGCATGAAGGGTAGGTATGACTTGTTCATGCTACCACTTCTGCTGGTAACCTGTTAGGTAACATCAACGGCTGCAGTTGATTAAACGGGGATGAGATTTACGCTTGAGATTGCACCACATCAGCTGAGTATTTTGTAACCAAGTTGCCGTGTCGCACCCGAAAACCGCCCATTTATTTCTGATATCATGCCCACTTCGTAGTTGTAAATGTCACTACTCACTACCGAGTATTTTAATGTTAAACAAAGGTTGAATGGTCAAGCCAAGCCAGCGCTAACTATTTATTTGTAGTTAAGTGCAAAGAACAGAGACAGTGATGGTACGTTAGATATTTTTTATGTTCAAAATGATGCTTTAACTTTCTCAAGGCTTCCTTCATTTCATATATTTTGTGATTGTTTTTCTCGCAGTCACAAATAAACATGTTACATCGATATTTATGACCAAAAGGGGAATCAATTTTCAAAAGCTGCTACATTCAAAAAAGGAAAAAAGCCAAAATAAATCATTAAGGGGCACTATGTATTCACGAGACTAATAGCGCGAAGAACAGTGTACACCATTCAAATTGATCTCCAGCAGAAGCAATGATGTGATTTCTGTATTTTCCTTTTCCTATATCTACATTTGGCAGTCTCTTCATGCTTTGCTATCTTGAATCTCATCGTGACAACCATGATCAGATACAGACGAAGAGAATACGATGTCCTAGCCGAAACACTATACCATACTAAAGAAGTTGCAGAGGGGTAAACATAAGACTTCTCATATACTGAAGCTGCAGCAGCAGCAGCTGCTTGGAGTCTCATTTGATGCTGACTCAAATTATCAGTTGCCACCCCACTGCCAACCTCAGATTGAGCTGTGCTTCCGGTGCCTGTCCCTGTTCCAGTTCTAGGTTAAAATACAACAACAACCAAGCCTTATCCCACTAGGTAGAGTTCCAGGTTAAAATAATCAACTTTAAATATCACATTGAATACAACATACATGCAAAGCCACAATGTTTGAAATGATAAGGTAAGCAATAATTATATAATCCTTACAGATATCCCCCTTAAAAATATTTTAAACAGTATATTTGTATTGGACTCATGCAGTCACCATAATGAATGAGAAATTTCTGCAAGTGTATAACAAAGAGACTATGTGATAAAAAAAAAAATTAAAATTAAGATGATTTAAAAAGTGAATGAGGTAATTGTTTGGAAGTCGCATTTCCCAAGAGCATATATTTGTCAGGATCATACTTTCAACTCTATTTTTCCATTTTTGATTCTAAAGCCCAGTATCACTGGAAGTAATATCGGTTAAATTCTGACATTTTGCACATTACTAACATGTTTATGAACACCGTTCACCTATAGTATTGTTTATCATATGATTACCTTGTCGATGAGCATCTGAATGTGATGCTTGTGGCCCTCCAGCAGCAGTTGTCCCATTTTCAGGTGGTACAACCAGGGCTCTGCAGGTAGGGCAAGTATGCTGCCGCTCCAGCCATGATCGGAGGCAATGAACATGAAAAAGATGTCCGCATATTAGTTTCTTGGCAGTAGTCATCTCTTCACGACAGATAATGCAGGTTGCATCACTTCTGCATAGCCATTTACAAAAAAATATTATTGCATATGCATAACTATGAAAATAAGCATAGATGCTATACTAAGTTTAGAACTCACGCGTTAAGCTCTTCAGGGGTTGCATCTGGAAACCGATCATTCATATTTGAAGTAATCTTACGATAACGTATGTAATCTGCAACACAAACTTTGAAGTTCCTAAATGTCTCGTACAGCTCCCGTATTAAGTGCAAAGGAACACCATAGTTTCTAATAGATCAACTTAATGTTAGTAGATAAAAAAGACAACCTGTGAAGGTTAAACATGTAATCAAAACAAAATAAATAGAGCCTGAAAAACAAGTAAACCAAATGCACCACTTGCATCTCAAACAAGAAAAATTACTAAAAGAAGCAACCAAAAACAATGGTAACTGTAACCTTATCATGTTAACAATCTTTGTGGCTAAAGCAGTAATACAAAAGCTAAGTACCATGTCAAATAAATTAAGCAAACATTTGACTACAATTATAATCAGCTAACTATACTAGAAGCATCTACGAAACTGAACAAGCCTTAAACAACTCTCTTCATTGCTATCTTAAAGGATTTCATTTCTATTTGCAATGAAAAACACTAAATCTTACATGTTTTGCATATCCAACAAGTTTAAAACAACATTTAGGAAGAATTTAAAATCTCCAATCATTCTTGCCACCCAGAAAATTATGCCAGTAGTTTTTCAAATCCAGCCATTCGTTTGCCTTCAAACTCTAACCTTTAAAACCAAACTTCAATCTTTGAAATCCAACATGTTCATAATCAATTCCAGCCTTAAATACTTTAATTTGTCAAGGTCTTCCACATAACCACTGTGAGGAGATTTCAATCTGTCCTATGTGGCTACATGTTGCCAATACAAAGCAAGCATACTAGTAATGAATTCAGGATAAGGTACTGTTGCACACATGTAATTTGCAATTTGGACACAGTCTGATGATTGTAAAATCAAATGTATATGTTAATGTAACTGATACTATAAGTATCATTGTCAATTATGACAATAAATCTGATTCTGAGTGCAGTCCCAATAGCTAAATGAGTAAGTTTTAATGAGACAAACACACACAAACAGAGACTATGACTTCCGTAGTGCATATGCTGCTATGCAGTTAAATCCATGAGGGCTACCATATATATGCAAAAGAAGAGTTAACTGATCACTTACATGAAAATTACAAGAAAGAAGCACAAATACATGGACAAGTGAAGCAAGTCCCTAATAAGTTCCAGGTAAAACGTGAAGACTGGTTTCCTATCCCATTGTCCCTCCATAAGCACGTCACTGACATAGAAAATATATTTTACAAAAATTGACACTGTTGTTGTTGCCAGTATCATGTACCTGAGATAGAAACAGATATTATGTAAAGACAACATCCAAGGATAAATTATTTCAAAACCAAACCGCTCAAAAAACTATAAAGCATTCTTCTGAATTAACAGAATGTCAACTTTCAGATTCCACATAATGCATTAAATAGTAGATATATGTGAAATTACAGGTAAGTAAGAAGATATTCTGAGTTAGTATGCTTAGTACAAATGCTTTGCCTATGATCCATAACTCAAATAGGTATTATATAATTTCTGTAATTATTTAGTATAAGAACATAACTTGAGTTATTTATATAAATAATAACAACATATAATAATTTTTAAAATATGATTTGTTGAGCATCATATATAAAATTTTTATTTGATAAAACAAATATTAAAAAAGAAAACTACACAGCCAATTGTACCAGTAATTAAGAATCTTATCATTTGTAATTGCAGTCATATGGTTTGGTCTATATTCACTCAGCTCTTTTTTTACTAAGCCAAACAACTCTGATTATATCATTGTGAATAGATTTTCCTTTCTCTTATAGTTTATTACTTTATTCTTAACTATGTCATGATATTCCAAAAAAAAAAAAAATTAAGAGGTTGATTAAGAAACAGAAAATTATAACTGGTCATGAATCATACTGTGACTAAGGTTAAACAAATCTAACAATTCTTTAGTTATTATTAACAGGTTTTTGGTCAAACACGGAAATTCAAAAATTCAACAATAATGTGATATTTCATACATCAAAATGGCTTAGGTGGGTTATGAATAGCTGAAACAAAGTAAAAAAGTACATGGTATTCTCGTCCAACCAAAAATTCTGCTATAATACAATTCATAAATTTTCAATTTTCATTAATTAACCATGTCACAACTCATTTAATAAGAAGAGGAAAAGGAAGAAGAAGGCTTACTCAAAAGAAAAGAAGAGCGAAACTGAAGCCTGCCACGATTGTATCAAATGCTTCATAGAACTATATATAAAAAGAGGCCATCTAGAAGAAGAAGGACACCCATGAAAGATACAATTCGAATGTGAGACAACATGGGCACTGAAGGAGTGGTCTCTATGTACTCAACTCTCTTCTGAGCCAACCAATGCAAAGCCTTAATTAACAACAGTGCTGTGACCATGGTAAGGAATGTAATAGAGAAGTCCTGCCTAAAAATTGTAATTGCAAAGAGGATTTCCATAACCTCCCTCCATGATTGCTCATTAAGCCTCTCGACCTCTGCCTCTCGGAGGGAACCAAGGAATACCTTTTTTGCCAACTGCCACAGAACACACATAATGACCAGACCCGTGTTGAGAAGAAGCACCAAACTGATCTTGGAAGTTGACAGATACACCATTGCCGGATAAAACTGGCCTCTACCGTTAAATGCATGATATGTAACAGCCAGAGTTGCAATCAAACTAAGACCCCCATATGTCTGCAGCCTCATCATTTTGCTCTACACAAAGAGCACAGCAATCATCTAATCAACATCTGAAAACCCACTAACAAAACAACTCCAAACCCACATTATGCATTTGGAT